>OY997396.1:5897600-6225650 GCA_963921505.1 Phakellia ventilabrum
CTTGTGGCTTTATTCATATCCCAATTGCTCAACAAGCAGCAGCCCCTTTTATCACCGGGCAACAGAGCGAGATAAGACAATAAAGTATCACCCGCTAGAGCCTCGTTCCCAGGCCACACCCCCAGGCCACACCCCCTGGGAACGAGGCTACACCCACTACCAACAGCTAAGATTGTGGCAAGTTTAAACTCTGACCTCTTAAATGTCTCCTCGGCTCTGTCGTTGTGTCCCTGCTGCCGATATATCCGGGCCAGGCTGGTCAACGCTGTCGTGTGTCGGGGACTCAGTTTGAGTGTTTTCTCGTAAGCAGCAATAGCTTCGTCTGTCTTGTCTGTGAGGCACAGGGTTAGAAAATTCAATAAGGGAAGGTTTACTCTGTATACAGACAAACCTGTGATCTTATTCCACAGATATGTTATAATACCACTCCCTCAGAGTGACTGAATGGTCTATTCCCCACACCATTCTATTGGAAGGAATAAACAGTGTGGGCTACACTCTTAATTCTGTCCCTTCTATATAAGGAAAACAGCACCACAGATACATTTGTAATACGTACCACGGGTCGAGAAGCTTACAGCATTAATATGTAGCAGCTGTAATATTCAGGCACTCGCAATGCACTCAGAAAGAGAAATAGCACTCGGTTTCACCTCACGCTCTTTCACTCCCTCCACAAGTGCACTAATACCACAGTAACCCATGCTACCGGTATTACACAATACTTCAGCGGTTTGCACAAGTGGTATGAATAGTACTTTTAGAAAGCTGAGCACTAGAGACTGCTGCACTCTGCAGCTGACCTGCAGACAGTGTACTTACACTTGAGGGGCTTCATTGTGGCCAGCTGATTGGAGCAATCACAGGCTTGTAAATCAACCTAGCTGATGCAATCAGATAAGAGGATTGCAACAGATGCCCATGCTAGCCTCAGAAACCTTCGGCTCTTGTTGCCGGAATGCATATAATGTCATTATGCGATTCCTGGTAGCACTAAGATTATGATGGAGTAGAGATTAGAGAATTAATCTCATAGCTATTGTAGAGCTAATGGTAAACTCCTATTTGAAGCAATGAAATTATTTTGATATTTCACTCTTCTTGATATTTCACTGTTGCTATGTGAAATTTCACTGTTGTTGGGAGCTATAAGATTAACATGTGATAGCATGGTTTGGAGTGAAATTCGGGATAAATCATACTCGCAATGTACCTAGGATGGTAAATTGCACTCGGCTTCGCCTCGTGTAATTTAACCCCATCCTTGGTACATTACTCGTATGATTTATCCCAAATTTCACTCCAAACCATGCTATTACATATACTAATACTTCAACGACTTCCACTGCAAATACATTTTTAATTGTTTTTTTTTACTAACATCATATGAGGTTCACATATGGAAAGAAAAAATAGAAGAAATTGCCTCAAATTTTTAACACATCAGTCCCATTCTCAGGCCAATGTTTCCATAGCAACCTCCATATGGTATATTCAGCAAGTATGTGACATCAAGTATCTAAGAGCATCAGTGAAGACAGTCGCAGTTCTAACGCAGTGCATCCCAAGCCCCGGACAAACGTCCCTCCAGTGGCTGGAGGAGGAGGAGAGAGCCTGGGAACGAGGGCCAGGCATTTTGTAGCTACAGCAGTCTCCGTCCACACGTAACTGACAACTCATGTGAGAAAAGAAAAAAACACGGGGGGTCTCTGTGGAATGAGAATCTGGGAATGAGAACTTGGGGAATGAGATCCTGGGAACAAGAACTTGGGAGTGAGAATTCAGGAACAGTACCATATAAGGCAGTATGTGCAAAGTGGGAGTTCAACAAACTCATACTTTATTGAAGGAAATGCATGGTCAGTAATTCTGCTGAGGAATGTTCAAGGCGTCAACCTCATTCCGCTATCGATGAACCACACCAAACACAGTTATGCTAAAGTTGAGACGTCAGGTTAGGGTCAGAGAAACACCCTCACATGCTAAATGAATGGACACCTTACACACAGCTCATGCCTCATCCTCAGCCAGAATTGCATTCCATTCCAGCCACACTAGCATCGGAATGTAATAACAAGACCAGTAGGAGGGCCCCTCCCATCGAAGCCAGACAGGGAGGATTCAAACCACCGTGTTCTGGTTACCAAGAAAGGAAATCCTCCCACCTGCCCCTCCTGAGTGGGAGGACGGCGTGTGCCTCCACTCCACTCCCAAAGATGCAGTGAGTCAGCATTTGAGGCATCGGTCATCACGGAGATTAATTATACAAAATTCCTCTAAGGATTAATAGCAACATTGCCATACGACACACGTGTAACCATCTTGACATTTCACCCCAGTTTTTTTACATCCATTTTTGATTAAAACATTGAACATGATGTAATCTCTCAAAAATAATCCCACCCTCGAATATAAGCCCACCAGCAAAAAGGTATTGTGTGGGGTCATTATTGCTCGAAAGTACGCCCAGCTGTTTATGTTGTATCGGCAAACAGCAGAGCACCGGAGAAGAACTACTGTGAAAGAGGTGGGACTAACAAATGAAGACTGGCTGCACAAACACCATTATTGTTATCTACCATCATTTGATGACATGAGACTCTGTCCGGCTGTGTTACTGCCTGTGGGTAGTGGCTTACCATAGTAACTTCAGAAACAGCTGCTGCTAACCATGCAAGGGAATTCATATGTTTATACTTTGTGCATGCACACAACTACAGCACTACAGCAGTCACACCTGCAGTGGGTGGGCCTACTTTTGAGTGACAAATTTAAACACTCAGATATACGCCCACCCCCTCTTTGCGGAGCTGCTTAACTTCATTGGCCATGGGCGTACTTTCGGGAGATTACAGTACACGTGGACACAACATGTTTTTTCTCCACAGCTATCTGATAAAATTTGGGCACAGATGACAACTGTGCCATTATGATGTAATGGGGAGGGGGGGGGGGGGTAAAAGTGAGCACTAATTGGAGAAAATACATGAGAACATTATTATGCTTTAATGTATTTCAGTTTCACCAAAATATCCAAACGCAAAGTACACATAGCAATGAGAAATTTTGAAAAATGCAATTATTAATAGTTATTTAATTACCAGTTTCGCAGCACATAGCTTGCCATTGAAATTTGGTACCTAAAAGCAATAACGTTCAAGGCCTAGGCCGATAAGAAGGGTGCGCCTAATCTAGCTACTCATCTGCACAGCTACTTACCGTTTAACCAGCTATGGGCGGGGTCGGAATGTAGTTATTAACTAGTTGTTGCTAACGTTGTCATGTGCGGATCACGTGTTGGGCCGAGACTCTCGGCCCACGTGAGGACATTTTGGTGAAACTGATTTTGCTTGTATGAACATGCTTGTTTACACTTGTTTTCGTGTATTATCTCCATTTAGTGCCCCCCCCCCCTCCCCCCCCCCAATTACATCATAATGGTAAAGGGTCCATTTTCTCCACAGCTGTTTCCTCCACTAAGGCTGCAAGCTAACATCTGGGCATGGAAGGCCCCTGGGTACAAGAAGACTGCTTACCCAACTTAAGAAGGTAGGCCGCCAAGTTGTTGTGGACGTCAGCGTTGTCCGGGGCCGCCTCTGCTGCCCTCTGCATGTACTCCCGCCCTGCTTCTACCTGTCCACTCTCTGCCATCACCATGGCGATGCCCATGAGGGCATCTGAGTAGGTGGGGTTGATGCTGAGTGTGTGTGTGTGTGTGTGTGTGTGTGTGTAAGTGTGTGTGTGCATGTGTGTGTGTGTGTGGCGTGTGTGTGTGGCATATGTGTGTGTGTGTGTGTGTGTGTGTGTGTATGTGGCATGTGTGTGTGTGTGTGTAGCATGAGTGTGTGTGTGTGTGTGTGTGTGTGTGTGTAGCACGAGTGTGTGGGAATAGTATACACTGAAGTGGAAACCAATTTGTTAAATACATGTAGACCATATTTGGTTAAGATGACTTCTGGCATTTTGCTGCCATGGCAACAATAGTTCCTTGCATGTAATGTTTATCACACAGAAATGTCATCTTTCAAATTTGAAGTAAATTGGTCATTACAAATGGAGTAGATATGACCTCATAAATGTATACACATTTTATATGGGTCCATATGAGGGATTTGCACTGGAGGCGCCGTATAGGTTTGTGAGGTCATATCTACTCCATTTAATGACCAATTTACTGAAAAATGATATTTCTGTGTGATAAACCGCATTACATGCAAGGAACTATTGTTGCCATGGCAGCAAATATGTCCAGAGTCATCTTAACCGAATATGGTCTAATGAAAGAACTTACTTGATGCTCTCTCTATAAGCAGCCTCTGCTTCCTGCAAACGCCCTCGCATCCTGTTAGAGAGAAAGACAGGGCCCTCAGTGAGATGCAAAACCTCCCATGCCAATACACTCATGGGTATAGCCTATGAGTAAGTAGCTACGAAAGAGACCCGTTTGAAAGGTGCATCACGGCATGTCTTATGCGTCTTCTTTGCATGAAAGACATGAATAGATTTTCATGCATGGACATGGCTATTGATTGTGACTGCCCTGAACATACTCCAGGTTCCGTCCAAGGTTGTAGAAGGCGCGGTGGTGCTGAGGGTTGTGCTGGACTGCCTGTCGGAAGTGGTACTCCGCCTCCTCCAGTTCCAGCAGGGTACCCAGGTTGTTATGGGAGACGGCGTGGTCCGGGGCGAGGCTGCACAGCGGAACGGAATACAATGGATAAAGATCTATTAATCATACCAGCAATTAACCATCACACATTTAGGAATTTCACCATTATCTGCACTATTACAGATCTCTATTAAAATTACTACCTGCTAATCGCTACGGATGTGCTTCTGTCATAACAACATTCAAGAGAAGGTCTTTGAGGGGCTGTGACTAACAGCACTTTCTGACAAATAGGTGTTTTGAGTTTGAATTACCAATCTGAGTTTGAAATAGCTATGTCTCTGGAGAGAGTGTACACAATTAACCAATTAACGACACGACCATCATTGGCTGACAGATTAGGCCTCATGCTCAAAAGTTTATTTTTCTATGCTCTTAAATAATTATGTCAACTATTCCTCAAATGTGTCTCCAATTACTCTTGTGTTAAGTGTAATCAAGCAATTGAGCATTCTTCAAACATTGTCATGCAGCTCGGGGAGACAGTCTCTCTTCGGTGCTCCGACAATCTCCTATATCACAACAATAATGCATAGTTCTCGGGTGGCTCTGGTATCATTCAAAATAGGATCTCACATTACCACCCACCGACCAGACAAACCAAGAAGTACCTTTCGTCCCTTATTTCTAATGTAGCACGATCATGGGTAATAATGACCAGACTGGAAGTTGTAGCACACTGCCAGTGTTGGAGACCATACCAAGTACCTAACAGGGCCTACAATGGTAGCCTGTTAGCTAATTGTGTCATCTCGTTAGCAGGGCCTACTAAGGTTACCTGGCAGAGTTGTGGTTGCCAACTGATGAGTCCCACCACATTACCTCATATTACCACCCACCTCTTGGATTGTCTGGTCGGTGGGTGGTAACATGAGCTCCTATTTCATAAGTTCACTTTCACCCATTAACACAGCTATCAAAAACTGCCTTGCCTTGAAGCCCTGGCCTCGTACCGGGTAGGGTGTGGACTGGGTACGAGACCACTTCGAAGCATGTGGTTAACAGTAAATTAATTGCGTGGGTTTCTCAGGCCTAGACAGGTCTGCAGCTGTGAAAAATTATGTACCTGATGGCAGTCTTGTAGTGCTGGATGGCTTCCTGTGTCCTCTGTGAGTCTCGGAGGAAGTTGCCGTAGTTGTAGTGGATCTTGGCATTCTTGGGCACCGTCTCCAATCCAGACCTGGGGATTAGGTCATCATTACATTGTTACAAATTCGGTAAAGATGATGTCAGTATTACGTCATGGCAAAGAGCAACGGAGGAGAGGATATCGTAATGTGTTCTTTATTGGAAACACCTGTTCGAGAAATGTTTCTCTATAATGAGCATTTTGCAACCCCCATAAACATAGTACATTTTTAAAATTCATAGACATATGATGAGTTATTACCGGAAGCATCATGCCAAAAGTATTAAGACACTTGCGTCATCAGATTCTAGATAGCATTGCATCAACATCTGGCAAAGATGGTCGGCTCAAATTTCTAGCACTCGTAGCCTTTCCACACGACTATACAGACAGCTAGCTATGTGCAGTTAAGTTAATTTCACATGTGTAAAATGCCCGAAACTGATATGGTCATGGCCGTACCAGTTATACTGCGTCCTACGGCCCTGGTATTACATCGTCATTACATCACTTACTTGAAGAGGGACTCCCTAGTGTACCAGACAGGGTTCCTAGCGACAGTCCTCAGCCCAAACAGGGCCACTAGCACGAGAGTGAGGCAGAACAGGAGAGGAGAGGGGGAGGGAGGTCGAGGTCCGTGGGGGTGAAGCCTTCTGCTTCCCAGTCGAGAGAGAACCTTCACTCCACTCACCAGCAGAATGCAATAGCCCATACTGGGTGGGTGGAGCATACGTGGGCGTGCATCATCAGGGTTCCATACAGAGGGGGGGGCTGGGATTCCCTCCCCCTCCTACCCCAGCAAGAGTTTTCCCCCAAGTTGATATTTTGTTTTGATACTCAGTAGTCCATTAGTAGCTAATTTCCACCATTTTGGAGCCCCAGAAGCAACCTCAGAGCATGTCCCCCCCCCCCCTTGGGAGGTGGAGCCCCAGAAGCACCCTCAGAGCATGTAAAATTTCAAAAAATTCCCACGGGAGCATACTCCCATGCCCCCCCCCCTTGGGAGGTGTGGCTCTGCATGCATCATTAGAAGATTTAAGTATTGACAAGTAATGAATCTGTGATAAGAACATCCGTTCAGAACACCAGAAGAAGCTCCTTCGAGGAGCGAGCACAGGAGACTGCAGCCGAGGCAGCTGACCTTGGGATGTAGAGGATCCTCTCTGCTACCACAAAGCCAACCCTGAGGAGGAGGTTGGCCGCAGGGAGGAAGGGCAGCACCAGGAGCAGCAGACCCAGCAGGGGGGCTGTCCGGTGGTCCTGATGGGAGGGGGGAGGGGGAGGGGCAGGTGGGGGCAGGGACAGGAGAGGAGGGGCAGGTGGGGGCAGGGGCAGGAGAGGAGGGGCAGGGAGAGGAGGGGGAGCGGCAGGGAGAGGAGGGGGAGGGGCAGGGAGAGGAGCTGGTCTGTCCATTAGAAACTCAAAAATGTCACCCATGGACTTGTACTCAAGAATTTACGTACATACATGTATACATCCAGCCATACATACATGCATACACATGCATACATACATACAACATACATACATGCACAGACACATGCATACATACATACATACATACATACATTCATCAATACATACATGTACTTACACTAAAAAATACAAGCTCAACTAACCGACGTCCTTCCCAGCAAACAGAACGCAGAGAGTCCAACAAGATAAATGAAGAATACCACAGTTCCAACATTCCTGGCATCCATCAATCCCTCAACAAGAGGAATGCTGCCCATCTGCCAATCGTAGCAGAGGGTGATCGGAGCCACAAGCAGCTTCGCATTAAAGTAATACAGATAGGAGTAGGTCAGGACTCGAGTCTGACGCTGTTCCACGAAAGACGCTGGATTGTCCTGGGCAGAAAACTGAGGAGTTTTGAGGGGTCCGGGGAGTATCCAGATCCGGAAGATAAGCAGGGGGGCGACGAGGGTTCCCACGACGACCAGCCTAGTGACAAGCTGAAGGATACTGGGTGTGTACGGGTTTCTGGCCCTGAAGGAGCTGTAGAGCGGCAGACAGCAAAAATTCAAATTGTTTGCTGACAGACATAACAAGTAATTAATAAAGAATTTTTACTCCATAGAATTACACAGCAATTAAATTTGAATTATAAGGCTGAGTGGTTAACACACCACAAAGTGACTATGACTAGATAAAATTAATAATTAAAATAATTATAATTAAATGTTAACCAATACTAGGAAAAATTGGTAAAATTTTCCACATAACATAGTCAGGTAGCATTATCCAGACCAAATATGGTATCTTACCTTTCCAACGCCTTCCTTGACATGATAAGCAGGTCGTACGCAAAACAGACACCAAAAACCGTCACTCCATGCTCCTTGCACAGCATAGCCGCACAGCCACACACCACACTGAGCAGCAGCTGCAGTAGAGGCAGAGCTGAGAGTAAATCGACTAAAATACACCAAAAACCGTCACTCCATGCTCCTTGCACAGCATAGCCGCACAGCCACACACCACACTGAGCAGCAGCTGCAGTAGAGGCAGAGCTGAGAGTAAATCGACTAAAATGGATCGGTTTGCCATCATGCCATCAGTGTATAATTATGCTAAATAATCAACTTTGCTCATGGTCATCTTTGGGTTGATTATGAGACGATCCAGTGGATACATAGCTTCGTTCCCAGGTCCACGTGCACGTTGGGGCCCGGTATTTTTTCTCACGTGTGTGATGTGCAGGGTAGGAGGGTGGTAGAAGGGTAAATTTTTGCGTGGATGAGGACAGCTGCAGTTCTCAGAGAGTGAAAGAAGGCAGTGAATCTATACTTCTTGTAGCTACTCTTCGAAGCCTGTTTGTACCACAGACTGAGCGTTGAAACACTGCCACCAGCAAAAGGTAGAGAAGTGCAACCGTCTTTCAAACGGCCCTGCCCACGCACAATTATGTACAGTAAATCATGTGAGAAAAAGTACCAGAGTCTCCCGTGCGAAAGCGCGGAGAGCCTGGGAACGAGGCTAGCCTATACAGATGACATACATGTAGTTTCAACCCCTTCCCAAGACAAATGACAAATAATTTCGGCTGCATATCTTAGTCTCATGAAAATAGGTAATGAGCACCCACGGGTACCTATTGTTCCTTGTTTGTAACGTCGTGGGATTCATCAGTTTGCAACTGCAACTGTGCCAGCTATATATCTGCTAATGAGATGGAACAATAGCTAACAGGCTACCATAGTAGCCTCTGTTAGATGTTACATAGTAGTCTGTGGTACTCAGTATGATCTCAAACAGGATATACCTAACACAACCTCCTTGCATTCAGGCATTATCTTGCAACCAGTTATCGCCTTGCATCCACAGACCCAGATTTCAGTCACGGTTGAGGCCTGGGTCCATTCAAGGCCATGCCATGAGGCTATGTCATGGACTTGAGTCAGAAAGCCTTAGTACGAAGCCATGCCATGGACCTCAGTACGAGAGGCCGAAGTCTTCTCTACCCCAAGGACCAGTGAAACCTAGCCTCACACCCAGGCCTTCCGCACTCCGATTTAATATCACAGCCAATTTCTCTCTACAGATCATAAAATGAGGTGAGGCTATACAGTGAAGCTCACCTTGGTCCATCCTCCAGCCCCGCCCTGCCCCTCCCACTCCATGACACTCCCCCTGTAGGCCAGAAGGGCGAAGAGGAAGAACAGGCAGGCCAGGACATCCGCTCGACCCACCACCCCGGTCACCTGCAGGAGATAAATCGGTCACTCTGAGGTGTACATCACATGTGATGGCTGCTGCCAGCTGCTACCATGCCTGATGATCAGTGATCAACTCCTGCGATAGTCACGTGTGGCCAGACCCTTCCTGTGAAGAATGGGAAAAAGCGAAAAGGGGGAGGGGAAAAGGAAGAAGGGTCTGGTGACACTAGCAGAGCCAATCAGATTGCAGCAGTCATGTCACATGATATTCAGCAGAAAACTTCTACTTTCCACTTCGCGCAGGACTGGACTGTGTTTCGTCGTTTCATTGCTTGCATAGTACTCTTCAGCACTTCTTTGAGGCAGTCAATGCAGCGATCTTCCTCAAATCACATGTATCATTACATGTACATAAAATTAGTCTAATAATTGTAAAAAAGCATCCTGTTTGGAATCACCAGACCTTTCTTCCTTTCCCCCTTTCTGTTTCACATTTGCCCATTTATTTTGCGGTGGGAGGAGTCTTGCCACGTGAGACTACCCCAGTGTGTGTGTGGGAGGAGTCTTGCCACGTGAGACTACCCCAGTGTGTGTGTGCTTAGCCTCGTTCCCAGGCATCTGCCAAGGTTTTGCCGCTTGTAGCAGTGTCACAATTTTTCAGGGGGGAGCTCGAGAGCGCGGGAACGAGGCTAATTTGTGCTTGGTTCCCAGCCTAGCCTCGTTCCCAGGCCACTCCCCCCTCTTTGGGGGGGAGTGGCCTGGGGACGAGGCTAATCCCAGCCTTCCAGATCTGAATCTGGACCTGGATTCATGGCTTGAGCTGTTCTTTTGATAAGTGGATGTTAGGGGTATCACATGACCAAATTATGGATATGAAAGCACTTACAATTAGCAACTTATCATAACAACGGCGCCTGTAACAGCCCCGCCCCTTTCACTAACTTATCATAACAACAGCGCCTATAACAGCCCCGCCCCTTTCACTCACACTCTCAGTGTGCACAGGATGACTTGCGAATAGCATCATGGCGAGGAAGGCGAGATCGCTGCAGCCACGAAACACCACCACTCTGCAGAAATAGCCGAACAGCGCCGTCACTAACATGTGCAGCACAACATTGACGGCGTGGTAGCCCCATGGACGTAGCCCGTGCAGAGCGTAGTTTAACCGAAAGGTGAGAGCAGTCAGAGGGCGGTAGGACTTGTGACTTACGTTACTCGACATCGATTTCCCCCAGAAATCGTTCCAGAAGAGCCCTGATATCGGAGCCGAGGGCCTGAGGTCCATGTTGTCTTTTATCGCAAATATGTCATCGTGTACCAGTTCACCTTCGAGGCCGTTCCAGTAGCAAACGGCTACCAGTACGAGAGGAACGGCGGTGCTAAGCCAGGGCGAGCCGAGAACGAGCTTCACTTGCCCGGGAAGCGAAGAATAGAACATCGGCCTCATCTTCTATCCGGCTTGTGGCTTTGCTAGGCAGCTCGGATCGTGCCAAGTCACGCAAATTCCTAGACCACAACATCGCCCCTTTTTACTCCAAATAAACCGCACCCACGTGTACTGCAGAAGCTAGTCTCGTACCCATACCTGCGTTAGGATTGCACTAGGTCCAGCTTCCAAACCAGATGCTTGGCTGAGAGAAAAGATTCTTTGTTTTATAGCTGCAGAGAGCGACAGAGGAGTGCTGTAAGTGAGGAGCATCTCATAGCCTTGCTGAAGTATAATTTGCTGCAGAGCATAGCTCAGCTTTAAGATTCCAGAGTCCATTGTCAGAGCCCCTCAGGGTGTGGGGGAGTGTTCCAGCAAGGCCTAGCTCTGATTGTTCCTGATGTAGTGCTGTCAGGGTCATTTTTCAAGTTTCAAAAATTCTATTTTTTAACAGTACCAATGGAATATTATGCTATGATGATTGCAACAAAATAGCCTTGTACCCAGCCGTCACAGCTTTTTTTAGCTTCGAAAAAAAGCTGTAGCGGCTAGTCTCGTACCCAGACCCTCCCCCCGCGCGGGGGGAGGGTCTGGGTACGAGACTAGTAGCGGCTGGGTACGAGGCTAACAACAATATATATATATGTCCTGGGTTGCATAGCTTTAACTCTCTTTATTATAGCATTGGATTCTCCGCATAGTGCACATACTGATGGTATAGTCCAACTGTATATCCTACACAAACTGCCAAACAATTGAGTTTAGTGCCTCAACTTAACTCTAGACTGTTCTTTCCATCCCAAAAATCTTCCCGTCACGAGCACACTCACTTGGCTCTAATTGTTAGGAGAACATTTTTCAAAAATTTACGGTAACCAACATCGCTACCTGATGTACTGTCAGTCTCATTTCCAAACCACCATTGTAGCAGCTGTAAGTGCATACAAACATAGTTTATACTCCTAGTCTGTAGTCTATGATGCAAACTTTGGTGGTACTGGAAGGAGACCCATTTTAATATGCACAGTTTCACTAATGCTTCTCATAACAAGTTACATGGCTACACAATATGCATGTAATTATGTTACATTAATGGGGAGATTTTTTTGTTGCTAAGCATGGATAGTTTGGTGAAACTATGCATTTGTGATGGCATGGGAACCTGACACACTTTCACCTCTTACAACAAACGTGTGTAGCATTATTCTTTCGATTACTCTACAACAGAATTTGACAATAGGCCATTATCTGAGTTAGGGGTGTTTTCTTAGCCTTTTTGTGTTAAAATAACATAAACTGTGACATAATATATATACTTTTTGTGTTAGAGAATAAATAACGTGGGTGATGTCAATAATAGGTTGGGTTTGGTTTGAGGTGGTGTAAGTTTTGAATGGGATAGTAGGGGTGGAGCAGGGGGGTGGAGCAGACTTACTAAGAATTTGGCTATCAGGGGTTCATTGAGGATAATCCCCAAGGGGAGGGGGGGGGGGGCACAAAGTTTCCAAAATCGCCTCTAAATGAAGCCCTGGCTAGTTAATAGCTAGTATCGAGTTTTCATGATTTCCCTCCCCCTCTCTCTTTCCCCGAACACCAAAGTGACATGATTCGACTAAGGCTTCCTTACTGGTTCACAAGGATGCGGACCACCACCAAGCTCCAGATAGTAGCCGCCATCACGGCTGGTTTCTTCATTGGCTACCTCTTCCTTCCAAGTTCGTCCAACCGCCCAGCCAGTGAACATAAGGAGAGCAAAGATGTGAGTGGAGGGGAAGTCTACTTGGCTTTGACTACAAATTTAGTGGATGGCGGAGGAGGGGAGGGGGGGGGGCGTGTGCAGTTACTATTTTTTTTGATACTCAGTAGTTTATTAGTAGCTAATTTCGGGTCACTAGAAGCAACCTCAGAGCATGTAAATTTCAGAATTTTTCTGGGAGAGTATACCCCCAAGCCCCCCCTAGGGGGACGTGGCTCGCTAGGTGGTCCGGGAATGAGACTAGTTAAACCAAACCCTCACTGCATTATGTGTTGGTCTACTGCAAATGTTGCACCCCCCCCCCCCCCCTCCTTCCCTCTCTCCCCCCTCCCCCTCCCTCTCTCTCTCCTCTTTCTCTCCTCTTTCCCCCCCCCCCCACATGTAATGTTACGCAATCCACTGTGTAGATGACATGGTCCCTAAAGGATGACACCAGGAAGGAGCTGGAGCCGGAGCCCGAAAAGATCCACGTTACAGAAAGGAAGCCTGGACTGAAGGACAATTTGCCAGCTCGAGTGAGAGACAGGGCTATTACATTCTCAGAAAGCAATTTTGTTGTGAATGGTCGCAAGATGAAGTTGCTGAGCGGAGCTATACACTACTTTCGAGTTGTACCGGATTACTGGGAGGACAGACTACAGAGGCTGAAGGCAGCTGGTCTCAACACCGTGGAAACGTCAGTGGGCGTGATAGTGTACATGTAATTATCCATTATGATGTAATGGTAGGCACTAAATGGAGAGAATACGTGAGAACATGTGCTTTGATGTAGTTTTCTTGTATGAAAAACAACAACATGCTTTTTTGCTTATAGTTTCTATTGCTAACCTCCATTATATATAACGCCCGGAAAAAGGTCTATTGGTGTACTATAGCAGACTCAGTAATATAATTTTACCGTCATAATTCTGTTCCATAGGTATGTGGCCTGGAACCTTCATGAGCCCCTCCCAGGCAAGTTCGACTTCTCGGGAATATTGGACATTGCGGAGTTCGTCAGAATAGCCGGGAAGCTGGAACTGAATGTGATTGTTCGCCCCGGGCCATACATCTGCTCCGAGTGGGAGCTAGGAGGCCTACCGGGGTAAGGCCACAGCTGTTTGACTCTCGCTAGCACTTAGCAGTGTATCAATGCATACTTGTTTTACGAGGGACAAATTTTCACTATATTCGTGCTTGAATGTATGAACACAAAATCTAATACTCATGAATTATAGAGGTACGTATATACACCATGTAGCGTGTGACTGTGAATTTGAAATTCTGTGAAATTTTGGCCAGGTGTATCAATGAGATTTTGTGAAATTAAGTATGCATTTAGTGACTCTACAGCTCCTCCTTTCCCCCTAACCCCTCTCTCTTCCCCCCCTCCCCCTCCCTCCCTCCCTATCCTCTCTCCCCCCTCCCTTACTCTCCCCCTCTCCCGCCTCCCTCTCTCCACCCCTCTCCTGCAGCTGGCTTCTCCATGATCCCGACATGAAGCTCCGCACCACCTACCGTCCCTACCTGAACGCAGTGACCCTATACTTTGATGCACTCATGAAAATCCTGGTCCCACTGCAGGCCGCGTATGGCGGACCCATTATCGCCTTTCAGATTGAGAATGAGTTCACCCATTACAAGTCTCTCCTGCCAGACACAGCAGCTGAATACATGAAGTACCTCCATGACGTAAGTTTTCTAAAGTAGGTGAGCCTAATGTAATGGGCTCTTGTCCGTTATGATGTAATGGGGGGAAGTATAGCGGTAAAGGGTCCATTTCCCACAACGTAAGAGTCTTCTATTGATATCTCTCGGCCTACTTCTTCCCAGCTGATGCGAAAGCTTGGTGTGGTGGAGCTCCTCTTCACTTCGGACGGGCAGTCCAACATCGAGAAGGCGCTGAAGATGAGGCCAGATCCAGACGTCCTGGTGACCGTCAACTTCCAGTCAGAGCTGGGAGCTGTCAGGAAACTGCAGAAACTGCAAGTGAGAAGAGCAGTAGCCTCTGGGTTACAGAAGGCTTGTTACAGACACATACACACACACACTCACACACCTCGCCACGCACGTGTATACGCACCCACCCACACACGTATGCACCCACCCACACACATACACACCCACCCACAAACGTACGCACTCACCCACACATGTACCCACCCACCCAAACACACTCTCTTGTCACAGCCCAAGAAACCGGCGATGGTGATGGAGTTCTGGTCGGGCTGGTTTGACCACTGGGGTGAGAAGCACCTGCAGAGAGACCTATCGCCGGCAGAGCTGGCAAAGACAACTTTCCACATGCTGCAAGAAGGGGCCTCCATTAACTTCTATATGTTCCACGGTAGGTCTTTTGTGGTCATGTAATAGTCATGTGATAAATTGTGATAATCATGTGATGGGCTATGATGTCATGTGATGACTTGTGATAATCATGTGATGAGTTATGATGTCATGTGATGGCTTGTAATAGTCATGTGATAGCCTTGCATCACCTCCTCTCAGGTGGCACTAACTTTGGTTTCATGAACGGAGGGAACTGGGGCAATAATATGGAGTACCAACCGACTATCACCAGCTATGGTGAGTGTAGCATATTACTGTTGCCATGGCAGCGCATGTGATTACCACCTGGTTCTCACATGACCTCCTCCAGACTACAGTGCCCCTTTGAATGAGTGTGGAGATGTCACAGAGAAGTACAGAAGATTGAGGGACACGCTGGAAAAGTTTACTTCAGAAAGTTCGTGCTCTCCCAACTGCACAATGCCAAAATGGGATACCCTACGATGTCATAAAACATGACATTACATCATATGCAATGGATGTTGGTGCCCATCGCACGTGATATTATGCCAGGTGTTTATGGCCTATAATGTGCCATAATTGAATGTGCACTATATTATGGTCACTGTTAGCCCCGTTCCCAGGCCACGAGCTTCGCTGCGGGGTGGGGGGGGGGGGGGGGAAGGCCTGGGAACGGGGCTAGGTCACTATAGAGACCCCATAGTGCTTCTTTATTCCATATTTGGTACAATATGCACTATGGTCGCTATAGAGCACTTTGTGCCAAATGTGGCACAGTTGTTACCTGCTACCATTAATGGAACATTGCTGTTTATGCCACTATAGAGACACCATAGTGCACTTTGTGTCAAATACGGCACAGTTCTTACTTACCACTAATGAAACACTTCTTGTTTACGGCCCTATAGAGCACAATTTGTGCCAAATGTGTACAGTTGTTGCCTACCATTACATTCCTGTTTATGGCACTATGGAGACACACCATAGTGCACATTAAATTGCCCAAACGGGCTCGTATCATTGCTACCTAATGCTGTTTGCTGCCTGTCCAGTACAAAACTAAGCTAGCTTCCCGTAGTTTGGCCTGCAAACTGCCAGTAGCTGCGTTTGTGCTAGGTAATGTATAATGTAAATTTTGTGCACATGAGAAGTGCAGACACACAAACAGACAGACAGACAGACAGACAGACAGACAGAGAAACCCACCCAGCCTCGTACCCAGGCCTTCGCTCGCAGCTGGTCCTACCCAGCCTCGTACCCAGGCCTCCCCTCACAGCTGGTCCCACCCAGCCTCGTACCCAGGCCTCTCCTCACAGCTGGTCCTACCCAGCCTCGTACCCAGGCCTTTCCTCGCAGCTTTTTTCACAGCCGCTCGGCTGCGAAAAAAGCTGCGAGGAAAATCATGTGTACGAGGCTGGCGCACACCGTGATAAATATTGTTTCAGTTAGACGATGTTAGCTTAACTAACATTTACACAGTTAGATTGAAATGTTGTCATGGAAGTTGTAACCACCCATGTCAGACCGGGCCAGGTGCAGTGCAGCCCCCTACATCTACTAGTGACTTTTGTCTCACCCAGCAAAGAGCAAGAAGGATCCGGTGCTCTCCCTTCCTCCCATCCCCTCGGACCACGAGAAAGAGGCGTACGGGGAAGTCAAGTTCACCCTCTACATACAACTGCTGAGTACGATGCAGTATATCCCAGTGAGTGCGACAATATGGCAGTTCCCTCTAGTGAGTGCAACAATATGGCAGTTCCCTAGAGTTTTGCGTGGTATATAGGCCTTTTTTCGTAAGCTTAGGAAAACCGCTACTTCAGTTTACAGGTAGGCTATTTTGACCTCTGAAGTTTGAGTGTGACAGTAAACATACATAGTAAAACGTCATAGAATTGCTAATCTGATTTGTTACGCTTTCATATAATAGGATCCGTTACCATGACCACACCCATTTCCCGATATGTTTACTAAACTGTATACCAGGCTTAGGAAAATTACTGTTAGGCTATTTTGACCTCTGAACTTTGACCTATGTCCCTAGGACCCCTACATCTCAGAGAAGCCTATTCCCATGGAGTACCTTCCAGTGAACAATGGTGCTGGGCAGAGCTATGGCTACGTTCTTTATCGCACGCTCATCCCGTCCGATAGCAAAATGATAACCGTACGAGGACTCAAGGACTTTGGACTGGTAGGAGAGTGTGTTATGTGATATCTTATGACATCATATACCTATCATGACCTTTTTCTTTTTCATACTTTCTAGGCTATGCTGGACTTTAAGCCAGTTCAGAGGCTTAACTCTTTTGTTAAGCACAGTTTCTTGACACCCAAATCAGAAACAGCAGTAAGTCTTGAAGGTCCCATTCTGATTCTAGAATGGAAGGAGGATCATATTCCCCCCCCCCCCCCCCCCCCGTTCCAGGGAACTGGGCAGGCAGTCCTGGACATCTTGGTCGAGAATGCCGGCAGGGTGAACTACGGAGCACCTCTAGAAGTGAGAAAAGGTGAGTCTTCTAGATAAGAGGTTGGGGGGGAGAGAAACTGCTGCTCTTCGTGTTTCTCCTCAGGGATCAATGGCTCTGTGGAGGTGGACGGCGTGGAACGGGTAAAGTGGAAGATCTACTCATTTGAGTTCAAATCTTCATTTGTTGAGAAGTAAGTTCTAAGGGTCATAGGTCACTGAGATATGATAGCCTCGTTCCCAGTCCACGAGTCTTTCGAGGGGGGGTGTGGCCTGGGTATGAGACTATGAGATATAATGGGTGTATTGCGCGCGCACACACACACACACACACACACACACATCAGCATTGACTCTGGAGGTATGTGGCTGAGGACCCCCTCCCCTGCCAACGTGGGACCAGCTCTGTATAAGGGGACATTTAATATTCTTGGAGAGCCGAAGGATACCTTTGCAGACATGGAGGTGGGTGGGGGTGGGTGGAGCTATAGAGGGGGTGGGTGGGGCTATAGAGTGGTGGTGGGAGGGGATGGGTGAAGCTATAGAGTGGCAGTGGGTGGGGCTTTTGAGTGGAACTATACAGAGTGGGCTGTAGAGTGGAGGTGGGTGGGGCTGTAGAGTGGAGGTGGGTGGAGCTATAGTGGAGGTGGGTGGGCTGTAGAGTGGAGGTGGGTGGAACAATAGAGTGGAGGTGGGTGAGGCTGAATGAGCGCCTTAATCCAAGGGAGGGTCAGGATACTGTTGCAGACACAGACGTAATGATAAATGGCTATACTGTTCTCACTTCATGCTCTTTTGCAGGGCTGGGGCAAGGGACTGCTATTCATCAATGGTGCCAACCTCGGCCGATACTGGAGCATTGGTCCCCAGAGGACATTGTATGTACCTGCACCGATCCTCAGGAGGGGCATTAATAAGGTATATTTGTTTCTGTGGGTTGACAGGTGATCCAACATGTGGATGATGTAATCCTTGAAGACCACTAAGTGTTTTTAGCAAAGTAGTAGCCTATTTCTATTTGCAGTACTCATGAAAGTAAAAGGACTGGTAACATTTACAGTATTATGGTGGGTTAGATTCCTTGAATAATAAGGACATGTACTCGCATAGACATTTACCATTATGACGTAATGGGATAAAAAGTGAGCACTTAAAGAAATACGAGCAAATGTGTTATGGTGTAGTTTTCTTGTACAAAAACATTCTTGTTTGGTGTGGCCTGGGAACGAGGCTAGTTCTGTGTTTTCTCCATTTAGTACCCCCCATTACATTGTAATGGTAAAAGGTCTATTACGATTATCTTGTGCCCTGCAAGAAGCCTGGGAGACGTCTGGGCACCAGATTCCTTGAATAATAAGGACACCATACCTAGGTACCGCTCACTGCGGTTACAGACTTCCTGCTCCCCCAGTATTGTAGGCTGGTCTCCTCTCATCCCCTCAGGTGATGGTGTTGGAGCTGCACCAGCCGCCGCTAACCTCCCAAGCCATCACCTTTAGAAGCAGCCCCATTCTGGACAAGACAAACACTACCGCCCCCTTGACAAGATAACCCGTGGTCGTCCTGTTTTTGTCTCCACATCTCGTACACAAACACACACACATACACACACACACACATACACACAACCATGAGTACACACACTATAATATATTCTTCCACCACAATCTACACTGCAGTGCAGAATGTAATTGGCGAGTGTGAGTGAGCCCCTTTATAATAGTGAAGTCAGTTGCCAATTTTTGTCAAGAACGGAATAGACAGGGGTTGCCCCAATACTGCAAATACACTGACTTCCTGTATCAGTATATAATCTCCACCGTGATAGTATGTAGTCTTGTGGGCCAGACTGAAAAACGAACAGTTCCGGTTTTTCACAGTCTGGCTCACCATAGTGTAAGCATAGCTTTGTTCCCAGCACTCAAAAAAATACCCAGGAGATCGAGTGCCTGTGTAAGCACTTTTTAAGAGATTATGGGTAACAGTCCACAATACAGTAGTGGTAAAGGTATGTTATGAGCTGTGGCGCTCATGGAAAGCTGTCCCTCTAGCCCAGACTTCTAACCTCGTTCCCAGCCGTCCCAGCTGTTTTTCACTTGTAAAAAGCTGGGACAGCTTAGTATGAGGTTATGAGCTTGCCTTGCGAGTCTAAGAGAAATAAATTCCCTGTATGCATTAATACATGCATGTATGCATTCCCTTCAGTTAACTGGAGTGAAAAGGCCAAAAGAAGGCACACTACTGGGATGGGATGCATAAAGCACCGAAGGCATTAAAGGTCTAGAGGCGGTTCCGGAATGGATTCCAGGAAGGAACTCAAGTGAAGTCCCGAAAGCACAGACAGCCCAAGACAGACCAGGCCTCGTTTTGAGTGATTTGGACTTGACTAGTGCACACTTCCTCACCTCTGAAAATGAAATTTTACCAAAAATGCTTGTTTCTGGGGTTATAACGGCTTATGCACCAGAATGGTGTTTATATAAGCGCACAGGGTTGGATCGGGATCCCGAGACATCAGAATGTAAATAATGCAGGCTACGGTTTCTGGTGCCCGGCGCCCAGACTGTCTGGCGATTTTCTGGCGGGCTTACATTCACTTTTCATTGGTCAGAGTTGCAGACTTGAACAGCGTTTTACGCGCGAATTTCGGCGCGAACAAAAACAGAGACGAGCTGCATTTTACTTCAGTACTGAGTTTCTTGGCTGTGTGAAATGTGAGTGTTTTGCTGGTGCAGTTTCGCATTGTAACTTTGCATTGTGTGTGGCAACCAAGCTAGCATGGGTTGGAGCATGTATTCCGCCTGGTCTGCCTGAGAACACTGACGACGAGGAGGCTACTCAGAAACTAGACCTGCAACTAATAATGCTGTATCTTGTGTTGGTAATTTTTATTTATGTGCCTGCTTCTCTCACCCCCATCCAGTCATTGCACGACTGCAAGAGTTTCCACAGCCGCCGCCCTACCGAGCACAGCGTATCCCAGCCGCAAGCACAGCTCATCCCTCATCCCAGCCACAACCACAGCCACCATCCTAGTTCAACACAACAGGAAAATGTGAGACGCTATACTAGAATGTGTATGACTTTAAAGTATGCGTACATAATACAGCTTCACGAAGCTGTATTTATCTACGGTGTAGAGTATTCTGAGTAAGTACTGATGCACGTAGCCATGTGTGGCACGTGACCAACCAACGCGCACTGGTCAGCGAACGCAACAGTGTGAAAATGCATGTGTTGGGTATACTAAATACGTGGTATTGTGCATGATGTGCAGTTATAATAAATGTTTGACAATGTGCATGGGCGATGCGCACATTACGCGACGAATGGCTAAATGCCTGTTAATGGGTATACTACACTATACTATAGGTTACCAACTGCATGTGTACATTCATATGCATGGCATAATATTGTACTATTATAATAAATATTTGACATTGTGCATGAGCGATGCGCACATAAGAACGTGACGCGCGGGACGCGGCTGACCAGTGCTGATACGCGATATAAGATGAGTACTCATCAAGTTATTATCATAGATTATAGAGTAAAAGGTACTTCTACTCTACAATCTGTTAGTATGTATAATGATATTAAAATTGCAATAGTAATATACAGTGTATATTATACTATATGATCTTGGTGAGTGGTCACAATGCATTATGTAGTTGTATGCATGAACTGCTATATATGGTGTATGTTTTTAGTTGTGTTTCTATTGTCTGTGCACGTGTTTGTGTGTATGTGTGTGTACATGTTTGTGCAAGCCTCAACACTCACTAGCTGAGCGTAACACACATTGCATGTACAAGCCTCGATTAAGAGCCTCAGTCAATCGGAGACTGCTCCTGCCAGGACTTCTCAATCTATAGCTAATGGTGAGTTGTTGCAAATGTATTTGTTGGGGCCCCCTTTTGAGCCTACATTCGATAGCCGCCACACTACCGAGCACAGCTCATCCCTCATCCCAGCCACAACCACAGCCACCATCCTACCAAGCACAGCTCAACACAACAGGAAAATGTGAGACCCCATACTAGAATGTGTATGACTGTATAAAGTAAGTACTTAGCATCAGGTGCCATGTGTGGCACGTGAGCAACCAACACACTAAAAACTGCATGCACTGGTCAGCGAACGCAACGGTGTTAAAATGCACATGCATTTACTTACTAAATGCATGTGCGTGGCATAATGTACACTAAATACGTGGTATTGTGCATGTTGTGCAGTTATAATAAATGTTTGACAATGTGCATGAGCGATGCGCACGAATGACTAAATACATTTAAATGGGTATATACTACACTATACTATACTACACTACACTATACTATACTGAAAGAAAAGTTACTAACTACATGTGCAAATGCTATGCATGGCATAATATTGTAAGAGGATCTCAGTTGGTTCTCAGTATTCATATCGATCAGGTTCTCTTTCTACCAACCACAAATTGGCTCACAACATCATCAATCGACATAATATTGTGTTATTATAATAAATGTTTGACATTGTGCATGAGCGATGCGCACATAAGAACGTGACGTGCGGGACGTGGCTGACCAGTGCCGGTATGCAATAAGATGAGTACTCATCAAATTGGGTGGTATTCTTGTTATTATAATAATAATAACAATAATTATTATTATTATTATTCTGTGTAATGGTATTAAAATTGCAGTAGTAATTATACAGTGTACATGTGCATACTGTGATCTTGGTGAGTGGTCATAATGAGTATGCATGAACTGCTATATGTGGTGTATGTTTTATTGTGTTTCTGTGCACATGTTTGTGTGTATGTGTGTGTACATGTTTGTGCAAGCCTCAACACTCACTAGCTGAGCATAACACACAGTGCATGTACAAGTCTCGATTAAGAGCCTCAGTCGTCTTTGGAGACTGCTCCTGCCAGGACTCCTCAATCTGTAGCTACCTAACGGTGAGTTGTTATAAATGTATTTGTTTTGTCTCTCTTTTAGGTATTGTAACAAGGTGGCCTTGCTTTGGTCTTTTTTCGAGTATCATAGCCATTGCGTTGTTAGGGGCGACGCTCCTCAGAGCTTATACTGCTTTAATTAAAGCTTGCTGCTGCGACAATCTTTAAAGCTTGGCGTTAGTTGATTATTTGGTTGATTCAAGCTTGGTACTACCGCGACAAAATTAATCCCTAAAGCTTGAGCCTTATGTTCGATTTGAGCCCGGTAGCTGTGACAATCCAGTTTGGTGTTAGCTGAGCCTTAAATTTGAAGAAACCCTGGCTTTATAAGCGGCTATAGTTTTTTCTTTTTCTCGCAAAACAAAACAAGGAACAGCTCAGAAGCTGCATAGCTACTCTAGCTTGAAGCACAGCAATGAGAACTGACATGCATATGCCAGGTTCTATTAATAGAACTGACGTGCATATGCCAGGTTCTATTAATAGCGAATACTCAATCTACCAAAACTGCGGCCATCCTTGCGTAAACAAACAGACGGGAACGGCTGCACAGTATACCCTAGCTTGGAATGTGGACAGAACTAGGAGTCCATGTACAAGCACTTGTGTTAGTGTTAAGGGAATGCATTGTTGCAGCAATGGGGAAAAGATGTCTGGGTATACGCTTGTACCGGGTTCTATTGCTGTGGGTATAAGACGGATGGGCTGGATCGACAGTACATCCTTGCACTGCGTGCAACAATTGAACAAAAATGCGGCCAGTTTGTTTTATGAACAGAAGAGAACAGCTGCATACCCTAGCTTGGAGTGTGGACAGAACTAGGAGTCCATGTACAAGCACTTGTGTTAAGTTGTGTCAAGGGAATGCATTGTTGCAGCAATGGGGAAAAGATGTCTGGGTATACACTTGTACCGGGTTCTATTGCTGTGGGTATAAGACGGATGGGCTGGATCGACAGTACATCCTTGCACTGCGTGCAACAATTGAACAAAAATGCGGCCAGTTTGTTTTATGAACAGAAGAGAACAGCTGCATACCCTAGCTTGGAGTGTGGACAGAACTAGCAGTCCATATTCCAACACATGTGTTAGGTAGTTTCAAGGGAATGCAGTTGTTGCAGCAACAGGGAAAGATGCCCTGGCATATGCATAGCTGTTGGTTCTATTGCTGTGGGTATATGATGAATGGGCTGGATCGACAGTACCGCCATGCACTGCGACAATCGAGCAAAAATGCGGCCAGTTTGTTTTCCTTGCCAGAAGGAAATAGCTGCAGCATACCCTTGCTTGGAGTATGCGACAATCAAACAAAAATGCGGCCAGTTTGTTTTCCTTGCATAAACAAACAGAAGGGAACAGCTGCATACCCTAGCTTGGAGTGTGGACAGATAGATATATAGCAGTCCATGTTCCAAGCACGTGTGTTAGTGTCAAGGGAATGCAGTTGTTGCAGCAATAGGGAAAAGACGCCCCTGGCATACGCATGTGCCGGGTTCTATTGCTGTGGATGGTGGGAAGGCTGCCTCAGCAGTACCTCCGCGTGGTGCAGCCTGGGTTACAACTTGGTGTCCAAACTGGGACCTTGTTGTAAGCGAAACTGCTGTCAAACATTGCCCCACCACATTTGTTGTATTGTAGTCCATAATTTTTTTTATTAATGGCTTCACAGACGATTGCTGATAGCTACATCTGGTATGTATTACGTGCTTTTGCTGGAAATATGGATCACTTATGTGCATGCACATAGCCACATGCATCTCTCGCAGGAGTGAAGCTTTAAACACAAGTTACACGCCGAAATCTGTAGTCCACAAACTTACAGACCGCAATAAAAACCTACAGCACTGTCGTCGGCTGGCTCACGAGACTTTTAGACCTAGTCCTCATTCCAGATTAAAGTACTCATTCCAAATTCTAGTCCTATTCCCAATGGGTGGAGCTGAAATAGCTAGCTGTAACTGTACTATTGCACGCAGGTGAACAGTGGAGGTAAAATGACTTGCAGGGGCCAGGTGCAGACAGGTAAAGGAATGCTAACTCATAACTCAAATGATAAGGGCCAGAGTCTCAAGTGACTACAGCTGTGAAATTATCTGTCGTCTGCTTCCATGATCCAGTGCTGGGCCCAGTTGACCCCAGTGACCTTGGTCTCACCCTCACTCATGAGCACCTATTGGTCGACTTCCGCAAAGGGTTCCTCCCCCCTCCCCCCGGCAACGACGACTCCCTGTCAGACCTACGACTCTCCATGGAGAACCTGGGAGCGATCAGGAGGTTCCCGTGCGTATCACCCCTGGTGGTAGTCTCGTGGGCCTGACCACTCTCCACAAAGAAGTGGTCTGGGCACTTCCCTCTTTGTGGAAGGTGGTCTGGCTCATGAGACTAATACCTCTGGTAGCTGTAGTTATCACCTAGCTGCATACAGTCTCAGGTATGAGGCCCTTGGTATTCGAGAGACTAGGTAGCACTCCTGTACATGTGTCCTCTTAAGAAGCATATTGGTGTGCCAGAGGCTAGCCTGGTCCCCGGCCCAGAAAAGACAAAAGAGCTCTTTCGTCTTTTCTGCGCTGGGAACCAGGCTAGCCAGAGGCACGTTATGTAGCTCACACAGGTAGGGGGTATCCTCATATCCAGGCCTCTCCTTGCAGGGTTTTTTTCAGTTGTGGGGAAAAAAACAACAACTTTTTTTAGGCTGAGAATAGCATCACTTGAAACATTTCTAATCTGGCCTCTTTCCTATGCAGTTACAGTATCCGTGGCAACCTCCAGATGAGCGATGTAGAAGAAATGACTTCTGAACTCCAGCTGTTCAAGAGAGCAGGAGGGAACACTGTCTGTGAGCTGTCGGTCGTGGGGATGAGGCATGACCCCCACGACCCCAGACTATTGGTTCAGATCTCCCGAGAGTCCCAAGTGAACATCGTACATGCCACAGGTTTTTACTTGGACAAGTTCCTACCTGAGTGGGCCACGCTCATGAGCGTGCAGGAAATGGCAGATTTTATGATTCGCGAGCTAGCTACTGGTGTCGGAGAGAGTGGAGTCAGGTGTGGCGTTGTCTATATTGGCTGCTCCTGGCCTCTGGCTGACACAGAGAGAAGGGCACTGGTAGCAGCCGCGAGGACTCAGAAACAAACAGGTTGGATGTTGTTATTATGCGTGTGATTGTACGCCCTCAGAAACTGAAGTGGCAGAGCCCTGGGGAGTCCGCATCCTTGATAGGGGAAGACAGAGTCCAACTGTAAATGGTAGAAGAATTATCTGATATCTTAGCAAGTGAAGAAAGAATCTGAACCCGAAGGTAATCGGCCCTTTGAGATACTGAGCAATTAGCCTCGTACCCAGGCCACACCCCCTCTTCCATGGGAGGGGGGGGTGAGGCTACTGAGCAATTAATTTCACCCTATGATCCCTCTCATTTTTTTGTACAAGGAAAACGTTACACTGCATTATATATTATATTTTAATGCAGGTGTGGCCCTGATCATTCATCCTGGGAGGAGTGAGCAAGCTCCATTTGATACCCTGGATATTCTAGAGGCAAGCGGTGCAGACACATCTCGTGTCGTGATGTCTCACCTGGACCGAACACTAACCGACGAGCAGAGACTATTGGATTTGGCCAAGAGAGGTTGCCTTCTCAACCACTCGCTGTTTGGGAAGGAGTGTTCCCACTACCAGTATGCCATGTCTGTTGACATGCCTAGCGATGCTCAGAGGATACAGAGAGTGAAGCAGCTGCTCGAGGGTGGGTTTGCTTCCCAGCTCCTTATCTCTCACGATGTAGTCTGCAGACATGAGTTGGTTCGCTACGGTGGCCATGGTTACGCCCACATTCTGGAGCACATTGTTCCCAAGATGGTGGACAGGGGCATTAGCAAGGACGTTGTCATGGAGATTCTCACAGACAACCCCAGGAGGTGGCTCGCTTTTGCCTGAGGCACTGGAACCTTTTATTTTGTACATAGTCACAACATAAATTTGCAATGTATTGTGGCAAGCTGGAGCTCACTTATATTTCTCCATGTGCAGTTAGGAAACACCTACAGTCATTTCACCAATGGAAAAGTCACGTGAGCTTATAAATTATTTTAATTTATGATATGTCATACCAATTTTGGTCCCCCACCCTCCCCCCAAAAGGGAATGATGCTAAACTTAGACTTGGTTCCTGGGTGTGCTCTGCTCAACGGGAAAGGATGATCTGAGAACTGTCTTGAACATTACACTCACAAACTGAAAGAAGATAGCAAATGCCTCAGACTGAGGAAAGCCTTCCACTTCACCTGTTAGGAGTCAGATGTATGGAGTTTGTGGAATGCCCCCTACATTTTCTCATGATTGGCCCCCTGAGATTTATATTTACATGTTCACAGGCATGCAACTCTCGTGCAAGTTCTGATGAAAATGAGCGGAAATGGGAAGGATTGCCACACCTCTGCAGTAGCTTTGTAGCCGTTTCATGGGCTTTCAGTGCTGGATGGTGAATCCACTGTCCACCAGCACAGTCGGTACTGCTATTTTCAACAGTTCACAGGGATCTACATGCATAGCACAACCTGAAAGACTTTACCGGGCTAACCCCACCCCTTGCAAGGATGGCTAGCCATAGCTAATATTGCTCACCGTGAGCAATAGGGCTTGCTCGCTAGCTAGGTTCACCTGTAGCTATCTAACCTTTATCCCCAGTGCTTGTACTAATAGTCTCTCGTAGCCAGACTCTCGACGGAAAAGTGGTCTGTAAGCTTATGTGGCCATGTACAGCTTATTGAATAATTCAGTAGCCATCAGCCTGTCAGACTTGAAAAAAATTCTTCCCAGGCTTAGTAGTGATAGATAGATGGCTATTTGTGGTATTTCTATACAGAGAAACCACTTAACTTAGAGAAGAAAAAAGAAGCCTATAGCTCCTGGTCGGTAAAACAATTCTTCCCAGGCTTAGTACTGATAGATAGATGACTATTTGTGGTATTTCTATAAAGAGAAACAAATTACAATGTAAGTTGGAGGGAAAAAAGCCTAGCAGCCAATAGCATATCTATTAAATGTTATAAAATTCAAATAAAATTTGCCACAAATTATTTTTGTGGCATTTCGATAAAGAGAACAACTTAATTTGGAGGAGAAAAAAAAGAAACTTGGAGGAAAAAAACAAAAGCCTAGGGAGCCTCCCATCTCTCCTGGAGTGTCAGACACCCGGAGCGCTGGATAGGCGATGGCTGGGAATTACAGGAGCCGCTGCTGTAACGTACCCAGTCATCCTTTTAGTTTCGGAGTTCCCGAAGGAAAGTTACCGACATATTGACATGACGTTATCGAACAGCTGCTGGTGATTGGTCGAGATGGAGTCTGCTGCTGTCAGTGTTGAGCGAGCTGGTGAGACGATCCCTGCAAAGTTCCATCCATCCAAGAGCTTTGCGTTTCCTGTGCGTAAGTTTGGATCAAAGGGAGAGAAACGCTCGTTCAGAGCTGAGTGGTGTGCGAAGTACGACTGGCTTCACTACGATCGCGTTGCCGATGCTGTATTATACGCGTTCAATAATACACGAGGCGGAAACTGAGCGAGTACGGACAGGCGCCAGACCAGTGCTAACATGCTGTCAGGTTATAGAGGTGGGTGTATGTAATACTAGCTGCCTGTGCATGAAGTTGCTGAAGCGTAACGACAGCGCTTCCTGACTGCTGAAAATAGGTCGGGCTTCACCGCCAGACTCCTTATCAGCCGGACCAATACAATAATGCTTCCGGCGCCCCTGACTCGACTAGACTATAGGCTTCAAGAATCAGATATGTACGCGGGTGGCATTCGAACCCGCGACCCAATTAATGGGGATCCAACATGGCTGCGGAGGACCTGAAAGGCAAAGTACTGACAGGTAGAAGGGACATGATATGCGACACAATGCGATCGGACGGGAAAAGTTGTTGGGACTAGCTAGCCTTACAAATTATTTCCCTGTCTGTTCGGCAGTTGTGCGGTAGAGAGTTAACCATGTAATACTGCTCAGCAGTGCTCGCGTGGCCAGACCCTCGCTTGCCTGGCCACGCGTAGTCTCGCGGGCCAGCCCACTTACTTCCGCAGCACCGATCGCTTTCAGCATCGGCACGCGGAAGGGCTGCGGAAGTAAGTGGGCTGGCCCGCGAGACTAGTGCCTGATGTGGGGGGCAGCCATCAACCACCGTAGCCAGCACCTAGAAGACTTTGGTATGGGTGGACTAAACTAGCCTGCCTGTAGGCATGCATGCTACTCTTCCATTGGTAGCTGAACTTGTATTTGCGATCACATGCTCCCAGTGCTGGGCCCAGTGGACCCCAGTGACCTCGGCATCACGCTGACCCACGAGCACCTCTTCCTGCATTTCAATGGGGCTCTGAAGAAGCCAGAGTATGGCGAAGACAACATCGCAGACCTGGAAATGAAGATGGAGAACCTGGGCAAAATAAGACATTTCCCGTGAGCACAGGGGGTGGTATCCTCGTCCCCAGGCCACACACCCCAAAGAGGGGGTGTGGCCTGGGGTCGAGGCTAAGGGGGTGGTCACTGTAGTCCCATTCTCATGAGTATCGAATTTTTATGGCAGGCCGCGTATAGCGAAACTGATGAAGTTAAGTAACTATTAATATTACATTTATTTGTTGCTACGTGTACCCCAAGTTTGGCTATTTCGGTGAAACTGAATTACTCTTTCCTCCAGTCCACATGTATGCTTTTTGCATGAGGAATTGGAGAGAAGTTATAATGTCTGTGGTACTATTTCCTCTCCAGGTACAGCGTACGCTCCAACCTGGTGATAGACGATGTGGAAGAGATTATCTCCGAGGTGAAGCTTTTTCAGGCCGCTGGGGGGCGTACTCTCTGTGACGTGACGAACATCGGCATTCGGTCCAAACCTGAAGCTCTTCCCCAAGTTTCCAAGGCAACAGGAGTCAACATTGTGGCTGGGACTGCGTTTTACATCGATTCCTTCCTCTCAGAAGAGCACAAGATGATGAGTGTGAGAGAGGTACGTCCAGCAGCCATCCCCCACACAGCCAGACATGGGAGACAAGTCAATGGATAGACTACCCCTACTTTGGAGGTTGGGCGTCTGTTTTGCTAAATCCCTTATGTTACGATAATGAAAGACCTTAGCGTATGAAGCTTGGCAGCTGTGTAGCTATGGTAACAACTGGTTTACATGCCTCAGGTATGGATATTCAAAATGTCTGTATTTTTTTGCATGTATGGGAGGGGAGCCTGGGAACGAGGCTAGTACGGTGCATCCATTGTATGTGATGTAGGCGGGGTCTCACTGATGTAGGCGGAGTCTCATTTGGATGTGTTTCTCTAATATAGCTCTCTCTCTCCCTGCCAGATGGCGGACGTGATAGTGGGTGAAATAGTCCATGGCATTGGTGACAGTGGTGTGCGGTGTGGGGTAATTGGAGAGGTGGGCTGCTCCTGGCCCCTGGCTGACAGCGAGAGGCGATCTCTGCAGGCAGCAGCCCTGGCACAGCAGGAGACAGGTGGGCCTTAACCTAAAGTGAAGCCGCTTTATAAAACCCTAACCCTAACACTTCCACTTGCACATAACAGCAGATATACTGTACTACCCAATTCGCTCCTTTCTCCCTCCCTCCCTCTCTCCTTCTTCCCTCTGTTCTCCCTCCCTCCCTCCCTCCTTCCCTCCCACCCTCCCCTCAGGTGCCCCCCTCATCATTCACCCAGGAAGGGTCGACAAGTCACCATTTGAAATTCTGGATATACTGGAGGCTGCAGGTGGGCAGCAAATAGAGCTCCATACACATAAGTTCACATCTGTAAAATAATAATTAATGCAGCATAATGCTACAGCTATCATACTATAACTTGTTTACACAACACACGCACACTTGCACACACACACACACACACACACACACACACCCACACACACACAGGGGCCGACCTCTCTCGTACAGTGATGTCCCACATTGATCGCACCATCTTTGACAACAGCAAGCTTCTGGAGTTTGCCAGGAGGGGCTGCTACCTGGAGTTCGATCTTTTTGGCGTTGAATGTTCCCACTACCAGGTGAGCTTGATTAGGTCCAGATCTTGAATGTGACTCTTTTCACAGTACATGTAGTGACTGAAAATTTCAACAGCTCCATTCCCAGGTTCCATTCCTAGGTTCCATTCTTGCATAGAGTGCTTCATACAATAAGCGTTGGGGACTGGAATGGAAACTGGGAATGAGATAGCAACTATCAAAGCCATTTCCTATAACCCATCCACATATTCTCTTGCACTCCACCTTGTCTTACCCTCCCCCCCCCCCCCCACCCCCTCTGTCTCCCTCACCAGTTCCATGCTGCCACAGACATGCCCAGTGATGCCCAGAGGGTCCAGTATGTGAAGACTCTAGTGGATGCAGGCTACGCCCACAGGGTGATGCTGGCGCACGACATACACACTAAGCACAGACTGGTAAGGAGCCAGGGTGACCTGTGGATTTGTGGCACACAAGGGGTGCTCACTCCCATAGGCACTGTAGTCACAGCTAAGACCGGGTCAAAATGTGATCAACAGGTCAAGGGGTATTTTATCATCAGTCAAGGGGTCAAGGACAATTTTTGTAACATGGTATTGGAGTCAAGCGGTCACAGCCTTTTCGCAGAGGTAGATTTTGGTATGGTCAAACGGTAAAGAACCTTTTTGCAGTGTGATCAAGGGGTCAAGCAGCAAAAATGGACAAAATTTCTTGACCCCGGTCTTAGCTGTGACTACAGTACTACGTAGTGCACATGGGAGAGCACAGCCATTGACACAGTACAGAGAGCAACTGAAGCACTGGGAGAGAATAATATTACCAGCAGATAGTTGAGACCTTTTGTACACTCTTACAGGTTCGTTATGGTGGCCATGGTTACGCCCACATTCTGGAGCACATTGTTCCCAAGATGGTGGACAGGGGCATTAGCAAGGACGTTGTCATGGAGATTCTCATAGACAACCCCAGGAGGTGGCTCCCTTTTGTCTGAGGTAGTAGAATCAGCTATTTTTCATGTATATTTCATGTACCCCATGATGATGTACATGTATACAATTTTTTTGCAAGCACCTTGAATAGGGGGCAGTGTGCGTTTATTCACGTACTCTCTAGCGGTGGGTGGAGTTAGTCTCGTGACCTTACATCGTGCACGTGCGAAAACCTCAAATTCCAAGGGCGCGGCGAGATCGAGAGGGTACTTGTAATATCATCGCTTGGAAGGAAGAATCATGTCAGATCCTGAATATGGGGTGAGTAGATCGACTTCACCGCCTTGAGAGTGAGAGATAAATTTGTAGGCGGAGCGTACGCGATATCCATTTGTGTCTGACCTATATATACTCTTTTTTTACACCATCACTCAGATGTTACACAGTAAAGCCGTACCCACTTGATATAGTGTAACTCGGACCGTTGTGTCGGTAGATCGGGAAAAAATGAGCTTGGATTTACAAACTTTTTCTAAATATCATTCCTACTGATCATAAGACTGTTTGGTCTTTAGAATCCCAAACATTTGTGTGTGTTTAAACAGCTGCAATTCTGTCCTGCAGAGTGGGCGGGGGTCAGGAGACGAAAAGAAGTATTCTGCTCCTAAGCACTCCTCATCAAGGTAAGGCCATTGGGAGGTCACTGCAAATTATTTGGTGTAGCCTCGTTCTAGCAAGTGATTAGGAGAAATGTGTGTACCTAGGCCAGTTACGCCTCCGCGGCATTTCAGAAACAATCCCGTGCCTATGCCCTAACCATACTCTAAACCTATCCCATCTATTCAGAGCCAGGAAATTGTACATTCCCAGGCCTCCACTCTCCAGCTTTTATCGCACGCAGTATACAAAAGCTAGGAATGGAGTCCACTTTCTACACTATGCAGTAAGAGCAGTAAGAGCTGGGGAGTGGAGCCCGGGAACGAGGCTATACCTGGCTACCACAACCATAAGATAGATAGATAGATAGATAAATTTTATTTTTTACAGGAAAATGTCCCATCAGTCACAATGACTGGTCTCCCTGGGAGTCCTGCAAACACACAATACACGCGTTAAAAATAATACAAAGTATAAGTAATTTAATTATAAAACCTGTACAAATGATAAGTCAATAAAATTTGTAAATGAAACTATGAAAGATTTTGAAGATAAAATTTCAAGTGCCTTTTAAAGGTAACTGCTGATTTGATTTGCCGAAGATCCTCTGGAAGCCTATTCCAGTCCATGGCAATATGATATTCCAAAATCAATGGTGCCACTATTATGTCTCCCATGTCCTATTTTACCAAGGTCCCGCTCTCAGTCCTACCACTCTCGCTCAGCCAGTCGCTCCAAGTCTCCTCCTCCCCGTAGCCGCAGCAGGAGTGTAAGCAGGTAAGCAGGCGACCCCTGAACTAAGGACAGCCCAGTAACCAGGATAGTCTCGTGCCCAGACGTTCACGTCCCGCCCCTCCCCCCGGAAAAAGAACGTCTTGTGTCCTAAATGAAATTCTTGTCACAGACACCTTTCCCCTTTGGAAATACAGAGGATCCAATCAGATTGCAGCTTTTAGTCCTTCTGTAAAGTTGCCATGACGTTAGTTCAATAATCTTCATACTATTGGTCGGTTTGATGAATTAGAATGAAAATATGCCGTATACAGTGACCAATCACATACGAGATTTATTATCAGCAAACATGGAGTCTGTGACGAGGAATTTTGCTTAGAACACCAGACGTTCTTTCGCCGGTGGGGCGTAAACATCTGGGCACGAGACTATATCCTGGAGCAGGCAGGACCCAGGGGTGTCTGTACTAGAGGGGCTCCACCACAGGACAGAGGTGCATAGGCTGCCATTTTTTCATCTTCTCCCCTTTTCTTTGTCCCACTTGATACCCCAGTCGCAGTCCTAGTCACAGCCCACCCCCGCGCCGGAGACACCGTGGCCGGAAGTCCTCATCCCGTTCCATTTCTCGCTCTCGATCTCGTTCCTATTCTCCGCCTCCGAGGAGGAGTTACTACCGCTCCTACTCCCGGTCCAGGTCCCGTTCCAAGTCATACGGCAGGGGCAGGAGGTCAGTAAAATTAGCTCTTTCCCAGCCAAGTTTTAATGCATCAATAAGGCTTATGTGAATTTATGTGGCCTTTTTATATTAGGTGTTAATATAAAGTACATAGTTTTTGTCTGTTCTACATAGGTACATAAATGTGCCCATGGTGAGTTAAATTGGTACAGAATTACATACAGTAGAATGGATTACGTACGTTTATTTACTTTTCCAACCAGCCGCTCCTCTTCTCCGCCTCCCCGTCGTCGCTATGGCAATCGGTATAGTGGCCACCGCAGGAGGGACCACAGCCGGTCACCTCTCTCCAACAGAAGGAGGCACACGGGAGACAGGGTAAGAGAGAGAGAGAGTGAGGAGGGTAAGGGAGAGAGGGACGTAGTGAGAGAGAGAGGGAGAGAGGAGGAGATGCGAGATGGTGTAAGAGGCTGAGACAGAGGGGAGCTCTTTCTTGCGGTAATCACTGCCTGCTCCTCCCCACACAGTACAACCCTGACCCCTCGAAGGTGCTGGGGATATTTGGCCTCAGCCTGTACACTGGAGAGAGAGACCTCCGAGAGATGTTCGGCAAGTACGGACCAATCAAGGAAGTGCAGGTGGTGTATGACCACCAGGTGAGCGAGTTAGTAGCGTGCCCCCTCTGGACTAGTTAATACTGCAGTAACTACGCTTTATTTTTTGCTGTGTGGGTGTGTGTGTGTGTGTGTGGTATGAGTGTACTAAGCGGCCTATGACCTGTCTATGTATACCCTACCCTCTTGCTGCAGACAGGGAGGTCCCGAGGGTTTTCTTTTATCTACTTTGAAGATGTAGAAGACGCTGTGGACGTAAGCAACTAAAACGTTGTCTTTTTCCCAATTGATGCACACCACCAAACATAGGCACTTACCCAGAGGGTTAATTAAAGTTAACTCTTTGAACGCCATGGGCACAGTATGTGCCCATATAAAATAGAGAAACTATGTACTTTTATTAACGTCTAATATAAAAAGCCCATATAAATTCACATAAGCCTTATTGATGTATTAAAACTTGGCTGGGAAAGAGTTAATTCCCAGTTGCTAGGTTGCCATATGTAGCTATTCTCTCTTCCTCTCCTAGGCGAAGGAGCATTGCAACGGACTCGAGATTGATGGGAGAAGGATTCGTGTAGACTACTCCATCACCAGGAGAGCGCACACGCCCACTCCTGGGGTGTACATGGGCAAGCCTACCCGACCTGGTGGTGACCGTGGTGATAGCGGTGAACGTAGTGACCGTGGTGATCGTAGTGTTGATCGTGAACGTGGTGGTGATCGTAGTGTTGATCGTGAACGTGGTGGTGATCGTGATCGTGATCGTGATCGTTACTATGATGATGATGACTACTACGAGAGGCCTAAATATGGTGGTGGTCGTGGTGGTGAGTACAGTACTAAGTCACTCTGCACTCCATTCCACACTCACATCCATGCAGACATCTCACCATAACACACGTGCACACACATACACACACACACAGGTGGTCGCAGAAGCTACTACTAATGAACACACCAGCTGCTCACAAGAACCGTCTACCTTCCACTATAGGTCAAGCTGACAGCTGTAATGCCCCATACACCTTTTCTCCTAACCTTCACACCACATTATGACATCCTCTCAGTAAACACACTTTAGTAGGACACGTTTATTCTTATATCATGGCAGAAACTTTGATTTGCATAAAGAATCCGTCTGGTGTAAATTGATATGTGCAATGATTGTTAATTGTTGTTCCTTCTTCTGCCTCACCCAGCACCATTATGGAGTAAGAAGATTAGAAGATAATAGAAGATAAATGAAGATTGAAGATAGAAGCACGCTACAAGCTTCCTGAGCAGGAAGAAAGAAGATTAGAAGATGTTTTTAGAAGATATTGAAAGCAAATTGCTTCCTGAGCAGGAAGAAAGAAGATTAGAAGATAACTGAAGATTGAAGACCATGCTTCCTGAGCAGGAAGAAGAATAGAAGATAATGAAGACTGGACATAGAAACTACACAGCATAGGCGATAATGATAGAAACAGCAAGCCTGATACAAGACCAGCTGCAAGACAGAAGATAGAAGATCGAAGCCTCAGGAGCAAATCAGCAAAGCTGCGTATTTAGAGCCTTTATAGTAATAGCCATGGGTGGTTAGCATGAGCTTAAGGGGGGGGGGGTAGGGTTTGTATCAACCCACTAGCAGTAGTCGTGTGGGGGTGGGGTGGTTATGATGTACTCTCTTTCAGCTTCTGATCGATGTCCGCATGTTATTGTCTTTGAGTGCATGTTGTGTATTATAGCAGTCCTTTATGTACCGTACCATTTTCATTATTAAGAAACGTTTTTGCTTTTACACTAGTAGACTCCTTCCCTAGCCTCGTACCCCAGGCCTCCCCTTGCAGCTGTTTTCGCAGCCACTTTTTCACAGATAAAAAGCTGCGAGGGGAGACCTGGGTACGGGCTATTCATTCTCTACCTCGTAGATATTTCAGTACAGTCATACATGATACAATATCTGAAGTCGACAATTTGGAGGACAGCTTGAGAGATTCTACTACCTCAGACAAAAGCAAGCCACCTCCTGGGGTTGTCTGTAAAAATCTCCATGACAACGTCCCTGCTAATGCCCCTGTCCACCATCTTGGGAACAATGTGCTCCAGAATGTGGGCATAACCATGGCCACCGTAGCGAACCTAAAATATATATAGCATCATTTTAAAAGAGCAAAACAAAAGTTTCTACATAATTATGTAAATCAACTACAGCCTGCAGGAAGTAACCCTGTAAGGTCTCTAGCATCCTGAAAGGGTCACAAGACTCATTTTAGATAAAAACAGCTGTGGCTCCTTACCAGCCTGTGATTGGTGTGTATGTCGTGTGCCAGCATCAGCCTGTGGGCGTAGCCTGCCTCTACTAGAGTCTTCACGTACTGGACCCTCTGGGCATCACTGGGCATGTCTATGGCGACAGTCTTGCAGGAGGTAGGAGAAAGAAGATGAGGTAAGAGGCTGATAAGACCAAATACAAGTTGTTTTATAGACACTTGGAAACCTTTCAGTGGCCCCTGCATGTCTGGGAATGAGACCCACTCTAAGCTTCTTCCCAGACTCGCACATGCCTGGCTATTGGGAATGAAACGAAGGCTAACCTCATGGTGAGAGCACTCCAAACCAAAGAAGTCATACTCCAGGTAGCAGCCTCTCCTAGCCAGGTCCAGGAGCTTGGTACTGTCAAAGATGGTGCGATCAACGTGGGACATCACCGTACGCGAGAGGTCGGCCCCTGAGGTAGCGGAGACCGTTCAAAAGTGGAAACTAGTAGAGATAAATGTAGACCGGTAGAAACTAGTGGAGACTACTAGAGACCAGTGGAGACCCCTGTGAAAACTAGTGGAGGCTAGTGGGCCGGAGGTCAGAGTATCAGAGGGAGAGCTAGAAGACTGGAGGGACATGGGCTGGAGGCTAGAGGAACAGAGGGACATCGTAGAGCAAAATGATAGTCTCTGCTGCTCATCACCTGCAGCTTCCAGTATGTCCAGGATTTCAAATGGCGCCTTCTCACTTCTTCCAGGGTGAATGATGAGGGGAGCACCTGGGGGGAGGGAGGATGGAGGGAGGAAGAAATTTAGCACTACTCTACTACCGTGGGCAGAGATGATAAACAAGTATTTTTTATATACATGGCCTTAGCTGCTAAGAATAAAAACCTGAGACTGTATTCCCACTCAAACTCCTGAACCTGCCCCGACCTCTCCCCACATTGCTGTGGTGGATCCTTGAGCCCAGCTGGTGTGGGATAGGAGGCCCACCTGTCTCCTGTTGTGCCAGGGCTGCTGCCTGCAGAGATCGCCTCTCGCTGTCAGCCAGGGGCCAGGTGCAGCCCACCTCTCCAATTATCCCACACCGCACACCGCTGTCACCAACGCCATGGACTATTTCACCCACTATAACGTCCGCCATCTGGCAGGGAGAGAGAGAGAGAGAGAGAGAGAGCTATACCCAGGTGAGACTCCACCTATTTTAGTGAGACCCCGCCTACATCATATGCATTGTATGGAATGTGAGGTGTTTGAGGGATGATGTCACCATAATTCAATACTATAGACCTTTCTTGATAATATGAACTTGACGGCTGGATACACCAGAGCAGCTGCCAATACAGGCTGGACTTACCTCTCTCACACTCATCATCTTGTGCTCCTCTGAGAGGAAGGAGTCTAAGTAAAAGGCAGTCCCAGCCACAATATTAACTCCTGTTGCCTTGGAAACTCGGGGAAGCGCTTCAGGGTTGATTCGAAATCCAATGGATGTCACGTCACAGATGGTACGCCCCCCAGCGGCCCGGAAGAGCTTAACCTCCGGGATAATTCCTTCTTCGTCATTCATCACCAGGTTGGAATGCACACTATAACTGGAGGGAAATGCAGAAGGGCACACAGCAAGAGCACATAATAAAATAATTAGCCCCGCCCCAGATATTTATGCACTCTTGCACACAGCTATAGGAATAAAACCCATGCGGATCCAGGACTGGGAATGAGCACAGCACTCACGGAAACTTTATTATCCTATTCATATTCTCCATCTTGAGGTCCAGCTCCCCCAGGCTGTCCTCGCAGTACTGCGGCAACGGCTTCTGGGTGCACTTGGTGAAATCCAGGAAGAGGTGCTCGTGAGTGAGGGTGAAGCCCACGTCGCCAGGATCCACCGGGCCCAGCACTGAGCATAAAGACATGTGATTGTCATGTGACTACAGATGCTAGCTGCACTAAGTATCCTATATGGCCTATAGCATCTAGGGGTTGTGTATAGTAAGTCACCTGACCTATTGCTGAATTTAGCTAATGGAGTGGCTTCGCCCATTGAGGTTCAGCACTGCTTGCAACCGGAATCCCATGCAATTTCCCAGTTCATGCCCTCTTCAGACAGCTGCATATCTACTGTCCTCTCCTAACCTGTTAACACGTTTCCTTTTAGATCGGCAGCCATCCTGAGCTATCTGCCGCGGCGCCGAGCTGGTGCGGGACACTTACCAACCCCAGATTCCAAACGAGCTGGGCGGTATGGGAACGAGACTGTCTAGTACGCTGCACATGGTCACTCGCATGCAGGAGGAGTCGTCCTTTGTTCTACAGCAGTGCACAGTCAAGTAAGTAAGCGCCTTTTCCTACTATTTCGAATATCATCTGTATAATTTTAGCAAGCAAAATAGTATGACATTGTACCGTAGTCTCGCGTAGCCAGACCCTCGCTTGCTCCGCGAGACTAATTGTACTGTAGAAGTATAATGAAGTAGTCATATAGGTATTTTAATATGAATATGTTCGATTAATATCCCCGTCTCTCCGCCTCACCAGGCAGAAAATATGCAGCTGACAGCACTGCTTCCCCTTGCTCCCCTGCTTGTCCTACTTCTTGCTGGCACAGCTGCCGGCCTCAAGCACTCCCTGATCGTAAGCGACCACAAGGATTGGAAGAAACTACTCAAGACGAGGACCAACGTTTTGGCGCTCTTTGCCAGCGGAGAGAAACAAGTTGGCGACTTTCTATCAATCTATGACCGTGTTGCAAAGAAGATTATGGGTAAGGGTACCCTCGTTTTCGTGGACTGCAGCAACAAAGACGGTAGGAAACTGTGCAAGAACCTCAAAGTCAAGCCCGATCCCTTTGTGTTAAAACACTACAAAGACGGCTCGTTTCATAAAGACTACGACCGGCTGCTCCAGGAGAAGTCCCTCGTCTCTTTCATGGAGAATCCGACGGCCGATCCTCCTTGGTCCGAGGACCCCACGGCTGGAGACGTCCGACACATTGAGGGCCCAAACGACTTTGAGAGATTACTCAAGAAGGAGAAGAAGCCCCTCTTGACCATGTTCTACGCTCCCTGGTGCGGGCACTGCAAGAGACTGAAACCGGAGTACGCTGAGGCCGCGACGGAATTGAAGGGAAAGGCTGTTTTGGCTGGTATGGATTTGGACACGCCGGATGCGTATGGAATCCGACAAGAATTCAACGTCTCCGGTTTCCCGACTTTGGTTTATTTTGAGAGAGGCGTAAGAAAGTATGACTATGTCGGACCCAGAGATAAGGAGTCCATCTTGGAGTGGATGAAGGACCCAAAACCTCCGGAGGAGCCAAAAGAGGAAGAGACGCCTTGGAGTGAGGTGGAGAGCGACGTCGTTCATCTGACTGATGACACGTTCGATACCTTCCTGGGAGGAAACCCCTCAGTCCTGGTAATGTTCTACGCCCCTTGGTGTGGGCACTGTAAAGCCATGAAGCCGCACTTCACGGAGGCTGCCACAGCCATGAAGGAAGAAGGGATAGAGGGAGTGTTGGCCGCTGTGGACGCTACCAAGGAGACTGCAGTCGCTGAAAAGTAGGTATCAGGCAGTTATGTCTGCTGGTTTGGGTGGTCCTATTGCGTATTACTGATGTTTGCAGCTGTCAGACATTCCTACTTTGCAGCACCCACACTGCATGTCAGACTTTGTTTTTCTCTGCACATGGCCTGACTTTCCTAATTAGGTTAACCAGATATTGTGATAACTCTCTGTGGTGCAGTGCTAGGAGAGGAGTAGGCCTGAGGAAATTATTCCCTGAAATTCACCTATTTCCTTTATGCTCAAGATTGCCACCTATTGTTCTTCTGTGTTGCACATTATTCCCAAGTTTACTGCCTATTATTCTCAACAAATCCAGCGCATTTAAACCTCAAAAAGAGTTTAACAAGAATGACGTAACACTGTTAGCATTTTGCAAAATATAAGAGTCCTTCAATAGCATTTGAAAGATGTGGGAATATGTTCCAAGCACCAAATTACTGTCACCAAAATCCTGAGGCATAAAGTCTATTTCTTTCCTATTATTTCCAGAATTATTCTTAGTACCTATTATTCCCAAATCATTCCTGGAATAATTTCCTCAGGCCTAGAGAGGAGCCCATTGACCCTATAGATGTGATAGGGGAGTAGGAGTGTCTAACTCCATGCATACACATCTGGTATATAGGGAGGAAAACACGAACAACTAATTTGTCTGGACATCAGTGGGTATTCCTGGCTTTCACTGCCACAATTATGTAACCAAATAAACAATGTCTGGGCCGAGTCTTCACGCAGTACGCTCATGGGCTCCTGATAGAAGGAGGTTGACCTCAATGACTGGCTAGCTACATAGTATGTGAGAAACATTGAAGAAACTCCAGAAAAAAGTTCAAGCCCAGCTGCGGCTAGTCAAATGCTCTTACCAACTGGAGCTCTTAAGCTCTGCAGCAGCAGGCAAGCTTTGAAGGTCAATCTTGGCAGGAGCCATGGGCTCCTGATCTTGGCCAACTTCCTCAGGGATGTTTGTGGTAATGCATGGAAGACATCTTCCTGTCTCTTGGAAACACTATAGAGGCTGTGGTGAGTTTCTGAGTCCCCAGTTGTTGCTAAGCATCGAGGATGTGTTCATGGCAGGAATAATTACTACCAGACTTACTAGTCTTGAAGCTGGATTCTAAACGTGCTTGCATTTATGTATTTCCCAAGTGCTTGTGTATAAACTTTCCTTGTCCTGTCTTTGTCTTGATAACCATTTGCCCCAGGCCTGTACCGAGCAGGTTGAGCTGGAAAAGATATGTTAATGGCCTGTTTCTCCTCCTTGTGCAGATTTGGAATCCAGGGCTACCCGGCTGTAAAGTACTTCAAGGATGGAGAGCTGGCCTTCGATTACGGCTATGCCCGCACCACTGAGGGCTTGCTGGACTTCATGAGGGAACCAAAGGAACCTCCACCCCCAGAGCCTGATTGGACTGAGGTGGAGAGCCAGGTATGCAGTATGGTCAGGTGACTACAGAGCATGGTCAGGTGACTACAAAGCATGGTCAGGTGACTACAGAGCATAGTCAGGTGACTACAAACCATGGTCAGGTGACTACAAACAATGGTCAAGTGACTATAGATCATGGTCAAGTGACTACAAAGCATGTAAACTATACCACTGCTTGTAAATATAGCTCATTCTACGTACTCCATCCTTGCAGGTCAACCACCTCACTGATGAAGACTTCAAACCGTACGTGCATTATTGCCGTTGAAACTTATCCACACATTACCTCTTTGCTACAACATCCACTCCAGGTTCCTAAAGAAGAAGAAGCATGCTCTAGTGATGTTCTACGCTCCTTGGTGTGGGCACTGCAAGGCAGCCAAGCCGGAGTACATAGCCGCTGCCGAGCAGTTTAGCGAAGAAAAGAAGACGGCCTTTGCTGCTGTAGACTGCACCAAATTCCGACCCATATGCACACAACACGAAGTTACGGGGTTTCCTACTTTCAAGTACTTCAGTTATGGGAAGAACCCCTATCGGTATCATGGGGAGAGAAATGAGGCTGGCTTTGTGGAGTTCATGGCGGACCCAGCAGTGTACACTCGTAATGAACTGTAGTGATCTCTCTTTTCCATGACAATCTGATAGTTTTTCATTGCTGTAGAATCATTCCCTACATGTATAGCCTAGCCCTAGCCCTGCTGTAAATTTGTACTACGTCATACCCTCGCTGACGTAATTATCCGTGAAAGTGAGTAAAATTTAAATAATTACATGTGGCACAATTTCTATCTATTGCCTCCCCCGGTTGTGCAGTACTAAGTTAACGCCAAGTAATGGCGGAACCAAGGGCTGAATCTTCGGGTAGCAACGAGGGAATACAGCAGTATTATGTGACTAAAATTGAGGAACACCAGGTAGGCTTGTGTACAAATTATGCTATGTGACATGTGTTGATGAGCTTTATTTAGAATTTTTTTTACCCCTCGTCTATAGCTCCATGTAGGCGAGAAGGCGCAGAACGTTCGCAGGCTGGAGGCCCAGAGGAATGAGCTCAATGCTAAAGGTGTGTATTGGAGTACTATCTGATATGCCTTCAAAACTTGGAGCTACAGACCGGCGAGTCTTGGACTAGCCGGGCATGCGTAGTCGTATGGTGGCTAAGTATGGTACTTGAAGGGCTTTGTAGTGTCTGTGTTTTGTTAAACCAGTGACTGTGCCTCTCACGTTGACGCATACAGTCACAAATACTCACGCGCGCACACACACACAGTACGGCTGTTAAGAGAGGAACTGCAGCTGCTCCAGGAACAGGGCTCTCATGTAGGGGAAGTCATTAAAGCTATGGACAAGAAGAAGGTCCTCGTCAAGGTGAGACCATTGCCATTACATCATCACTACCATCGAGCCATTTCACATACATGTACATGTATATCTCAGAAAATATTCAGAGTATTTTAACGAGTATGCAGATAGTATTCCAGAAAGTATACTGATGTTTTACTGAGGTGTGCAACCCTCTGTAGGTTCACCCTGAGGGGAAGTTTGTAGTGGACATCGACAAGAACATTGACATGAACGATGTGCAACCCAACTGTCGAGTGGCCCTGCGCAGCGACAGCTACAAGCTACACAAGATTTTGCCCAATAAGGTTGGAGTCTGAACTCCTACAATTTAATTGGAGTCTCAGTCCTTGAGGCCCCTTCTCTGCATCTGAAATGTCTGTATACAAAATCTATGAAAGCCACATCAGCTACTTAACGACTCAGTAATTTAACCTAACGTTTGCTTAACCACATCGGCTAACTTGTTGCCTTGTCCGGTTTGCTATTCTAATTGATTGCTGCTCTGTTGAAGGCCAAGCTCTGTACTATACGGTTTGGTAAGCGGGCAGAACCCCCCCCCCCCCCCCCAAAGGATAAGGGTCTCTACAGCAGTTAGCAGCCACATTGGTATGCTCCCTGTCACCACTGTCGAATTCTATAGCTATGAAACGCTATCACATCCTCTTCTTAGTGATACACAGTAGGAGAAAAGGAGGGAGCTAGCCGTGTTACTAGTTCTCTCTATATCCTTCCAGGTGGACCCTCTTGTTAGCCTGATGATGGTGGAGAAGGTTCCGGACTCTACGTACGATATGATTGGTGGCCTCGACAAGCAGATCAAAGAAATTAAGGAGGTATATAGGGGATTGTTGGCGGGCGGGTCATGTGATTTATTTGCACTGTCATGTGACTAGCATTCCTACCCTATAGGTAATAGAGTTACCAGTGAAGCACCCGGAGCTTTTTGAGTCGCTGGGCATAGCTCAGCCCAAGGTTTGACCCCACCTCTGTCTCCATGGTTACCAGTTAGGCAAGGATCTAGCCATCTCTCTCTTCCCTGTTCAGGGTGTGCTCCTATACGGGCCCCCAGGCACTGGCAAGACACTGCTGGCGAGGGCCGTGGCACACCACACGGAGTGCTGCTTCATCCGAGTGTCTGGGTCAGAACTTGTGCAAAAATACATCGGAGAAGGCTCCAGAATGGTAGGTGTGATGTCATGATGATGTAATAGTATTAATAAATATGTGACCATGGTGATGAACTGTGCCGGGTACAGTAGAGACATGGCTATATACTCTTCCTTAGCTCATAGGTTCTTCTCTTCGTCCTCTCCGTCTAGGTCCGAGAGCTGTTTGTGATGGCGCGAGAACACGCCCCCTCCATCATTTTCATGGATGAGATAGATTCCATTGGCTCTTCACGGCTAGGGGGAGGTTCCAGTGGTGAGAGGAGAAGGGGAGAGAGAGGGGGAGGGGTGGGGGGCGGGAGAGGTGCCACTAGTGAGAGGCATGGCTTGGGGGAGGCTCCAGTGGTGAGAGGAGGGGGGAGGTGCCACTAGTGAGAGGCACGGCTTGGGGGAGGCTCCAGTGGTGAGAGGAGGGGGGGGGAAGGTGCCACTAGTGAGAGGCATGGCTTGGGGGAGGCTCCAGTGGTGAGAGGAGGGGGGAGGTGCCACTAGTGAGAGGCACGGCTTGGGGGAGGCTCCAGTGGTGAGAGGAGGGGGGGGGGGGGAGGTGCCACTAGTGAGAGGCATGGCTTGGGGGAGGCTCCAGTGGTGAGAGGAGGGGGGAGGTGCCACTAGTGAGGGAAGACATGATAACCTCCATTCGTATGGGCCGGGTGGCCAAAATCAATGTACCTGTACTTTGTTGCCTACAACGTAGTTACATACACACACACATACACACACATACCAGGTGACAGTGAGGTCCAACGTACGATGTTGGAGCTGCTGAACCAATTGGATGGGTTTGAACCCACTCAGAGTATTAAGGTTGTCATGGCAACCAACCGAATCGACATTCTCGACCCTGCCCTGCTCCGACCGGGAAGAATTGACCGGAAGATCGAGTTTCCAGCTCCCAGTGAAGATGTAATGCTGATGTAATGCATGTTAGTGTCGGGAATGAGACTGTTCTTTGGTATGATCTCGTTCCCAATCTCTGGTCTGCAGCTTTCTTGCATTGTAGGAATATTATGGTTTGTGTCTACTGAAGTATGAGTCCCATTAGGTGTTGCCCGTGGGCAGTAACTGCTATAGAGCCCAAATAGGAACAAGGCTAGAGATGTACTTATCTTATAGCATCCCTCCTCCCCACCACACACCCCTTCCTCTCCCACCTCCCCCCCTCACCCCCAGGCCCGTCTGGACATTCTGAAGATCCATTCCCGGAAGATGAATCTCACGCGAGGCATCAACCTCCGGAAGATTGCCGAGGTCATGCCAGGGGCCTCAGGGGCAGAGGTCAAGGTGCGTAGAAGAGAGGGGCTTATCCAACTTTAATAAATAGGCCAGAACCTTGAGAAACACTTTTTGCAGTGATCCTGAACTTCATAGTTTTATGAAGTCTCTGAGGTGTGGCGGCATCCCTTTGCATCTCTCCTTCGCAGGGTGTGTGCACCGAGGCTGGCATGTATGCCCTCCGTGAGAGAAGAGTACACGTGACTCAGGAGGACTTTGAGATGTCTGTTGCCAAGGTAACCGGTCTCCTCGACGTGGTACTGATAATCACCTACCATTTATACCAGCCAAAATCATGTGACATTGTTGTGCATGCTGAGGAAGGCCGTAGCTGCTTAACGCCTGCTGTACTGTTAACGTGAGAATACATTGGGAGCATATTTTCATTGTTAACTACTTCCTAAATATTTTGCACCTAAAGTTGTACATTCACCCCAAGGGCACTGGCATTTTTTGTGAGTAGTAGGTAGTTTTAATGCTCTTCCCTCTCTCTGCCGCCTCCCCTATCCTTCTTCCAACCTTCCCTCCCTCTCTCTCCCCTCTACCTCACCCTCCCTCCCTCCCACCTTCCCTCTCCCTCTCTCTCTCCTCTACTTCACACTCCATCCCTCCCTCTCTCTCCCTCTCCCTCACACTCCATCCCTCCCTCCACCTCACACTCCATCCCCCTCCTCTCCCTCCCTCTATCAGGTTATGCAGAAAGACTCTGAGAAGAATATGTCAATAAAGAAGCTATGGAAGTAGCAGCTGCCTCCCACTTTAGAACAGCTGATATTCTGTGCCAGTATGTGTATGTATCATTCTCCTGTATTGATTCCACTATAAGCATCATTCTAATATTACCGTCTCTGCATCTCTGGAAGCCCAATAGGTTTGTTGTACCTTGTACAAGGCTGTACAGTTTGCAGCTGGTGATGTCTCTGCTAGTCACGGGGGAATTTGTAGGTCATTAGGAAGTTATAGGAGATGCTAGCATGAATATTTTCAGTTGAATTCGGTTACTATCAAGTCAGATATGTATAGGTTTGGTTAGAGTATGAACCCACAGGAAAAATGGAGCGTGCCGGCCTTGATCAAACTTACATGGGTGGAGTAGAGGATGTGGGCTAACTATGACAGTGTCTAGCCCATATTGTTTCTATGGTAACGTGTACCAAAGGCTTGTAGAAAGGACTATATTTAATTAAATTAGGCGTGTAAGGACGCGTCTCCTGTGCAGCTCATTTTTTAGGGTATTCTTCACATAATTATCATGATGAAAAACTAATAGATCCAGTGCTATACATACTACATTGTGATCTTCTGGGGAGGCATAAAAATAATGGTATATATGCGGTGAGATAATATCGTGACTAAATCAAAAGGGCATGGTTCTTCTACGGTCAGAATCAGATGATACGTGTGCTGACTTCAAGTTCATAATTACACCTGGAAGCAGGAAAAGGTGCCCGCAATGCCAGTCGTAAAGTCGATTTCGTCAGCGGTTGTCATATTACCAGCAAAACACCGCCCACGGGCAATCATGGGATTCGTCATGTCATGATAAAGCCCAAGGTCTGGGTCGTTGTAGTCATCTTCTCGCAGTGAGGCTGTGTTAATAATCAGCTGATCGGTTCTGTCTTCTGAAAGTTCTGGTAAACTCACTATAACAGAACGTTGTGTATTAGTGCAGGTACCAGTTAGAGCACTATCTGGAGACGGTTCAACGATTATTTGTATTGTGGTTCGACAGACAAATGGAACACAGACTGTGCGCATTGTGGCGGTGGAGCCATCACAGACCGGTTCCTCCGTAGTTGTAGTTGTTGGCATGTCAGTAGTCGCAGAGCCAAATTCGAAAGTGTCGTTCATCATCATATCAGTTAGGTCCATAGCAACTCCTGAAGTTTGGAGTGATGAGCCATTAGCGAATACGGATCGGACAGTCACAACGTTTCCACCATCGCCACAATCCAATACTTGTACTTTGACATAGCAGTTTTGTTCTGGGAAGGGTGCAAGTGGACCGCCATTGAATCTGAAATAGTCAGCTGCTGGACTGGTAGCATTTTGCCCACTTGCTTGACAATCACTGAAACCGAGATAGAATGACCTTCTCAATGTAGGTGTCGCAGTTACCACTTCCTGAATTGAGAAAATATCGCCGATAGTAATGGGGGGGTTTTCTGAAAAGTTAAACGTACCGGGGGGGAAGTCCTCTGGAATTAGGATGTTGGACCCATCGACTGCTTCAAGGGTGGCACTGGTGAAGTTGTCACAGGCCAAGGGAAGGCAAATGGCATTACTCACAAGTCCGTCGCTAACTGTTTGGGCTGTACCGGTATCTGTTCCAAATATGAACAGAAGATTACCAACTCTCTGTTCCAGTGTGATGAAAGCACCCGGAAGAGGCATACCATTTTGATCGAAGGTACGGGCCTGTAGCGAACACTCTATATTCAACCTCCGAGCAACAGCAGCGAACGTTCCAATACGTACGTTTGGTTGACTAAAGACTGGTGTAATACCACCAGTTTGTCGCTTACGTCGAGCTTGATCAAAACTAAGCTCCTCAAGGTCACCACCGTCCTCCCATGTATTGTCGGTTGAGTTGAAATATGCAACGAAGAGCCCATTTTCTTCTGTCGAAATGACAAACTCCAACGGATTATCGCCTGCATTGAGTAGATTTCCGTCTGTGTCTCTGAAGCCCAGAAAAAACACGGCAAAGACTACGAACGTCTCATCGGTATTGTTGTTGAGAAAAAACTGCTGAGCCGCTTGGTCTGTAGCAGCTAATATGTTGCCATCGCTGCCTGCAAACATCCCCTCAAAAAGCACTACGCCTTCATACAACACACCATCTGGTGCAAGGAAGGTATTAGCAGGAGCCGAGACTGCCGAAATCAATCCCAGTCGAACAGTCAGCGCCGAGTTTCCCAGCCCCATCACGATGACAATCAGTGGCGTGAGAGGTATAGTCACTGTAATGTCACGACCGGGTGCTAGATTCACAATCCTAGTGGTGTCACGAAAATTGGCCGCCACAACCTGAAGGGTAACAGGTTGTAATCCAAACTCCACTTGGAATTGAACTTGACCATTGAACGTTATCCCAAGAAACTGTGGTGATGAAAGATCATTGATGTTAAAAATCTGAGCACCGGATATAAGCTCATCATTTTCTGCATTGCGAACAGTTGCCGTGACAGTGACTAAAATATCATCGCAGACACTGCATCCACAAACAGAGGCGTTCGCTACACCACTAGTTTCCAGGACTGTATCACACTGCACAATCGATTCGTCAAATGCACGGCAGCAACACATTCGAGCGGTGTTATTACAGACCCCATCTTGAGTGGTACAAAACTGCTGGTCACAGGAAGCGATCTCAACAGATTGCTGCCCACCAACCAAGCAGCCGGTTGGAAGCATCATGGACTCCACTGTTGGCTCACACCCGATTTCTGTATGTGGGAAAATATACGTTTTGGAAATGAAGTCACCTCGAGATAGTGTTGAGTGGCTGAATCACATAGCTTAGTCTTACATAAGACAATTTAAAGCAAATGTTCAACTTACCATTAATTACGGCTGTTGCACAGTAAAGAGGCGCCGTTGTGTGTGCGTGCAAGGAAGAAAAAAAGGAAAATTAATCGCACGAGTACATGTACATGTACAAATGTATGCGTGCGGAATCAGCTCCACCCATTAACCCCCATTCTCCAGGGATCCCTGCGCTATAGCTGTCTCTTACGTAGGAACGACAGTGTCTCTTGTAGTCCGTTGGGATCTCTCAGCGGCTCCACCAGTAAAAATCCTATTACAAATAGCGCTCCCACAATAGCCAATAGCCCGACGAACAGGGCAACGAAGAATTCGATCAGTTTTGAAGAGCCCATCCTTTGCGTCTACCCGATCCCTCGATTTTTCGCACTAGCTCCGCTTCAACGGTACCAACTGGGTGAAGTGCAACTGTCGTTTCTCGCTGGTATGCTAGTTGTTAAGTATAAGAATTTTCGCCCTTTCACTTCAAAGGCTTTGCGGCTCATCTATGGGTGCCGTAGCATTTCGTACCGGTCACGTCCTGGCACTTTTCGTAACGATACATTCCAAGTTCTATACCATTTACCTTAATCAGATGTAAAAGGGAATTACTTCCTATTAAGTCATGCCATACCCTAATATACACAGTGGCAATTGGCTCTCACATTACCACCCCAGTGGTACCATTCCTCCCGTTGGCAACCCCCAACAAGGTACCTCTACCCTTCCGACCCGCTACAAAAGCTGGGACAAGGCTAGGGTAGACGTCCTTAATATATCTCAGGGGTGTTCTTTAACCAGAGTCCCGCTGTAGCATGCTAAATCCAACGGCGTCATGCAAAAAATCACACACTTAAAACACCATCGCTCATACACAATGGCAATACCTCTCCACGTCACATTTGTACAAACAGCCATACACAGTGTATGAGTCCCAGTAAGAACTGGGGTGCCAGTTACATAAATATTTACACTCCATTTTTGCCTGCATACTGTCCTATGGTGATGGTGACTGAGGAGCTCACTGTAAAACCAAGCCAACCTGGAAAGAAGAAAACAAAAAAAATTATCCATGTGTTTAATTAGAAACAACTGTTTGATGTCAAGTCATTGACATAAAGAACAATGCCTCACGGCGAGTGGTGAGGATGGCAGTTGGATCAGAACCTCCAACTAGGGGAGGTCATATTCCCCCCCCCCCCCCCCCACACACACACAGAATTTCTTTGAAACCACAGCCCTCCCCTTTTCCCCTTCTCTAACAAAAAGCCAATCCAGACCTCGGAGGATACTTACGCGTGGGGCGATGGACAACTGTCAAGGATAGCTCACAAAGCCTGCCACTTTATGAGTCTCTGGATTCTGGTGATTGGGAATTGAGAATACGTAGCCTGCACTTGCCTTGTCTGGTGTTAGCTCTGGACACTTCCAGTTGTAGAGGTAGTAATGCAAGTTGCCATCTCCTATGCCGAATTTAAGGTCTTCTAAAAACGAGAGATTCCCCATCACGTCTAATGCATTGAATACATCTGCTCCGAGCTGGACATAAGAGTAACAGACATGTAGGCACTAACGTTAGAGTAGGACACATGCACACACGGACACGTAACCAGACAGACCTGTTTCGCAAGGATGAGTGCATCTTGTACGAGGTCTTTGATGGGCGTGGCTGCACTGCTATGGTAGAAGGAATAGGCTACTCTGAGGTACTTATGTGTGGGATGATGGACAACACTCGAGGGTAGGTGATAGAAGCTCACAAAGTCGGTCACTTTATGAGTCTCCGGGTTCTGGAGATTGGGAATCGAAAATAAAGAATAGAACATGGGGCTCAGTTTAAGACAATAGCTATTGCCTAGCTAGCTGACCTCAATGACATAGCAGCTGATGATGTCTGGGCGGGGCAGGAACCACCAGGCCACCTCCTCCTCCGATTTGAACTGGGGCACAAAGTCAAACCGGCTCAGGTACTGCAGATGATGACGTAATAAAGTGCAATAAGTATGTTATGTATATTGGAGCGATGATGTAATGGTCAGTAAGTGGGAATAAGATGAAGACGAATGACCGTAGTCTCATTCCCAGGCTCCACTCCCCTGTCAAAACAAGCTGACCTGGGAATGAGGCATATATAACACACCTCATTGACCAGCCGGTGCACTTCAGGAACATCTTTGGGTTCCATCGGCCTCAGACCCGCGGTTTTGGTAGCCTGAAACGAGGAATAGAATGGAAGAGCTCAGTGGAATGGAACTGAAACGGTCCTAAAGCCATTCCATGACAAGAAATGTAAGCAGTGGATCAGAGAAATACTGTATATCATCAGAGTCTGACGATCAGGTCACGTGGAACTCAACATCATCTCCACTGCCCATAAGACAACAGCTCAACTTCAATGGCAGTGCTAGTATTGTATTGCTTTAATTATGTTAAAACGATCACTAAGCATACTAAATTTCACCCTCTAAATAGAGTTTTACAACCAAATTGTGTGAAGCCATACTAAACACCACATATGACAGCTGTAACCTGTCTCTTACGTCCGGGAGACGATAGAGACGCATCATCCTCTGGAGCGTCATGTGACGATGAATGGCAGAGAACTGGACTTCGACCAGCTTCTTGGGGTTTAGAGACCGGTGCCAGTACCTGATATCAGAATGAGATCCAGAAACTAAAGGTGTATTGTAGACACATACACACACACACACCTGCACACAGCAATGGGCTTGGGCAGCAAAATCCCTGCAGTGTATACAGCCTGAAAGATGCCCTCAAGGTTGACTCTCCGCGTTATCTCCTTAATTAGCACAGGGGCCACCCTCTTTGACCGAAGCTTTTTGTGCACACAGAGAAAGTTGATCTCTACCATTAGCTGTTCACTGTAGAGGGATATCAGTGTGACAAGTAACACGTCTAACACACACACACACACACACACACTCACACACACACTCACTGGTCCTTGATTCGTATGTGTGCTGGTACAGCACTAATGAATCCCACCAGCTTTCTATTTGATGCCACCCTCACTCCACAGTGCCAGATCTGCTTCCAGCCAGGAGGTTGTAGGGCCCACCTGCAAAATAGTAACCATGGCAATAGGCTTACAATAAAATAAACAGAGTACCTTGCAGTACTATATAAAAATGTTGAGTAACTAACTCCTTATAATGCCCACTGTGCTTCAATTGGAGGTACAGAACACTAACTTGAGGAACCCTTGGCTATAGTCAAATCTGAACATGTTGTCTTCATCCTCCACATAGTTCTCATTGAGGAGAGTGTACAGCTCTAATAGCTGCAGGAAGGGAACGTGGAGAGGAGAGGGGAGATGGGGGAGGAGGAAGGAGAGGGGGGAGATGGAGAGAGGAGAGGGGGAGGAGGGAAAGGAGAGGGGAGGGGGAGGGGTGGAGGGGAAGGGTGGAAGAAGTAAAAAGAGGAGAGAGAAAAATGGCGGAGTGGAAATAGAAGAGCGTAGTCATGGATACTGTGGTCTCCTTGGGGACGCACCTGTGCATCATCTGAGAGGTTTACGTCATCCCAAATGAATTTATCCGGCAGCGTAAGTGGCTCACGGCGTATCTCATCCTTATCAGGCTCCAGTGGACCCATTTCCGTCACGTTCTCGTCTGTAGGGAGGGCAGGAGAATCGACACACTATAGCACTATTGCTACATGTGCAGATACACTTAATTGATGAATGCATGACATCAAGTCTTGTTGGGAGGCACATACCCAGTTTTGGAACGGGCTGGGAGTCCCAGAAGTCATGTGCCTGACTTTTCTCCTCAACCGACAACTTTTGCAGAATCTCTTGCAAGTTCTTGGTTGAAATGTTGCTGATGGGCGGGGCCTCAGCTGCCACAGGAGCCGCCCCTGCTGTCCCGCCCTTCTTCTCTTTGTCCTTCTTGCCTTTCTTCTTCTGCAAAGAACAAGGGGAAATAGTTACACATTTGCATAATTAGATAACTCTTCACCTCACAAATAAGTAAATCATTCTTTATCATTCTTTATCAATCTGTTTGCTAGCAAACAAACCTCAGAAGGCTCACTCCCAGGAAAAATCTGAAGGAGTGCCCTGGTATCTACTGTTTGGATATTTTGCAAGAAAGTACAGGTAAACGTCAGTAAACTGATCTGTATACTACTCCAGTCACATATCCCTAAGTAGTAAACTGATCGGTATACTAAAACATGAGTAGTAAAACAGTGCAGACCAGACCTCTCTTTACGCTAGGACCACACACATCTTTAGCTAATGTACCTACACAAAAACGTAGTCTTGCTACAAATGCAATTATAAAAAATTTCAGTTTATATACTCCAAACTTCAAAGGTCACATGACAGCTACCTGATCAGACTGCAGCTGCACACATTCCTGCTGCAATTACGGAAAGCTGCTGGGCGTCACCAGACTGTTCTGCTCTTCACTGGCCCGCGAGACGGCACAAAATGCTCCAAATTATACAAAATGCTTATAAATTCTCCAAATACATTCACCACACTAGACACAGCAATGAATTACCAGTCCGTTCGTAATTAATATCTTCATAAGGCATGGTCTCCAACCTTCTTCGCTGATTTCCCAGGTGCTCCCTCGCTCCTCTGCTCGCCTCCCTTTTCCTCCTCAGCCTCCTGGTCAACCTTCACTACATCCTCTCCCGCAGGAGCACCACCCTCCGCCATTTACAGTCGCTTTCAGTAAAAAAAAGTGTCCTTGTGCTCGGTACGCCCTTTTACGAGGCCATTTTTATCGCAAATTAGCCACGTGGCAGTGCATAAATTATCACGTGACCAGCGGGACTTTTAAGCGTGTGTGTGACGCCCTAAAATCAGTATTTATATGGTCTAAGCGCTAGCATAGTCTGCGGATATGAGTTTGATGGCTAAAAGAGGAGAGAAGGAGAAAATCGAGAAAGGACAGATGCCGACGACTGCTTCCATACCGGACGCACAGCTAAATGCCATTGAGCGCAAGAAGCTGATCAAACTGGCGGAACAGCTGTACGAGTCCACCCACTGTAAGTACTTTGTGGATGCTATGCGACAGCTGCTCATTTTTGAGGGTTTTAAGGATGTACTAGGTTCCCTTGCCGCTACGGTGAGCATGTAACTATAGCAACTGAGCCCCGCCCACCTCACGCTCTCCAACTAGCCCCACCCACTTTCATCAAACATACATCTTTGTCAGGTCTTTTAACGTTTGCCGGGGCCAGTCCTCAAATGTAGTAAAGCAGAATGACCCTTCTCCTTTGCCTGCAGTCTCCCAGGAGGAGACAGAGCGTCTGCTGTACAAGTATCGAGGGCTCACGGGGGACAGGATTGACCGAGTGAAGTTCCGAGACCTACTGCACGACCACTTCACCATGAGTGACGACTTCTTCATGGACAGAGGTAAGCCACTCCCGCCACTGCATAAATGGTTCCCATCTCGATTCCAGGCGCTCTACGTGGCCTGGGAACGAGACTTCCATCTAGCAGTGGCCGAGGGGGAGCTATATACCAACAACACCTGTTTATCACCTTGGCTACCACCAGTCTCAGTATGGCCTGGGAGCAAGGCCATAGTATCAACTTTTATGCTCCTATCTACGAAGAATTCGCTTCCGCCTCTCGCAATCACTCATGTCTCTCCCATCTGTATGTAGTCTTCCGAGCATTGGACAAAGACACCGACGGCTTCCTGAGCCAAGAGGAATGGGTGAATGGCTTGTCCATCTTCCTTCGAGGCAGCCTCGACGAGAAGATGGAATGTGAGTTGTACTCTTACATAACATCAATCTCTATTCCATTCCACTCCTTCCATTCCATTCCACTTCCCCCACCCCCAGACTGCTTCAACATCTATGACCTGAACAGCGATGGCTACATCTCCCGCGAGGAGATGTTCCAGATGCTGAAGACGACCATGATCAGGCAGCCGACGGAGGAGGACCCCGACGAAGGGATCAAAGACATGGTGGAGATAATGGTCAAGAAGATGGTACGGAATGGGGGACACTCACTGCTCTCAAGCAGCGTATAAGATTAAATAACACATGCTTTCGAACAGATTTCACTTGACATTTCGACCCTACTGGCCAGGTGCTCCAGCCTCGTCCCCAGGGTGTGGCCTGGGTGTGGCCTGGGGACGAGGCTGCCAGGCGCCCCTGACCAGACCCAGTGGGGTTGAAGTGTCATGTCAGCCCACCCCCTAAGGTAGTCTATGTTTTTCTCTACTTTGAGTTTTGCCAGGCCAACCCTTTTTGAGGTCTATTCACCCATTAGGAATAATTAATGGTACCCTCCCCACCTCAGCTTTATCTTTTAAAAAAATGCTCAATTTTGGTCTGAGAAAAAAGCTCGAGTGGCAATGCCTGCATTTGAGGCTAGTACCCGTATTTTACACACACACACACACACACACACACACAGGACCATGACAACGATCAGAAAGTGTCTCTGGAAGACTACAAGACGACCATTAAAAATGAGCGGCTGTTGATTGAGGCCTTCGGACCCTGCCTCCCCACCAGACAGGTCAGTCAGAGAGAGGAGGAGAGAGGTGAAGAGGAGAGGAGGGAGGGGGGGGGGGGGGGGGGAGGGACGGGAGAGGAGAGGAGAGACTGAGGAGGAGGAGGGAGGGGGTAGTGAGACAGGAGGGGGAGGGGAGGAGTGATGGAGGGGAGGTGGGAGGAGAGACGTGAGAGGAAGGATAGGGAGGGGGAAGAGGGACGGGGAGGGGGTGAGATAGTTAGAAAAACTGCTCATAGAGTTAGTGAAGGTTCTAGTTTTAGAAAGGACTATGTACACTGCCAACTCTAAAGTGACCCACAGACTGTGATTTGCAGCTGAGGGGTAAGGTTGTGCCTGGTACGAGACTGGCACTGTAACCTAGTTCATTGAAACTAAGAGCTCTGTCCTTGACTTCCACTATCCTCTCTCTTTGTCTCTCTCCTGCAGCACGTAGAGCAGTTTAGTGAGCTGTTGTTTGGCTCCTAGCTACCATTGATTCCTCCAGTCGGCAACCTGACCACTTTACCCACCAGAACGTACCCTGTGCTTTGCATGTGCATCTCCATCATGTGTAACATGTATGATGTCATTACGCATTATATATATATGCTGCCATTACATTTTGTACTGTCACACATTACATACACATAACAAGAAAACATGACATTGTGTCCTTCACAATGTAAAATTACACACCTGCAATTTTTACCCCCTTCACCCCAAAATTCTGTTGCCAGTAGCTATATAGTAGCTAAGTTTTGCATAGAAGAACTGAAGTTAGCACTGTAGGCAGGCTGGAGCTGGCTATTCTGACTTGAGGGCAAGCAACTTGGAATTTGAATGGAAAGAACTTTGACAGGAACTACAGCAACCAGCTGCAAGCCCCACCTAAGAATACTACACTCACCTGCTGGTTAACTGTAAGCTATAGACAGAGACCATGACATTGGTTAGGGGCTGAAGAGCACGGATTGGTTGAGTGTGTGTGCATTGCAGCTCTTTATTTGCAGAGTTAATTTAAAACTTTGATAACTCTGTGGACACAGACCCTACCAGCAGTGGCAAGTTGTAAAGTGCACACAGTTTAGAATGGATTCAAAATGGAAGGCTCTTCTCCTTGTGGTTGTCATAGTAGCAACCTTGGCTGGAGTGGGGCTGGTGCTAGGCTTCCTACTCAGTGGGGAACACCCTCTCGTTAACAGCACACGTAAGTCTATGCCTGCACTCTCCCCTACTGGTCCTTCCTTTACAAAGCCTTCTCTTCCATTCTCTAGTCCCCCCTCCCACTTCCACGCCAACCTTTTCTTCTGGTGAGTTGCCTGTGTGCATAGCTAAGCCCCACGCTCAGCAGCATGGCTGAGAGCTCACAGTTGCTAAGCAACCATTCTATTTAAAAACGGATGTAGACTGCTTGTTTCTCCTTCCTTCCTCCCAGACACCTGTCCTTTCCAGCCTCTCGAGTCACTGGTGTTGCTGCAACAGCCCTGCACTGTGTTCTACTCAAATGGCTCGGTTTTTGAAGCCGATGAATACGACATCGGGAGGTGTTCTAACAGGTGCGTGTGTTATTTGTGTGTATGTGTGAGTGTGTATGTATATGCCTGTGTGAGTGAATGTGCATATGTGTGTGTATATGTATGAGCTAGTGTGTGTGTGTGTATGTCTGTGTGAGTGTGTATGTATATGTGTGTATGTGTGAGTGTGTATGTATATGTGTGTATGTGTGAGTGTGTATATGTGTGTGTCTGTGTGAGTGAATGTGCATGTGTGTATGAGCTAGTGTGTGTGTGTATGTCTGTGTGAGTGTGTGTATGTGTGAGTGTGTATATGTGTGTATATATGTATAAGTGAATGTGTATATGTGTGAGCTAGTGTGTGTCTGTATGTCTGTGTGAGTGAATGTGTATGTGTGTACAACATTTCTGTGGATCCTGGTGAGGGAGGCAGGGAAAGAGGTAGGGAGAGCGGGTGTGGAACAGCCTTAACTCCTGATGGCACAGGAATGAAGCATGGACGTAGCTAGGCAGTGTCCGACTAACCTCATTCTCAGGCTCCACTCCCCAGCTTTCATCATATGGTCTACAAAAGTGGCTTTTCTACAGTGTGCGATAAAAGCTGGGGAGTGGAGCCTGGGATTGAGGCTGGTTATACTGCACTCATGCCATTAAGAACAGTCATTGTCAGAACAAAAATCTGCACACCTAAACCATCCGCCCTTCCTCCCTCTCCTTCCCACAGACTCTGTACCACGGAGGAGGGGCCGTGTGCCTCATCAGGTAGTGGGCGGTGCTGTTGCCAGGCCTACAACCAATCAGTGCTCTACCTTGGCTGCCAGGAGGAGGTCGGGCTGGAGGAGAGGATAGCTGTCGGGCAATGTTCCTGTCAGGTCTGCAGAGACTTCGAAGTCACCTTTGTGGGGAGGGTCCAAGATGGAGACGGGAAGCCTGTTGTCCTGGCAACGGTTGCCGTGGATGGAATCCAGGTGGACATATCCAATGAGATAGGGCTGTTTGGATTCACAGTGCTGGCATCTCAGTCGAGCATTACTCTTAAAGTTGCCTCCAGCAGCTATGCGTCTTTTGAGAGAAGCTATGATGTCATTCCGGGGGAGACTAATATAGTCTATGTTACACTGATGGAGGCGGTCGTCATGGTGATTGTTCCTCCTCAGGAGTTGTTTGTTCTTAGTGTGTATGATTTAAAAATCGTAGCGATAGAGAGAATCATGGACGTGCTTGCAAGTTATGCAGATCAAGGAGGATCGATGGTTATATTTCCAGCACGTTTTTTTGAGGAGAACACGAACTATATATTTGTGGCTATTCCGTCTGATATACGGCTTGATGATGACATCACGTCTCCCGGTTTCGACTTCACAGCATCACAGATTTCCCGGAGGCGAGCTTCAAGAACAAAATCCGTCCAGTCCATACAAATCGAAAATGAGAGTAGAATATCTCGACAAGTTGCCGTCAACTTGGGTTCGAACAATTGGCCCTTCAGTGCAGCTGCAATCGGTAGATTGGACGTGATGAAAGAAAATGGTGACCCTAATGAAAACAGCGGGAAAGAGGTTGTCATTTCAACGCTGTTCGTAAACAGCAGCTACTCGTTAGAAGAGCTGCACACCCTCCAAGTCTACCTCCTCAACCATACAACCGAGCAGTTCTTCCAAGCCAATGCAGTACGAAACATCACCGCAATGGAGGGTGGAATCATCTTGGTCGAGTTCACATTGGATGTCACTTTCCCGTTGTTCTACGTCATAGCCTTCCATGAGAGTAAGGTCTGCTACACCGCGGCGAGGGCATTTGATCCAAGCAGAAACAACATTGAGCTCTTCACTCCTGTGCGGGCAGTCACTAGAGGCCACGAGGGAAGGAGGGTGAGCGTGGTCTACGGGAGCACGGGGTCCTGCCTTGCCATCCCCTGCCAGGGAGCTTTGGAGATTGAGTTGGTGGACACGCAAGAGTACGACCCAAGTCGGGTGACGGTGGATGACATCGAGACTTCTCTCCTGGAACAGACTTCCATCTTCCGGCGAGAAATTCTCTGCTACCAATACGGACTTGAGAACGATTTTTTTGGTTTTGACCTCGTACCTAGTGAACTCCTACCTCCCCAAGTGGAAATTACCACCGACTCTGATCTCGAGGGGCCCCCTTTCTGCTTCGCAAAAGTGGATGTTGCTCTGTGCCCCGGGATGGCAGCACGAGTCCTTGGAACTACCCCAGCTGGAGACGTCAGTCGAGACAATGTGGAGTCGAGTGAGGTGTTTGACGAGCACGAACTGGCAGTCGGGTGTGGGTTCACCTGCAGCGACCACCAGGAAGTCTGTCTCCGGGTGTCGTGTGATACACAGAACACCGTCACTGTCACCCTGTTACCAGATGACAGTAACCCGGAGAGTTCCGAGGTTTGCTCCGCTGTCCTTCCTCTGCCGGACCCCGGGGGTCTGAGACTGGAGAATGTGGCCCCCCTTGGGGTTCCCAACTTTGTGTTCGAACTGCAAAGCCTCACCGGGGTTTATACCGATGAACTCAGTGAAGACGTTGCTAGGAGAAAATGCAAGTGGCCAAGTTCACCTGCCAACATCCAGTTCCAGTGCCACCCCACATGATGGCATGTCAACTTTGTTAGGGTCCCAGTTTATTATTATAGCTAAAAAAAATTGGCTATCAGCAATCTAATATTATGGCTGTTGTGCAATCATCCAACAACTGTTAATTTTTTAATTCAAATTAAAGTTGTCTAAATTACAGCTGGTCCATATTGTTTTGATGCCTTGATGAACCCGAACCTCGTACCCTGACTTTCTCTCACAGCCATGGGGAAAAACTGGGGAGTTACTCCCTGATTTGGAGCGGAGATGAGGTTAGATGAACCCTAACTTTATAGCACACATTCATGTGAGGGGGAGGGGTGGTACACAGCTAGAATTTAATAACTGCATTAGTCGAATAAGCCCTTGATGCCGTCCTCACTATACCCACTGCCAGTATATTTAAATACACTCACTGTACAAGATACACTGTACATCATGATAGACAAGGGCAGCCTGAGGTCCTCACGCTACCTGCCAACCATACAAACAAGTCGTTAGATTTGCACTGGAATAATAATAATACGTTTTTGTTGCTAGTAGAGGATAGCTACAGTAAGTTCTAGTGGCTACTGGAGGGCTATTCCTGCTGCTGTTTTGCCAGCCTCTCTGCGTTGGCTACCACCTCCTCAATCGGACCGACCATGTAGAAAGCCACTTCAGGAAGGTTGTCTAGTTCACCTGAGTACGTGTGTGTGTGTGTGTGAGTGTGTGTGGATGTGGGTATGTGTGTGTGTGTGTGTGTGTGTGTGAGAGGGCGCTTTAGTCAGGCGCTGTAATCTGCGTAAATGCTCTTTGGTAGTGGATTAGCCTCGTTCCCAGGCCTGTCCCGCACGAGCGAACGAAACAAGCGAGGTCTCGCTTGTTTCGCTCTCTCGAGCATAGAAGGCCTGGGAATGAGGCTAGTAGTGGATTAGTAAAGACTTTCACCCAGGAGTCTTTAAAATCACATTTATTCCAGCTGGTGAAAGTCTGCTATATACTGCTACTTAATGCTCTGTAGGTGCTCAGACAGCCAAGGGAGTTCTCGTCACGCCTGTGGCACTCGGAGACTCTAGTCACACTGTTGGTCATCATAGCCACACAACTGCTGGTCATCCCAGCCACACAACTGCTGACATAACACGGGACGCATGACATAGTACTCACCGTCAATGATCTTCTTGAACCCTGAGATGGTGTCCTATGGTGGGGGGAAATACAACACACAGTGAAACAAGCAATCTCTGTGGGCATTAATTAGAATAACATAGCATTGGCAGGGCATTGGAAGGGCTTCATTGAGGGGAGGGGGCAATGGCAAAGCTCCTCCCCCCCTCCCCCCCCCTGTGCTTTTGGCCCCCCCTTGAGGATTCTCCTACTGATAAAGCTGCTATACATGGGCCAGTGGGTTATCGATGGTGTGCTCAGACAGCCAAGGGAGTTCTCGTCACGCTAGTGGCAGTCGGAGACTCTAGTCACACTGCTGGTCATCACTGCACACCAACACAAAGCCAGTGGAAGAGGAAACAGAACTGTGTGCCAACGGGCCACAGCTGCTACTACAGAATAGCCCCTAGGAAGTGCACTAATTAGAAAAGTAGGGCCACGCTGCTCTTGCTAACCTCGAGGGGCACTAGCTTGCCCTCCTTGCCTGTGAACACCTCTGCGACCTGGAAGGGCTGGGACAGGAACCTCATGATCTTCCTGGCGCGAGCCACCGTCAGCTTGTCGTCCTCTGAGAGCTCGTCCATACCCAGGATGGCGATGATGTCTTGCAGAGAGCGGTAGTCCTGCGGGAGAGAGGTACAATGTCAGAGACGAGGTGAGGGGTAGTGCTGGGCAATATTATCAGCAATGATAATCAATATTGCAATTATCAGAACATCACAAGGCAATAATTATTGTAGCATAGCAATATTCTGATAGCATCTGATACAGTGTATATCAAATATTGCCCGAAGTAGTCATTGTTGGAGAGTTAAGACCATCTTTTGCTGTTTTGAGGCAGTACAATTCTAAATAATACCCACACAAGACCTTGAAGAAAAAAAAACCTCAACGCAATGGATCAGAGTGAAGTTGTTACATCACACAGTAAACTCTCAGGTGAAACACGGATTTCACAACATCATCTCCACTGCACCGAGGTAAGTAGGCTCTGAGATACGACAGTGTTATTGGACTAACACTGCAAAGTAAGCCCCCCCCCCCCTACCGTCTCACGCACCCAAGCTTTCAATGACTCACACACCTGCAATATTTTCTGCACTCCTCTGGCAACTGTATAGTGCTCTTCCCCGACAATGTTGGGGTCCATGATTCGTGAGGTGGAGTCGAGCGGGTCAACAGCAGGGTAGATACCCAGCTCCGAGATGGCACGGGAGAGCACCGTGGTAGCGTCCAAGTGAGCAAAGGTTGTGGCAGGGGCGGGGTCAGTCAGATCGTCAGCTGGGACAAAGATGGCCTGAGAGGAGAGGTAATGTGCTCAGCCTCATTCCCAGATTGTATGACATGCAACATGGGAATGAGGCTGAGGGTTGCAAGGGGGAGTGGCATCAGAGCATCAGTTACGAAATACTTGCACTCATCGGCAGCCCTCATAAGAGGTGTAGATTGCATCATCACAGCCACACCCGCCTTACTCGAGGATGAGAGAGAGTGAGAGAGAGAGAGAGAGGGAGGGAGGAAGGGAGGGAGGGAGAGAGAGAGAGATAGAGAAAGAGGGGGAAAGATATACCTGTACGGACGTGATGGAGCCCTTCTTGGTGGTGGTAATTCTCTCCTGCATGGTCCCCATGTCAGTGGCCAGCGTCGGTTGGTAGCCCACGGCACTGGGAATACGGCCAAGCAAGGCAGATACCTGGGGTGGGGCCAGGAGATCAAAGTCACCCCTACGTCGCGGGATGATGGACCCACGTAAACAGATCTCAAAATTACTCAAAATTGGCCAGCAGGGCTCCCCCCTGGAAACTTTGTGCCCCCCCCCCCCCATTGGAGATTTTAACCCTTCAAAATTGAACACTTCCACCGTATGCATGCCATCCCAAAATATCTTCCGCCGTGTTTTTACCCCCCCCCCCCCCCCCTTGGGGATTTTCCTAAATGAGCCCCTGGCTAGTATTGGTCCGTCTGGCTCCCTATTTAAAGCCCACCTCTGATCCGGCCTGAGTGAATCTGAAGATGTTGTCGATGAAGAGCAACACATCCTGTCCCTCCTGGTCTCGGAAATACTCGGCCACGGTGAGCCCTGTCAGGGCCACCCGTGCACGGGCCCCTGGAGGCTCGTTCATTTGACCGTACACCAGCGCCACCTAAGGAGAGGGAGGGGGGGAGGGGGGGAGGGGAGACGGAGGAACACAATATAAGCACACTTTGAACGCTCTGTAAATAGAGGACAATAAATTTTACGGGGACCGATGAAGATCTAAAGAACTATAGCACTGGGCGAAACAGGCAGACTTCCTTAAACCCATAACTATCACTTTAACAAGTACTGTCCTCACAACAAGCAACACTATCAGTCTGCTATAGCTCAAGTTCAGCTGCAATATGCCCACAAAAAATTTCAGGCTCCAGAGGCATAGGACTCGAGATTTTAGAGAGGGAGGGGGAGTGGCGTCAGTTGCAACGTGTAAGTGTTACTCACTGGCATTTAAGCCTCAAACAAGAGGTGTCAGAAATATTGCGTCATCATATGGCCACACCCACCTCCCTTGGAAGCAACAACAGTAGATCGAGAAATAGAGTCCAAGAACTGGAAGTTTGTCCATACCCCCTGGCCATACACACCTACTTCCCTGCAGCCCCTCCCACCTCTTCCCATGGCCCTACCCCCTACTCTCCCGTAGCCCCTCCTCCCTCCTCTTCCCCCAGCTCCTCCCATGTCTCGGCCCTCCTACCTTAGAAGTGTCGTCCTTGAGGCTGATGACGCCAGAGGTGATCATCTCGTGGTACAGGTCATTGCCCTCGCGTGTCCTCTCTCCGACCCCGGAAAAGACGGAGTAGCCGCCATGGGCCTTTGCCACGTTGTTGATCAGCTCCATGATCAGCACAGTCTTGCCCACACCAGCACCACCAAACAAGCCTGGGAGGGAAAGGGGACGTTTCGATTCCAATCCAATGTCATCCTCATTCCCATAATTTCTCAGATTTGATTCCAAGTCATTATTTTATCTACATAGTGTAATTGATATACAGTCATCAAGTTTGAGTCTTGCCCTTTCGAAGATACTGTGCTTTAAACACTGCCAAGTGACAGAGACACGTAAAGGAATACATGTAATGCTCATGTTCTACCCGGGACTGCCATACATATGTCACTTAAGATCATACGCCTGCAGGACATCAAGCTGTGGACTGATACATGCTCAGGACCAACGCACCGATCTTGCCTCCCTTGGCATAGGGCGCCAGCAGGTCGACCACCTTGATGCCTGTCACTAGGATCTCCTGTTCCACACTCATCTCCACAAAGTCAGGGGCTTCCTGGTGAATCGAGGAGTAGCTGGAGAGGGGGCAATAAATTAAATACTAGGGTATCTGTAGAAGCAGGGTGCTGAGATTGGTACATGCAAGTCAATAAAGTTTTTGTAGAAAACGGAGCAACTAAAAGCGGCACTAAATAGAGTGCTGTAGTATAACACATTACTACAATGTGTGGCAGTCCCAGGCAGAAAACAAACATTTTATTCTATCTCGTATTTCAATCTCATTACTGCATTCAAAGCGCTGCACAATTGAGGGCAGGGCTCATACGCACTCTGTAGAAGTTTTACATATTGACGCATCCACACAGCACGTACATGTATAAGGCCTGCCCGGGTCAGAGATATACATTGTAGCACTTTGAATGCAGTAGACACAATCAAAAGGTATGTACATGTACGTGACAAAGCAATGATCATTCTCTACCCGGGACAGCCACATGCCATTCTACCCGGGACAGCCACATGCCATTCTACAGCCATTGATATGCCCGTTCCACAGCACACAGTATGTAGGCAGTGATTGGGCTATTGTTAGCAGGCCTGTCACAGTGCACTGCCGCATTCTTCCCGCCATTGCCGATGAAAAGGACCCATCACCGCTGTGTGTTTCCCGCTCAGGAATACAGCTCTCTTCAAGATCCACACAAGACAGAGAGTAAACTTGAAGTGAAGTGGTAGCCTTACAAATGACCCACCGTATGCTATGGATGTGTGGCATCAGTTAGAGCTAATGTACAGCCCTCATTGTAGCCCCCACGTGGGGGGCAATCAGGTCAATATCCAGTCATCACCTGCCACTCACAAACTCATAGCCACACACAAATGAATGCCCCCTCCCAAATGAAGCCCTGACTACACGAAAGACAGCAAGACCTCGAAGATCTGACTCACGTTTTAGTTTCAATGGGTCCTCGTTCGTCGATGGTTTCTCCAATAACGTTGATGATCCTGCCAAGGTTCTTGGGCCCCACGGGAATCCTAATGGAGCTACCTGTGTCCACGCACACCTGCCCCCGAACAAGACCCTCTGTCCCGTCCATGGCAATGGTCCGCACACAGTTCTCTCCTGCAGGTAGGAGAGGTAAGGTCAATGGACTCAATCACTTGAAAGACGACCCTACAGAAGCCATAATTTACAAATCTATAGAGCTAGCTTATTTTTCAGATACATGCAGTTGCGCTAGCTCACAACCTGTAGAGAGCTAGAACATTGAGTGTCTGAGGTGGGAGGTAGGGTGAGGGGGAGTGGCATCAGCTGCAAATTGTTATTTTTACTCATTGGCAAGCCCTCAAACAAGAGGTGTCAGAAATTGCATCATCATATAGCCACACCCACCTCACACAGGCCGGCATGCAGCCCATGAACTAGAGCAGTAGCTCATAAAGTGATACCCACAAATATATTAATCACTGGCACATAGTTAAAGATAAAAAAATTTGGGTCAAGTCGGTCAAAGCGGTAAACAAACTCACCAAGATGTTGCGAGACCTCCAGGATCAGTCTGGGCTTGCGGTTCTCACACTCCAGGGCATTGAGGATCGGAGGCAAATCATCCTCAAACTGCACGTCCACCACTGCTCCGATCACAGCGATCACCTTACCCTTGGCTCCTGGCTTTGCGGTTTGGGCAGCGCTCTGAGGTGCTGCCTCGACATAATGCCTCCTCTGGGCTGCAGAGGTGCAAGCACAAGACACAGTTCGTAACTGCACCCGAATCCAATCTGGCAAAAATCTTTCTGCATCCTTCAGACAAACTTAGCATATCAGCAGCTACATTTCTTTTGGGGATACTTTATATTGCTTGGGGCTAGACTACAGTATGCCTGTTCTTAACAGCTAGAGCCCAAATCTGTGCACAATTTGATGCAAAAAAATAACCAAATTTGTTAGATCACCCTCCTATCCAACCAGCATACACATTACAGCACAACTTGCTTGCCCTTACAAAGAATGGCTCTACAAGCTGTGGTCAACCATACTTAATGCTTATGTACTCAACTCTACTAGTAAACTGCAACTACTATGATGCTCCATGCTTTGCAGCATGGCATAACAAAATGGCGGACAGGTCACCCCTCCAAAATAAGCCACCCAAATCTCCATCCAGCTTGCAGCTCACCCCACGAGGAGGCTGCCGGTACGGTTGTCTGTCTGGGTCTTAGTAGAGGGGACCTTGCAGCCCTCAGCCCGTTGGAAACCACTCTTCCCAAAGCGGCAGACATCTTCCTAAGAAAACGTGATTGGCTGCTGCCGTAAGAAATTCTACTGCGCATGCGTCACATCTTTGGCAGAAAAGTGGGCGTGACGTACGTTTCGCGCGCAAAAACCGCGTACCGTAAAGCGTCACGCTGACTTGTTTTGAGAGTCCTGGGAAGCTTTTTAGCTTGGAGATTTGGCCTCATGGCTATCTACTCCGGTAGAAAGCCCTGCTGAAGAGGAGAGAGCGAAATATTTCCGTAAGGAGAAAAGTGCCATTTTGAACGCGTGTCATTCGCAGCTGTTCTGTGCGAGACTACAGCGATCAGACCTACAATTCTATTTAGAGCAACTCAGCTCGAGTTTATCAGTCCAGTACTGAAGATCTACCCCTCATCCATGGCCTCAAAGACAACCCAGAGCGGCCGATGTACGAGCCAGGAGCACAGCCAGACCAAAGTGCCCCAGGGTAGGCCAACATGTTGGTGATCAAGCCACATCTAGCTGCATGGGACGGTAAATAGCCTCATTCCCAAAGGCTGGAGTAGAGCTAGTCTCCTGAGCCAGGTGGTCTGACTCACAAGACTCCTGGGAATGAGTCTATGTGCTGTATATGCTTCTGGGATTAATATGGCTATAAGATCAAGTCAGAAGGGTGGCCCCTTAGCCATGCAAAATCGAGTGAATATTCCGTTATACACCTCATTACCACTGGGTGGGTGGGTCGGTGTATATTCACATTTCTGTGTATGTACATATACATAGAGGAAAACTGCTGGATTCTATTTATAGCTCTCTTCCTGTTTCTGTCTATCCCAATGTCTTTCTCCCATCCCATGTTGTAGGGCGGTCCGGCCGTCGCAAGCTTGACTTTGGCAGCCAGCAGTTCCGAGGGAAGTCCTTTTTCCTGGACCTCAGTGGCTACCGGCACTCCGCCAAGGTGGAGAGCGAGCTGGTCGCTAGGGGAGGGGTAAGTGGATGGAAAAACCCAGCACATCCCACATTATACATGTAGCTTGATTTTAACAATTTTCAAACTAACCCAAACTTTGTCGAATTCCGGCTCAATTATTCCTTTCTTTCCTTCCTCCAGACCATTGAGGTGTCCTTCAAGAAAGGGGTGCGCTACCTTGTGACCAGCCGTCCCCGGCAGAAGTCCCAGACCCCCTCCACCCCCTCTCCCGGCACCCCCACCACTGCACACAGTGCCAAGAGGTGAGACCCTCCTCTTCCTTCAGTATGATGTAATGATTACCTCACATAATATACCATAGTCACAACACTCCATCCTGATAGTTACAGTATATGCCTTGCAAGACGGCATGTGTGATTTGGTGTCTTTCTCCCCCGACAGCAATGTCTCCCAGATCGTGTCCCCTCTTACGGAGTCTCCGGGCAGCGTGGAGGGACGGCCGAAGCAACAGCCACCTGCTTATGTAAGTCACCCACTGGAGACATGCGGTCTGCTCGGGTGCTGTCTAGCATAGCTGGTTTATGTAGCTGACTTTCCTCTCCCAATACAGGCGACTCGTGCCCAGAAACTGGTACAGATGTCGCTGGAGGTGAGCATTAATTAGCTTAATAATCTGTCCGCTAAATTGTCTTCTATATGTAGCTCCTTGACAAGCAACTGTGTACTAGTCAGAAGCTCTCACTAGCCTTGTACCCAACTCCTTTTTGGGTGGGGGTGTGGCCTGGGTACGGGGCCATAGCTCTTACCCACTGAGCCTGCCTCACTGCCTTTCCTCGCTGACCTGATGTGTTGTCTTGTGCCTCACAGAAGCAGAAAAACACGGCCAAACTGGACATCATTGCTGTGGCCAACGAGTGGAAGTGTAAGGTGATATACCTAGATGACCTCCTGGCAGAGCTGAAGAAGCTCCGCCCACTGCCGCAGAAGGACGCCCAGGTAACCGAGTGGGTAATCCACAGTGTGTGTGTGTAGTGTACATGAGTGTGTGTGTGTGTGTGTGTGTGTGAGTGTCTGGTGTATGTGAGTGTGTGTGTGTAGTGTCTGGTGTGTGTGTGTGTGTGTGTGAGTGTGTGGTGTGTGTGTGTGTGTGTGTGTGTGTGAGTGTCTGGTGTATGTGAGTGTGTGTGTTTTGTTATGCTTGTGTGTGTATTATAGCAGTGTAGAATTTGCTGATGAAACCTTTTGTTTATCTCCCTATGTAGATGAGCAGCACCCACCCATCCAGACAAGCAAAGGGTGAGTCTGTGTATAGTTGTGGCTGCATACACAGTAGAATGTTTGTACATACATCCACCAGTTTGCAGGGTCAGGCTTCCTAATATGGCAGACTACTGTATTATGTTTACTCATATTGTTGACTGTTCTGTCTCCTCCTCCTCCAGTGCGCTCTCTTCGTGTTCCATTTCTTAAAGTGGAGGACATCTCGCGGGCCCACCGTCCCCTCATCTATGAGGCCAAGCGCTGGCCCATCCCGGACCCCCTCTGCTCCCCGAAGGCCTGCCCATTCGACTCTCCCAAGCACAGTGAGTCACTGGTGACACCTGACACTAATTAGGCTCAAAAGTTCCGCTGTAAACTCTGAAGCTCTGAGAGGGAGAGGGATGGGGTAGACCTCTCTTTGTGCATGAAGAGCAATTCTCATCCAGCTAGTATTGTCCCAGAAAATGCAATAGCCAAAAAAGTACTAGAAAACAGCATGTTCGTATGTTTTCATGTACAATAAAACACGTTTTCTCCATTTAGTGCCTACTTTCACTGTACTTACGTTACCCTGTCTCTCCTCTCCCTCCCCCCAGCACGGACCAATCCCCATCGAGGGGACGACACCCCCCAGCCGGCCCCTGAGGCCAGGGACCCAAGACCAGGCTACTGCGAGTGCTGTGCCACGAGATATAATGACCTCAACTTGGTAAGCAACTGACTCAGGTTGCCATTCAATTGTACACCTCATTCAAGACTATTAACACAGTAAGATAAACTAATATCAACCCTAGTCATTGCCTGCTATAAATAGAATGTAGTATGTAAAAAATCTTCAATAATAGTCTCCATTCTCTCTGTCCCCTCAGCACTTGGGCAGTGCCAGGCATCGTGAATATGCCGCCAACGATTCCAACTTTGCGACTTTGGACTCCCTCATTGCCCAGGGGACCAGTTTCTCCCAGTTCATCACACAGCTGAGGGCAAAGAAGAGGGCGGGGCCTCAGAACTGTGCTGACAGGTATGTTCCCTGATAATTCATATCCAGCTACTGTTACAATGGACTTCTCAGCTTACTGTAGAACTATCAAAACACTATTTTGGGTGGCAAGGCGTTTTGGTATAAAGCCAATATACTAGGCCTCAATAGCACACTATTGTATGTAGCTAGTATACTATAGTATATAACTAGTATACCAGTAGTATTCAGTTCATTCCATTAGTTCAACTGTAACTTGTGCCTTTATTTTTCCTACAGTGGAACCCCAAAGGGGTGCAGGCAGCGGAAACCCAGCCCTCAAAAGAATTCTGCCAAGAGGAACTGGAAATCTCCCGTCAAGTCTCCCAGGAAGAAGTCGCCTGTGAAGCCCTCTCCGAGGAAGGATGTGGTAGTCTTAGTAACACCGCCCAGCTCCATCCAAGACCTACCAGACTCCAAGTTAGGACGCTTTGCTGAGGCACCACACACGCCCTCTCCGACACAGTCTGCTGCTCCCAAGAGCCCCAGAACTGCAAAGAGGGTGGCCAAAAAACCATCGCCATGCAAGAGCCCCCTATCTACCAAGAGTCCAGATAAGATCATCTCCCTCCCTCAAGCTATGGCCCAGAAATCACCCTCACCTCCGAAACTCGGAGCGTTGTGCCTAATACCGGTCGCCGATACCAGTGGGAAGATGGATACTGCTGTACCTGCCGCAGCAAAGACCCCCACTAGGACAAAGACGGCAGCGGCAAGCAAGACTCTTGTCGATGTCTTACAGGCCGCCCCTCTGGCTCCCACTTCTAAGAAGTATCGCAAGAAAGCTTTGAGGATAGACCAGATAGCCGACAAGCTGTCCCAGAGAGCTAGCGGTAGCTCGGTAGGTGAGAGGAGCGAGTTGAGCCAGAAGCGTCCCCTGGAAGAAGACCTGGCCACCACAACCATATGCGCCCCATCTTCAAAGTGGCTTCGACTGAGTGCCGAAAGTCCTGTACTCCGACAACGTGGTGATCAGCCTACCGCTAAGACACCCGAGAAACAGGAGACAGAGACAAGAGCAGCAGGTTTGAGGACCTCGTCTCCAAGAAAGCCAAACCACAACAGTGATGACCTCATTCCCGAGACACCTGAAAAGGAAGCAGCAGTTCTGGAACGTGGCAAGACTTCTGTCCTGTGCAACATCCAGACTCTCCTCGAGCAGGTGAACGTCAGGACCGAGGGCCGACCAGCCGTGGGAGCCAAGAACAGTGGACTGCACACTCCAAGCAAGGTGAACTCCCCGATTAGGAAGAGATCCCCTCAGGGCAACATGTCTCCTGAGGTTCGCAAGAGTCCAAGACTGGCCCAGAGAGAGCTGGAGAGAACCAGGCCAAGGGTGTCTACCAAGACGGAGTGTATCCGTCGTTTCAGGCCACCAAGGCAAGACTCCCTCGTGGTATCCTTTGACCTCAGAGCCATCACTCTGGGTGCAGAGAAACTTCCAGTGAACTCAGTCTGTGGTGCATTAGAGACCACACCCACTCGTTTTCCTGTCCATTGGACTCCCACTAACATCACCCCAGAAATCGGCCTCCAGGGAGTGCTTCCACTGAAGACAGAGTCACCCCTGTTGGGGGTGTCAAGCGAGCTCGGCTCCGATTTGGTGGGATTCTCACCGAACACCGTAAAGATGGCCCTTCCTAACTTTTTGGCCAAGAGTGCCTGTGTGGTCACACGGAGCATGGTGAAAGCAGAGCCTGAGGGCGATGTGTCGGGAGTGAGGAAGATTGAGGAGATCGCCCCGAGACTGATTGCGGGAGCGGAGAGCAAGACCCAGTCTGAATCGGAGGGGACTGTGAACAGGAAACGTTGCCTGGAGTTTGATGATAGTTGCTCCAGCCCCCCAGCCAAGAAGAGACGAGCGAATCCTGTTACATCGAGTCCCCCTATGGAGAGCAGACAATCACCACGACTTCAGCAGCTGGCTTTTACCAGGGACTCTCTCTGCATTCAGTGATCACATGTAATTTCATGTATCATTCATACGCTATGTTCCTGTATGTTACCCCTGTGAAGTTCATTCAGATGTCTTTCACTATAATTAGCACAGTTTACATTAGTAAAATAATAGTGTACCTAGGGGATTGGTTGTTAAATGTAATTGACAGTACCATGAGTACAGGGTAGCTTAAGCTTGCAGTACGGAACCGGGAGAGCCTGGGAACGAGGCTAAGTACAGGGTATGTAGGTACAGAGCTTGTTTCCGTAAAATTATACCCCACCCTTCAATAAATTTATGGGCGTGTTTTAGACGCCATGGTGCTGCTTCTATAATTGCTGCAGAACTGCTGCAAGAGTACGTGGTAAAATGTCCTGTTCAAGTCGGTAAGTTAAGCCTGAATGACGGTCCAGCCTCCTCGATCGCATACGCGTAGTGGAGTGCGCCTGTAAGTGCACGTGAGCTAATATAACTGTAAGCTTTGCTTGATCAATTGAATAACTTTCTTGTCCTTTTTTTTTTCACGTGCATGCATACATAACAGCAGTACCTCCTCTTAGCCTCCCGCTGGAAAGAGCAACAGCTGACAAAGAAGGAAAAAGACATGCATATGTTACTGTGTAGGCAGAAGGGAAAGCTATTCTCTCTGCTAATAGGGATATTAGTTGGGGTACTGGTCTCCCCAGTGACATATTTAATTCATTTCCAGGACTCTGAAGTAGCCCAACGGCAGCTGAGGCCTCTCTGCCGAACTACCCTCTCTGAGGGTTCTAGTTTAGCCGTCACTCCTGAGGAAAAGAACCAATCAAATTTCTCAGCGGTGTACTCCCCTCCCAAGTACTTGCACAACACCAGCCTTCTCTCGCAGCAGGAGCTACAGCACCAAGTCAAGCCACCCCACAACCCCTCTGTCCGGCTCAGACGTCTTGAGAACGAGCTCGCACCCAGGAGACTGCTATTCATCGGCGTGGTAACAGCACAGAAATACCTCGACACACGGGCGCTTGGAATCTACAGAACATGGGGAAAGCAAATCAAAGACCTCTACTTCTTTTCTTCTCAAGCAGACGACAACGGCCCCAAGCTTCCCATCATAACCCTCCCTGGCATAAATGACACCCAGTACCCACCACAGAAGAAAGTATATCACATGCTGAAGTACATGCACGATCACTATATTGACCAGTTTGACTTCTTCATGCGCTCGGACGATGACGTCTACGTCAAAGTTGACATACTGCTTGAGCTGCTGCAGAACACCAACCCAGCACAGGACATCTACATGGGCTGCCCGGGGTTTGGAAAACCCGATGACAGGTGAGACTCATTTTCCAATGCTATAGCTCTCAGAGAGGCTCCCCTGTTGCGAGTAGCTTCTCTCCAAGTTTTCAGAGAGCTTGCAATCGGCAGAGGGATGAGGTTTCAAGCATGGCAGAAGTTAGGCTCACAAGCCAGTGACCAGCCTTGCAATGAGCTGAGCGTGGAAGATATGCATCGACTCTTCAGGAACTCAAATCTTTGGACCAAATTGATGGCTACGTTAGCAACATCAATGCCTACACCACACGAGACAAACCTGAGTGGGAAGCTGTATGCTAATCAGTGCATGGGTTCTGAGTTGCTGCTTGGTAGTTACCATGGTAAATTCACGATGCCACCTCCCCCGTCGTATATGGGAGTGAGCCACTGATTTGTGTTGTGGGTGGGCTAAAAATGTCCTCAAAGCAATCTTATAAGAAATTTCTCTTATAGGGACCGAATCAAGCTGGATGAGCATGAGCACTACTGTATGGGAGGCCCGGGGGTGATCTTCAGCCGCAGTGCTCTCCGTAAGCTGGCCCCCCACCTGGATGCCTGCCTACAGAGTGTGGTGGTCAGCTACAACGAGGACGTGGAGGTTGGACGCTGTGTCAGCAAGATGCTTAAGTTGCAGTGTACCTGGTCCTGGGAGGTCAGTGGGAGGGGCCTGGGTCTATACAGATACTTGTGTATCACTCCTGTAGAGGCATAGTGCGATGGATGTGTAGCCCGATACCCTCAGGGGCAGTGTGGTCGCCAGAATTTAAGTCAAGAAGGGAATAAATGTGTGCATGCGCAAATTTTTAATGCACGAAAAGCGTGAAAAAAACAACAAAGTCTACTGATCCGGACAGCTCCCAGATACTCAGGGGGTTCAGCTACTGGATGACCTCCTACATGTAGCCGGTCTTGTGTTACATATACGGTTGCCTGGTGCATGCCACACTCTTGTGCAGCTTCCAGTTAGTTACAACAAACGACTTTGATCAGGCGAACATAACACCCAATTAGCTACATTTCACAGTTGTATCATGTTGCATGCATACTAGTGATGAATGGTAAGATATCCCTGGGTACCTTATTACAGAAATGGTCATTAACACCTTCTCTGTCGTTATATTCCTTCCTCCTCGCAATTCTGTACTCTCTGATCCTTCCTTCGCTGCTCCCCTCTCCCTTGCAGACGACTGCTCTCTTCTGGACGGACTACAAGCGGGTCCTGTCCAAGCCAGAGCTCTACACTAGTGAGGACGTGAAGAAGGCCATCACTCTGCATCCGCTCAAAGACCCCAAGCTCATGTATCGCGTGCACCAGTACCTCCAGGTTAGCCTGCCGGTAGATTAGGATCCATTGAGGCCATGTGTCCCAGTTCCATTCTAATATGTTGAGTTCACGTGCCCCCATCCCATTCCATTACATTGAGCCCATGTGCCCTAGTTCCGTCCCTCTAGCCTTGTCCCCAGGCCGTGTTGACATGACCTGGAGACACGACTACTATACCCTGGCTTCCAAAGCGAGTGACCCACACGTGATTACTGTCCAACTGCAGGAACTACAGCTAAAGAAGCTGCTACAGAAGGTGACATTGCTGCAGGGAGACGTGGAGCACATCACTGGCTACCTCCCGCAGGAGATGAGCCACTACGAGAACCATCGCTGGCTCTGGTACGACCACGGCACCAACCCAAAGTCTCGCTTCGAGCTCCCCATGTGGGAGTTCTTCAACTCCACCCGGTACTTCCTCAACTACGATCACATGCCCGTCATCGGGCTCCCGGCCAGCATCAGAAACGGGATTAATACCGCCCTGGAGGTCCTGCTGGAGATCATGAACAACAAAGATGGCCGTCCCCATCCGTTCGTACCTCCCTACCACCTCTATGATGGCTTTGCCCTCAGCAACCCATCTTCCGGAGTAGAGTACTTCCTGCATATGTCCGTGCATCGCGAGTCCGTAGAGGAGCCCATCGATTATGTCGCTAATATCTTCCTCCCATTCCAGGGAGCCGGGATGGCTGGCTACCAAGAAGCAGGCAATGTTCTGAGTATCACAATACACATGACTGTCAGTGTAGGGAGGTCACATGACATATCGGATTTTGCTGCTATGTTCCAAGACTCTTGCACGAGGCAGCCGTTGCACGTACACCTTCATTTCGTCATTTTCGGAAAAAACGAGAACGCAAAATCGAATATAATGAAACTTCAGCAGACGTGTGCCAGGGAGGTGGTCAGCATACATGACCCGGAAAACACCGACTTCTCGCACGCCTATTCCTATAATTTGGTCGCTGGCACTTTACAGGAATCGGACTTGATGCTGTTTTTCGACCACAACTTCGTCTTCACGGCAGACTTCCTGGCTCACTGTCGGATGAACGCCGTCCAAGGAAGACAAGTCTACTTCCCCGTTCTGTTCTCGTTCTACAAGCCAGAACTGGTCCACAAGTACATCCAGCGCCCGCCGCAGATGCTCATCTCTGCAGACACTGGCTTCTTCCTCCGCTATAACTACCAGGTCGTGGCCATCTATAAATCGGATTACGACCGAATTGGAGGCTTCGACTCAAAGCAAGGCGGGAACTTGAACGACGACGTCCGGTTTGTAGACAAGCTCCTGGCAACTGATCTCTTTGTCATGAGAGCCCTTGAGCCACATCTGCGGAGGAACTACAAGCCTCGGAGCTGCAAGGGGCTAGCGGGAAACAGTCATTTAGCATGCATGAACTCTCGTGCCGATGCTATCGGCAGCAAGAAGATCTTAGCGTCCATGATCATTAGTAACGACCTGTTAGACAAGGTATAAGCAATAGGGAACTCAGATATATTTTTAGTCCTGACACAGGGTCACCTAATATTGTAATTTTACAAATCGTGATCAAAACATTTCTCTCAACACACGTATAAAATAAATTGGATTAGAATCTCCAAATTACAAAGCAAGTCTTACACATGTTCTGCCATTGGTGATGTGCATGGGAGAGGCGTGTTGCAATGTTGCCAGTGGTCAATTGATAAGCACACCAGTCAAGAGCTGTATCTCTTCTTGCCAGCTTCATTGATCACACACACATGCTGTGAGGGGGGAGGGGCCACAGCTAGTACGATTATAGGTTAGTGCAAAAAGGCTCTGCATGCCAAGACCTAAGGCATACTGCAGCATGAGAATGTCAACCCACTAAACCTGGCCCATGGCTAACTCACGTTCAGGTCTCGGAAGTACTCGTTGTAGTCCAAAGCATAGCCCACGACAAACTCATCGGGGATCTCAAAGCCACCGTCTGGGGAGGGGAGGGGGAAGGGGAGGGGAGGGATAATGCGTGACAGTTGATAGCCAAGTACTGCCAATAGGAAAAGCCGGCAAGGGGCACTCACAGTCGGGTTTGTATCCCACACTGCGAGGTGTTCTCTTCACCAGCAGGCTGGAGGGGAGAGCGTACAGGAAAACAGTGGAAGCCGTGGAGAAGCACTGTAATTATTTTCAAGCTAGCCGAAAGGCTTCCCAACAGGTGCCAGGTAGCTAAAAGCCCCCGCGTTACCTTGCCACTCTGACGCTAGCCGGCTCTGCCTGCTTCAGCAGCTGCAGCAGCTTGGTCATGGTGGCACCGGTGTCGATGATGTCCTGAGAGGGAGATGCAATGGCAACTGGTAACTAATGGTGACTCAAGACCACACCTCAGTGGGTACTAAGCCCTAGCTACCGCCTTGATAGGAGGAAGCTTGTGGTCTAATTATTTTATATATTGACTGCATCAAAATATCAATATTCCCAACAGAATTTTACCAGAGTGGGCAGGAGTTGCCCCTCTTGAGCAATGCTGAGTATTAAATTAGCACATGCTGGTGACGTGGGCAGTACTCCTGAAACCCTTTTCATCCCAGGCAATACCCCACAGTGCCCCCACTCTCCTCCTTCCATCATTCAGGGAGGAGGGAGGTAGCAATACCAACAGAGAGATCCCACTGGTAGACTGTGCCGACATACCTCCACAACCAGGACACTCTGTGGGATAAGAGACAGAGAGCATATGCTAACAGCTTACAATGAGAGGCAGCTGCCAGCTATCAACAATCAGTTAACATTATCATTAGCAATGCATGGTTTCTGTGTGTGTCACATGCAGTACATGAGTTGGGCTCACCTTTCCTCTCAGCTTGTCCAGGCTGTCTCCCCCAATCACCTGGATCTCACCACTGGAGTGATCGTCCTAGGGATAGCAGAGCAGGGCGACAAGTGATCAGACAACAGGAGGATGGGGGGGAGGGAGGGGGGGGGAGGGAGGGAGGGAGACTAAAAGTCTGAACTCTGCAGAGATACAAGCCCCATTAGGTCTGCCAACCATGTGACTGCAAGCCTCGATCCCAGGCTCTTGCGGAGGAGTTCTCCACTCTCCCTGGGAGGAGGCTACTACAATTGTCATCTCTGTACACACACAACTTGAAGATTTACCACTTCAAAGAGTCTCAAAAGCTACTATTGCCAAACAGGTGGTTACATAAGAACAATGACTTAGAACCTTCAGCTCACCACGTAGCTCTTGAGGCGAATGAAGTCCACCTGCATCTGGAAGGAGTGCTCTGCTGTGGAGTAGTACGTCTTGATGAAGTCGAGTAGGTCGGTGAAAAACTGGTAGCCACCTTTCAGGACACACAGAGCCACAAGGGGGGCCTCTAGGTCACGGCAGATGTCCTGGGCCATACGGGCTGTCCTGAGAATGTGTGTGTTAGTATATGTATGTGTGTGTATGTGTGCATGTGTGTGTGGGTGTGGGGGGGGGGGGGGGGTGGTATATTACATGATTGCAACTGTGCAGCAGATACACCTACAAACATCCTGTGAAGCCAAGCCCACAACTTAATTGCTGACCACATACCAAAGTTCAGGTCAAGAGTTCATTGGAGTTACTTATTAGTGGACCATGTCCCCTGTGATTGGGTTTGGAAGTTCAGGGTGGTACAATAGCATATCTCTCTTTAGCAGCCAGGCGGAACGCATACCTTCTAGGGCCATCTCCCTAAGCTTCTGTGGCACCACAGCTGCTACTGTTATTATTGCAGAGTAAATGTGTATTCTCTACCAATAACAATCTCCACACTCCACACTATAATGGATGTGATTACACATACACCTGTATCTTGCACACAGCCAACTCATAGAGGTGAGCTTCAATTTGAAGGTATTTTACTTAGCTCATTTTTTGTTGTTGTTAGGGCCCAGTCCATTCCCCTCCCCCCAGCCCACCTGTCCATGATGAGTCCCTTGGGTATGAGCACGTTCTTAAGGTCAGAGGCGTAGTGTGGAGGAATACAGAAGTGCTCCAGGCTGTAGCCCGTATAGCCATCCGGGATCTGAGTGGGTTTGGAGAAAAACAATCCCAGAGGTCTGAGAAGGTTCACTTTATGGCCTTGTATTGTAGATCTCTGTTGGTTGGCAGCTACAGTGAGAAACTCTTCACCCCCTACCAGCGAGCAGTGGCCTGACCCATCTGGAGACAAAACCAAAAGATTGGGTAGCAGCCATAGGGCCACTGGTATACCATTTCTGTTCCCCCACCCACATCCAGCTCCGGTACCAATTGCCATTATGACGTATGTCATTTTTCAAAAGTTATGCCATTCATACCAGCTTCGTGTAGCCATGATGTAGTCTTGTACCCAGGCAACTCTTTCGCCCTCCATAGGGGAGATGGTAACCCTCCCTGCACGTATTCTCATGAGGGGTGGGTGGTACACCAAACATGACCTGCAACTGATACTTGCCTAAATTAGTGGCGACGTTACAGACACGTGGTTGTACGCCAAAGGTTGAGAGTTGTTCCTTTCGATAGCCTCGTTCCTAGGCTCTTGCAAGAGCGGCTATTCCGTCAATGCTCTGTCTATCTAGCAATTATACATAGTATATAAAATCGTGCGCTGCATGCATGTAAATAGCTACCTACCGTGATACATGCCGACGCAGCTTCAGACCTAGACTTCTTGCCAGCGTTCACTTGTCCGCTGTTAGCCATCTCACTCTTTTTTCAGGGCAGCTGTCTCGAGCGAAATACAGTTCTCGCCGCGCTTAATTTTATACAACACGTGGCATAGATTAGTCTCGCGAGCCAGACAACGTGGCTCGCAAGAGTATTATCATGTACGTACGTGGGTACCGGGTACAAGGTATGCTGATTAGTCTTAAATTAAATATTGCCAGCTAGCTAGCCCCGAGTACTAATTGTGTGACGTATGGCCTTTACGTAACTATTTAAAACATAGTGACTCCAGAATCGGTAGGAAGCCACTATTATGTACATGTACATGTACATGTAGATGTAGTTTCCACTTACCCTAAAGTCACTGAATATGACTTCTCTGCCACCATCTGTGAAAGTTAAGCAGAAGCACAGACCGGATTTGTCGTTGACAGATCGAGAATGGACGTCAGCCTACCAACCACATAGCTGTGTGATGGCAGAGAAGCTACGATCAGCTGTTTTCAGAAAGATGGGCACCTGGTACCAATCCACAAAAATACGTTGGGCCATTAGTGAAATTGCTTTTGTAGATGCCCGCTCAGCTGACAGATCACGGTATTCAAAAGAAAAGTTTGTGACCAGGTATGCTGTTCAGCTCTTTCGTCTGATTCCTCATTCAGATGTGCTATATATTGGAGGCCGGATCAAAGAACTACCAGTGCAACCCCAGTCAATTGAGCACCTACCCCTTGCTTCTCACAAGCACCTGCTAATTGAAGTGATCTCCCAAATGGCTCGTGGGGCTAAGAAAGTTGTAGCAACTGCTGGAAGGCTCTTGATCACATCTGATGCTACAAAACCTGAAAGTGCTAGCGAGCTAATTTCAGCAAATGACCCAATGACCTTTGTACCAATAGTGCTAGACAACCCACAGGGGCATGGTCAGCCCATAGTACTGGAGGTATTGGACACAGGTGATGGTGACTGGCCACCATTTGAATATCCTACCAGGGAGGTAGTCAACTACAGTCCTGAAGTTAGCTATACACTTGAAGTCACTCCTGAAGTCAGATACAAGCCTGTGGAATCTACCGCAGAAGCACAAATAGAGACTGATGAGATTTTTGAAGAGTGTGTACAAGAAACTGGGGGCAGAATAGACTCGGAACATTCCCCACCAACCTACAGTCATGAATGGACTTTGCTAGGAGTGAGTCAAGACGATCGTGAACGCATACCACTGGAAGAACAAGCAGCCTCGGATGAGCAAATACCGATTGCAACGTTTGGTACACCACAAGAGGCAACCACAGAAAGTAATACCAGGTTGCAGACTAGATTGCCTCTCAGTCAACAAGTGGCTGCAGTGTTTGAGTGCACACATATCAGTAAACCACCACCAGAGAAGTACCTACTTGAGCCATTCTATGTTGTCGTGTTCAAGTATGCTCCTGAGAAGTTCAACAACCTCATGGGTAGAGTCTTTCAGCTTCTGGCCAGAAATATCCCTTTTGATGCAATCCTGGCCAATTTTATGAGCACAGGAGAGCAGCCATTTTGCCCAATGTTAGAAGATTCTCAGCTATCCCAAGAGCTCAGCGATTTACATAGCATACTTAGCAGTACACCTGACCGGCAGAGAAGGGCTTGCATAGATCTGCTGACCAAATTTGGGCAGGCCACTGAAGACTACCTCCTTGAGCTTGTAATCCCATTCACAGATGCTCCCACTGTTAACTTTCTTCCTTTTGCATACGAGCAGAAAGAATACTTACAGAGCATGGTTTTCAGCATGCTTCAGATGCAGCTGCCCCACTCACTTACTGAAGATGAAGCAATCGCTTTGCTGCTTTTGATATCAAAGCTTCTTGGCGAGTGCATAGCTGACTGTGGTCTTCTGAAGGCCTTTGAGGTTGAAGACCAATGCTTTGTGTACCATAGTTTCTCCTCTTACCTAGCTACTCAGAATCATGCTATTGAGGGCTTAGTGAAGCTTTTTCCAGATCGTGCCATCGCCTTTTGCATCATTGCTTCCCCAGCTGAAAAGCACCTCAAAGATCTCACAGATTCACTTCTAAATGATATCCCAAGGAAATTCCGATCAAAGTTCACTTTGCATTCTTATCGGAATGTGGAACTCTTCCGCCAGCTTTCTCCGCTTGTTGCTGCACTCTCAAGCTCTCTGCCTGCACAGCAACCTCAGGTCTCCACTGATGGAGCCATGTCTATACCATGTATTGACAGTGGTAACTATAGCATAGCCAACAGTTGCACAGAAACAGCCACACCAAATGTGTGTGAAGAAACAGGAGTGGGTGAGTATTGAATATTCATTCTACTATCTAAGGACCCATGGCTCAGGGATTTCAGCATGCAGGGTTTTCGACAGAATTTCAATTACATGTCTTATTTATGCCCCACAGGTCCATGTGAAATTGTTGGCAGTCTGACTCCAATAACTGCCTACATGCCCAGAGACCCAAACCGCCTGCCCCCTCCAGTTCTGGAGCGCCACTTTCTGACAGAAGAGCAGCTGCTGGCTTCAACCCAGCTCACCAACCGTCAGGCTGGCTACACCAATGACTCTGAGCAGTTTGAATTCCCTTGCAACAATGAACCATTATCAGAATCTGATGGGCTGCAGATTGATAACAAGGCATTAGAAGACCCTTGACTGCTGCTATACTTTCAGAATCATTATAGTACATTGTTTTTGAGTATCTAGTCTTCTTTGCTAAATTCACTCAAGCTGGAACCACTATATATTATTATCTTAAATTTTTTTTAGCCCGTTAGCCTCATTCCCAGACCCCGCTTTTTTTGGGCTGCGTGAAGGCAGCTTTGCCTTCGTGCAACCGAATAAAGGAATGTAAAAAGGTCGGGCTGGCTATATACTAGTGACTCTGAATTCCCTTACAACAATGAACAATTGAAGGTCTCAGAACCAGAGTGGTCTAACCCACGCATATTGAGCTTGCATAGTAGCCTTGTACCAGGCCACCCCCCCTCGAAAGAGGACGTGGACTGGGAACGAGGCTAACATAAATAGTAGAAAATGAAGAAAAAAAAGGGCAACCCTCTTCTCCCAACGGAACCCTAGGCCATGTGACACTGCCACGTTAAGGGGTGAACGGGCAGGTCGTTCCGGCTGACCGAGCCTTCAGCCTTTCGGGCGCCTGTCCGCTATGGTACAGGGATCGTCATCGGGTCTGTTTAGTGTGCCAGGCTTTGGGAATCAAGGGAGGAACACGGACGGATCCTAGGCCGTACTGTCCGAGACCACCGTGGCAGTTGCCAAACCACGTTACCCTCTACCTGAACACACTGGTCACAGCCCGGAGCTAACTGCTCCACCCACTATACCGCTACCGGCTTATTTATTAGTTTTGAAAAAAAGTTACGTTTTGCTTATGGGTTTAATTAACGTAACACCGAAATCAATTACATGACGTCACACACGACGCCTACGCGACTTAAGTCAAGCTTGGGGAGGGGAGAAGTTGTGGGTTAGCCCACTCTGGTTCTGAGCCCTTCAATTTACAGAAGACTGTAGGTTCAGATTGATAACAAATCATCATCGAGGCCCCATGACTACTATGGCAGTGTATTTCAGTATAGATAATATACTGAGTATTTAGTATATACACCGTTCTTTTGTAATAGTCTCTGCAATTTCAGTTTGTCCAATTTTCGCTACTGCTTTTGCTAAATTTGCCCAAGTTGGAGGACACCGTTTCTTTACATTGTCTCCTTTTTTCAGCCACATGAGTACCAGTTCATCAAGAAAATTGGTAGAATCTTTCATAATCTTCAGTCGACTGTAGCGTAGTCCCAGTTGTTTCCCAAGCTCAACCAACTGGTCCTTATTATGCCCAAATGGTTTCAGGTACTCCGTAATTTCATAATGATGATCAGATTCATCTTCATCATCTACAGGGATTATATATACGTCATATACGTGTTTTGCAGACATTGTTGAATGTATATAGTAACTTACTTAGTTCTTCATCCTGTAAATTGCTTGTAGACTGCAGATCCTGATGAAAAATGGGGGAAATGTTAGCTATAGACTTTCCATCAGCGTGCACACTACAGGTCAGTTTTATTACTTCTGTGGGTAGTAAAATGGGTCGGCAATTACCTGCTTTCTTTTCTACTTGTCTATTACTGTAATTAGTGTATATGCGTACCATCCTGCAAAGGACATGCACATGCATGACACCAGATTCCTGGCTGGATATTCACCGTTATTAATACTAGCTGACAATAACAACTTCGCAGGTGCTACTTACACCTGCTTCCAGTTGTGGAATACAGAGTGGTTGTATCAGGCCAGCAGCAGTAGGCTTGGGGGTGTCGATATTTGCCACATGGCTAGTAGATGGAAGCACAAAATGGGCCGGTAGCTCTTGGGACTGAATCATCAGTGCTGTGCCTGTGTATGTAGAAGATACATTACAGTACTAACTTATAGTATTATATTACAATACCATTGCTGCTATACCTGATTGTGGATGTATTGTTGCTCTGTCACCAGTGGACACAATTGTAGTCTCTGAATGCACATTTATGGTAGCTGTAAAGCAAGCACAGGAATCTAAAATAGCTTCTTATGTCAATGTTACTACTGAGTATAGCACTGATAAGCTTTAGATATCATGCGTCCACTATAATATACTGTGTACTTTGTTGTGGCTGCTGTTCAGGGGTAGCTTGTGGTCTGTCTGATAATGGACCTAGGCTTTGCTCAGGTACCTATGATATCAGTATTATGAATAGTAAATGAGATAAACCCAACCATTAAATTACAAGTCTGTGAGTACATACCTTTAGCAAGGAGTTGATGTCATATTCATGATTGCACTTACATGCAACCTTGGGTGAGTAGTCAGGTTCTTCTAGCTCAGGATAGCTGACGAAGGGTAGAACACCACTCCAGGAACACCCCAAAGTCACACACTTCTCCAGGAGGGGACCACCATGGTAGGTCAAGCCCCGAAGCTTACGTTTCTCGCATATCCGCTGGAGATACTCGTGGTGAATCAGAGATATGTATAGACTAGGCTTCATTGAATCTTTTTCATCGTGTTTTGGGCTGAAAAGAAGGGAAATATGTAAAGTTTGAGGTCCATGTAGTTGTATGCAAAGTAACCTACATTACTGAAATTTTGACCCTATGGTAGTCTGGCTCCATCTCCAGCTGCCATTTTCTCCCCTCATCATTATAGAATCTGCACCGAGTAGCAGAGAACTCTGAAGCCTGCCTTCTTCCTCGAGTAGCTGCAGACTTTGCTGTCATGAGGCAGACCATATTATGGAATATCTCTGCTGGCAAGAACCCACTAAAGTCAAAAAAGAATGATATCTTCTTTACAGAATCATCAGGTATTGGCTCACTGGGCAGCATGCATGGCACTAGGTACTTAGTATCTTTAGAGAAATTGGCATCTCCTTCACTTAGGCTTCGGGAAGGCAGTTGCTTTGGGATTGTTAAGGCTGCTGGTTCACTCTTAGATCGATCTGGGCAAACCGCAGCTGGCAGTGGAAGTGGATAGATGAGACAGTATGCCTGAAGGATCAAACACAGCTGTTTGAAGGAACACCCAGCAGATTGACTGTAGCAACCTTCCCAGCATTTCCCCAGAAGTGAGGCATTAGCAATGCCTCCTTTCTCCAGGTCTCGGATATCTTCCCCAGTGTACTTCGGGTCTCCCGTCTTTAGCTCCATGACTCTCTTCATGACCTCAATGAGCCACTTTGGGTCAAGGAGCACGAGATTATCAAGCTGACTCTTCTCATCCTTACTCAAAAAGAGAGAAGATACATCTTCTGCAATATATATATAGAAGATCAGTACATTCACATTTAATGTCTGCACATATATAGCTTTAAGAGATAATACATATGTAGCAAAACTTACTTAGGCAGACAATGGTGCCAGTGTCGTGGAAGAAGCGCAGGGCATGGCTAACATCTGGTTGTTCGATACCACATTCCAAGCCTATCTTCTGCACCTCCTCCAAATTGATCAGGGGTGGAGTCTTGCTTCGACAATACTCTTCCCTCAGCTGGAGTAGCCCCCTCTCAAACTGTAACCAAAGGATCGGATACTGCTCTTGTAGGAATGGTAGGACCTTGGACGCAACTTTTAACTCTTTCTGTAACGCAGTAATGCCGCTGGCTTCACGCTCTCCCTCCCCATCAAGAGAGTTCTCGACTGCTGCAAAGATTCGTTGGCCATTGCAAGTAAAACAGAGGTGGTTTACAGATCGGTTGTGCTTGTCATTATCATAGAAAATCTTCTTAAGTTCCTTGTGAACTTTTTCAAGATCATTTTCTGTGAGTGGTCTCCCATGCTTGGGGTCTTTTGGAGCTTTGTGCGTGCCTACAAGAAACACCCGCTTTGTTCTTTTGTCTTCTTCAGTAGATATGTGGATGTGAGCATGGATAGAGTTCAACCAGTAACGGATCTCTTCAAGAGGTATTTCTTTAGAAGATGCATCAACAACCTTGCTATCAAGATATGCAACCATGCGCTGAAGGTTGAACACCACGAGGTAAAGAGAACGTTGAGTGATGAAACAATGGTGCATAGGGCGATACTGCTTCTGCCCAGCAAAATCATAGGTGTTCAGGTGTAGTGTGGGCTCTTTTCGAGTTCTAAGAGGAGCCTTTATTGTTCGGCCAACTGTGCGGTGGTGTCGACGGCTGATAAGAGTACCAGATGTTCTAGGCACTTGTCCTAGGTTTTCAGTGGATGCTGGTTGCTGACTCGGCAGAGTTTGTCTAGGTTGGGTGGGATTGAGAGGTCGTTCCCTTCGTGGGTTTGGTTTACTATACGACTCTACGTGCTTTGACCTTTCCTCACGTTTGGGGTTGAGCCGGGGAGGAGAAACAGCTCGCTGTTTGAGTGTGGAGGGCAGTTGTGGTTGTGCCTCGGCTTTGATCCCCATAGGTGTGGCAATAGTCGTTGGTTGTTTGTGCGATTGTGGTACTGCAACACGAGGATGTGGAGCCTTTGGTGGCAGCTCAAAAATGGTAAGAGCCTCTTCAATTCTTCTTAGTAACTCTTCTTCTGATAGATTTTCTGGCTCCTTTGTCTGTGCCTTTTCTGCATCCAGATCTTGCTGGTTAATAAGCACTCCTTCTCTATCTAACTCTCCAACCATGCCTGCTACAAAGAGAATGTCATTGTCCTTGGCCTGGTCCTCTGGCTTTACTTCCTTCCAGGCAGCCATGCTGACCGGTCTGATATCCACGGTATCAATGAGTTCATTATCAATACCACGAGTGGGGCCGAGGTCTTCAATAAAGTGCTTTCCTATAAGTGAACGAAGCAGGCTGGTCTTCCCAACTCGCTCTTCTCCAAGAATTTGCAGATTACACCGAGGAATTTTCTCTTTTCCTTTCCGAAGGGCTCTTCTGTAGGCCTCCTCGACCTTTGGACCTCTCTTTTTAATCTCAGGAGGGATTACTATACAGAAGTGTACATGGGCAGGTTAACCAACAAATTATATGCTCTTAATTACCAGCGCACATACCATCTTCTGGTGGAATTTGATCTGGAGTTTGGCCAACCTACAAAGGGCAGATTACTAGTAGTGATAAGGAAGCTGTTTACATAGAGATAAGCATGCACTTCCTGTCCTAAAAGGCATCTGCACTAACATTGTTTTTCATTCCTGTAAGTTGCTCTCCACCAGGTGACCTCTTCAGAATCTCAGCCACGTCACGACTGGCTTTTCTGTGGGCAATGTGCAGGGCTGTATCAACCTGGAGATGAGCAGATCATGAAAGCTGCACATGTTAAATTACTTTAGAAATTCGTCTTCACTGCCCCCTTGAAAATATTTGGCAGGGCAATAGAGAGGGGGAAGGCTCCCCTCTATATTGCTCTGCCAAATATTCCTGTAATAAATATAAAGTAGGCAGAGTTCATATCTCAAGATTGACCTACCACACAGTCTTGTACATCCAATGGGCACTGTTTTGCTATGAGCTCCTGCGCAATTTCAGGAGAGTCGTGGATGGCCGCCAGGTGAAGACCTGTCTTGCTACCAACATTTCCTGTTTTAGGATCTTTCTCCTCAGCGTAGGCCGAGGCATCGATACCAGGAATCTCTTGTAGTAGGTATCTGACCACTTCAAGTTTCTGGTACTCACAAGCCACAAGGAGAGGAGTGTAGTTTTTCTGCCAGGGTAAATTTAATTTGTGGTTGTTAGAAAGATCAACATGAATAAGAGAACCAATTGGAATCCTCTTTGAAGTATCAACATCAGGTTTCTCTAACCCTGTACCCAGGCCTCCCAGACAGTGCCGTAGCCAAGCCCCGGCACACCCGGGCACGTGCCCGAGCAACTTTCGTTTGTGCCCTAGCATTCGCTCGCGCCGCGCGTGATCGAAAGAGGCGGGGCAGGACACTTTGTTTTGGCATGGATAATATAGTACGCGACTATTATTATCCATGGTTTTGGCTTCTTGCGCACGAGACTACTCTGATCGTTACACGTAGCTAGTATGAGCTGCTATCAGTTTGGGTTTTTTGCTGAGAGCTGAAAAGCAACGAGAGCGCTTCCTGAACAGTGGGAAATGCGAGGGCAAAAAAAATTTCCACGCTTTGCGCGGAAGTCGCGTTGCACGCAATTAGGCTGCTTCGCACCCTTGCCCTACTTGTACCCAAGCAAGCACACTACCCTAGCTACGCCACTGCTCCCAGATGCTCCTCAATAGGGTTATAGTACTAGCCTCACCTTTGACCCATGGTTGAGAGTCTGTGCATCTCTCAGAGCAGGGATACTTTCAAGTAGCCATTTCACTACCTCCACACTCCCACCTGCACAGGCATAGTGCAGTATGTTCCATTTTTTCTATAAAGATTGAAGGTACAACTTTAGTAAATATAGTATTCAGCTATGAACAAAACTGTTACCTTATCTTTGGCCAGATAGAGACTGCTATAGTCAGGGATGGTCTGAGTCACATATGAATGGAGCTCTTTTAGACAAGCCAGTTGATGGTAGTAGACTACCAGATGCAGCACATTCATCATTTTCTGCAAGTTGTAGTGCCAAATATTTGAGATCCTAAGTTATTGGCACTTTAAATTTTTTTGGGCCTTAGTATACCTTTGTGCGTGCATCCAGTTTAACAACTCCAGTCCCAAGCAGGAGTTTGACTGCTTCCAGGTGGCCATGCTTGACAGCATACATAAGTGGAGTCCAGCACTTCTAATAAATAATTGGTAGCTATCGTTATGAAAAGAATACTACATGTAGACTATAATGAAAATGATACCTTTCCTTTTGCAGTCTTTGCATTCACAGCAGATTCCAATTGTTGCTTAGTAGCATAAGTGAGTAACAGTTGGAGGACTTCCACGTCCTCTTTATTGCAGGCAATGTGAACTGGATTTATTCTTTTGGAATTCTATTAGGGCACAAATAGATAATTGATGCTACTTTAATATTGCATGTAACTTGTTAGCCATTATGTCTAACCTTTCCTCTGTAGGCAATGGATGCCCCTTTCTCCAGAAGCACCTTGATGAGCGACATCTTATCTCCCTCACAGGCATGCATCAGGGGGGAGTATTTCTATAATAAAATAATAGTTAGATTTAATTATAATTATACACTTTTAGGCCATTCCAAATTGATTTGTTGTTTCTCAGGCCCAATCGAATCGACCCAGGATATCAATTTTATTTTGAAAAGCTTGTATAATTAGAAAATTGGGCCTGTATAAAGTGCATGGCGTAATATATCAACATGCTGGCAGACAGGTGGTGGCTATGGATGGTGATGAGGGGCCCTGCAGTTGTTAAAGGATGTAGTGAAGTGCAACTTGAGCGATTAGTTGATGCTATTCTCAGCCTGCCCTATCAAAAACGTAGTGTTTTGTAGCTAGGTTGGAAAAGAAAATATGTATAAAAAGATTGTGACAACTTCAGCGGCAAAATCACTTCCAAGCTTAGCTTCTTCAGAATGCGGCAGTCATTAACAATTTGTCACTAAATTTTTAACATTGACTACAGTGTATGTTGTCGACCTTTGGAATAGCTATGCATATTTCCAAACCCTCCCCTCCGCTAATACCAGCCTACCTGTTGGTCAATTGGAAAGTCCAACGGATTCTTACAGAGCCCTCGCTCCTTTAACTGATCTGCAGCCACTTTTATTGGTTTTAGATGACCATTGTGAACCGCCAAGTACACAATTTGCTGTAGCTTGCCGATCAACTCATCCTTTCTTTTACGCGATTTTTTCTCCAAAGAGCGATCCTCTTCTTTAGCGACCAACTCTGCAATCTGCTTGTGTTGTGGCTGTGCTATCGGACTTTGAATTGGAGGCACATCCAACAGACTTGGTACTGGATCGCTTGAAAAGTGGATAGGAGTTACACTCAGATCTACAAATGTATCGAAGCCATCATCGAGATAATCGCCATAAAAATCCAAGGGGTCGTCAGCTACGTAGTCTAGGCCTTCATCTTCGCCATCATAAAAATCCAAGGGGTCGTCAGCTACGTAGTCTAGGTAGTCTTCGCCATACCAAAAGTCATCCATCCTCGCGAGCCTGAGCGCTAGTAGCGAGCTCAACTTGACTAGACTGGGGCCTCCGTACCGTACCGGCCGTGTGTACGTGTATGTACGTAATAACTAGTCTCGTGCCCCGTACTGTACTGTCGGACCCCCCTCAAATTGGTTCCCCCTGGAACGAATTTTTCTGAAATATTTGGACCCCCCCTGAAAAATTTGTTCCTACCCAAGGGCCTGCACACGAAAGTTTAGATATGCTGGCTGGCCATTCCACGAAGGTCCCAAGGTTAAAAAAGTGCATATAAGAGGTGTATAAAAGATATTTTTGCCTTTCTTGCTTACTGCAGCTCCCAGGGCACGTCTAGACTTTGTCATGTACAAGTAGAGATGCGAGCACTAGAAATGGGCGGCAATCGAGCGATGCGAATGTGGAGTTTCAAGCAGCACAGCCCATCTCACAAGGGCCCCATAGTGCATGCCAGAGGTGTATAAAGATTTCTTGCTAACTGCAGCTCCAAGGTTAGTAGAGTTTGTGTAGCTTCTGTAGTAGTCTCGCGGGCCAGCCAAAGCGATCGGTGCTGTGGAAGTAAGTGGGCTGGCCTTTCAGCGATCGGTACTGTGGAAGTAAGTGGGCTGGCCCGCGAGACTACTTCTGTAGAGATACAAGCGCTAGAAATGTATGGCATAATTGAGCGATGCAAATGAGAGTTTCAAGCAGCACAGCCTGTCTCCCATAGCAGCCAATTTAGCAGTATCCAAAATTCGATAGCAACACGTTCTGCCATTGGCTCTTCACTACGACAAAAGTGGGTAGATTTCTTTCTCTCCATGCAGGTCATGGCTCTATAAATTATACTACACGTATTATGGGGGTCCATATTAGTCTCGCGGGCCAGCCTCACTCGCACACGAGTGAGGCTGGCCCGCGAGACTAGGTCCATATCTGTTTGAGAAAATAACTTCCAGCAGATACCTAGGAGGGGGTCCATATTTAGTAGTATACATTATGGAGGGTCCATATTTCAAATTAAGATCCGACAGATGTATAGGGGGGTCCAAATGTTTCAGAGGGGGTCTAAATTTTACAGTAAAATAAGTTCCGGGGGGTCCATATTTTTCGAAAAATTAGTTCCGGGGGGGAACCAATTTAGGGGGGTCCATTTTTGCCGAGACAGGCACGAGACTACTATGTAAATGCACGCGAATCTGGATACCAAATTCTATTTTTGCGTATTGGTCAACTTGTCACTCTCATTATGCACGTTCTGTACAGTGTGTTTGAGCAGTTAGCATATACGCTAGTCTGAGTTGGAAACACTACATTATGTCTTCAAATTTTTCAACCCCAGTTGTTATGCAAGTGGTACTCTGTATTTTTGTAATAATGACCAGATTGTATAAGTCACGTCTAGCCGGCATATAAACGGTCGTAGGCTATAGCTACTTGTGGGTAGGAAAGTATGCCACTTATGCTGAGTTTCCAGGAATTATCTAACTGCTAAAACTCCACAGATTTTTTTAGATTTCTTCATAGTTTATTTCTACAATACATGCATGATTGTCTAGTATACAGTACAGGGCATGATTGTCTAGTATATACCGCAGTATAAAAATTTGCAGACCCCCAAAATATAGTAAAGACAAAGGCTTCTCTATAGCTACAGTAGAAAAATAAGCAGAACAGAGAGCATACAGATGTGTAGTAAAAAAGTTTCCATACGCATATCTGTGATTTATCTACAATGGTGATCTCTTATAGTCTGTGCAATTCCATTCTGTCCTATTCTAGTTAATGCTCTTGCTAAGTTTGCCCAGGTTGGAGGACACCTTTTATTCACAGAGTCTTCTTTTCTCAACCACGAGAGCACCAGTTCATCGAGAAAATTGTGAGATTCCCTCAGTTCCTTTAGTCGAGGATAGTGTAGTCCCAACTGCTTACCAAGCTCAATCAACTGCTGCTCCTTTTCATGTTTGATTGGTCTCAGGCACTCAGTAATGTCATAATGGTCATCATTATCATCTAGAGAGAATATACATGTATATACTTTTATGGCGTCATACCCAGGCTGGGTATGAGCTATATATTAATGCTAGTCAAGCTAATAATAATAATAATAATATACTCATGTTGCTGCCGTAGCGCTTACGCCATTGACCACGCACCCACAGACGCAGGCGGAGCTTGTAAGACATCCAGTCAGAGGACAAGAGCAAGAACAACCAGAGACCACACAATCCTGATCACCATACAATTCCTTCTTCCTAGTCTCCCATATCAATAATACAAAGCTCTTAACTAGCTTTAATAATGCTTTAAAATCATCCCTGTTCCAATTCTCAAATCCTAAAATAAAACTTGCCTTATTAAAATTATCAAGTGTACTAAACTCCCCAAACCTCCCCCCAATAGATTTTCTAATTCTACCATGAAATTATTTCTAATGCTGTCATATGCTGGACACTCCCAGAGAACATGTACCACACTCTCACATTCACCCCTGCATAATTTACACTGCCTATCATCATTTTTACCCCTATGTCTTCCTAACTCTTCATTCAGACCGTTCGTACCTGACCGAAACTTAAACAATAATCTTGTACCCGGATCACCTACCCCCCTGCAAATAATTCTTGAATTCTATTTCCTTACAGAAAGACTTGTACAGATTCAACTTAACTTTAGTATTCAAGCTGTCATTAAAGTCCTTGTATTCTCTATCCCTCAACGCTTCGTCTACCGTATCTAAAAACAAATTAATATTATCTGCAGCTAATACCTCTTGGCTATCTAAATCTAACTGCAGCAGCAATTCATTAATTACTTTCATCCAAGTTTTCCTTTGCCTACCTCTACATGGTTTCACTTCCCACTCAGCATCTAATAGTACTCTAGGATACCGCTCAATATCCAACTTATTGACTTTATACCACCACTTAAGTTTGCTTCTATCCCTCCTCCCTTTCAAGGACTCTAACCCCATATCTCCCCTTACCGCTTCATTACACGTTTTGGAAGAGCAGCCAAGTATCTTCTTAGCTGCTCCTAGCTGAATGGATTCTAAGGAAGCTGTCTGCCGTTTATTACAAGCCCACACTTCACTACCGTATTCTAAAGTAGGACGAAGTACTGAAACTAACAATAATCTCCTTGCAACGGTACTGATATTTCTATTACTGACAAACCGGTGCAAACGATTAAGCTTTTTCTTCCCATTATCAATTACCTTCTGTACATGACTATCCCATGACCCATTCTCAGCAAATTCAATCCCCAAGTAACAGTAACTTACAACCCTTGGAATTACGTTATCTCCCCACTTCCACGCACACATATCTGTAATAGCCACCTTAGAAAATACCACAACAGCACTCTTTTTGATGTTAGATTTCAACCTCCATTTGTTACAAAACCCTTGTACTACATTAATCAACTTTTGTAAATCCTCCGCATTAGTAGTTAAACCAACAAAATCATCTGCAAACATTAGTCCCCCAACCTTAACATCATTCTTAATGATTATGCCAAGCCCAGCTTTCTCAACCTCATCTAGTAACTGATTAATAAAAATGGAAAATAGGATAGGCGATAGACTACAACCCTGTGCTACCCCCTGGCTTATATCAAATGGTTTGGATTCTAATTGTATTGTATGCAGTATTATTTATACAACAACTCACTCAATAATTTTTCAGCTGGAAAACTATTTGTGGCCTGATGAAAGAAGTTAAAAATAGTTACTTCAGTCTTATCTGTAGAGCATGGCCTCGTACCAGGCCACACCCACAAAAGAATTGTGGGTGCATGGCCTATAGGTATGAGGCTAGGTAGTAGTATCATATATTATAGAGCATACATGCATACACATGTGCAGTTTTCTGGGATGAAGACAAACCATTATTGTAGTTACTTACACTTTGTTCCAGGTGTGGAGTACAGGGTGGCTGTACCAGTCCAACAGCAGGTATTTTGCTTTCTACGTGGCTAGCAGATGTGAGTGCTGTAGCTCCTTGGGACTGAAGTACCAGAGCTGGAGTGTGTGATTCAATGCAACGTTAACGTGGTACTATGGTAGTGTAACTACAGCTAGACCTATTTCTTAATAGCTAGTAATTAATATTATATCACCATTTTCATTGAGCTATACTGACTAAAAGATCAGCATAGCTCATTCAGCAAAAATATTATAGTTGTGCAAAGTCCAAAAACTAGCTCTACCCTTATTAAAGTGCTGTACTCTCGTACCTTCGCCATGTGGAGTCTGTATTGTTGTTCTATCACCAGTGGCCACAATGGCATGTGGAGTATGGATGTTGTAAATTAGTGAAGGTGCCTTATTAAGAGCAACATTTGGTGGTCTGTCTGCAGATGAAGAGCTTTGGTTCTTTGGCTGAGTAACCTATAATAAGTAATAATAACATAGTCAAGCACATGTACACGATCTAGCTAAAAGGTTTAATTTATGCATAGCTACTTACCTGTAACAAACAGTCAATGTTATATTCATGGTTACAGTCCCCCTCACACGTAACCTTGGGTGAGCAGTCAGTTTCCTCGAGCTCAGGGTAGCTGATGAAGGGCAGAACACCTCTCCAGCTACACTCTGGAGTCACACACTTCTCCAGGAGGGGACCACCATGGTAGGTCAGGCCCTGAAGCTTAAGGTTGCTGTTATCACATAATATCTCCTGCAGAAACTCACGGTGAATCAATAATATGTATGAACTGGGCTTTGTAGATTCCTTTTCATCATGTCTTGGTCTGCATAAGGAACAGCCACAATCAAACATGTGCATACAAAACAATATTACATGAAGTCCACTTACACCACAGAAATCTTGAGCCTGTGGCTCTCTAGCTCTACATCCCATTTCCTTCCATTAACGTTTGGGAATTTGCATCGAGTGGCTGAGAACTCTGGGTCCCGCTTTCTTCCTCGTGACTGAGGGGTAGACTTCTTTAACATGAGGCAGATGAAACGATGGAAAATTTCTGCTAGCAAGAACCCACAGAAATCAAAATAGAATGTGATCTTTGGTATTTTATCACCTGATACGTCTGTAATTTTTGGAAGCATGCATGGCACTAGGAACTTGGTATCACTTGGAAGTTTGGTATCGCCACTGCTTTTACTCTGCAGCGGCACTTGCTCAGCACTTCGAGATGGGGGTACTGGTTCACTTCGGGATCGGCTTGGGGGTGGTACAATCGGAAGGGGATAAATGAGACAGTATGCCTGGAGGATCAGACACAGCTGCTCGAAGGAGCACCCATGGTCAGCAGATTGACTGTAGCAACCTTTCCAGCATTTTTTCAGAAGTGAGACACTAGCCACACCTTTATTCACCTCTCTAATATCTTCCCCAAGGTACCTCTGGTCCCCCTTACAATTCCGTAGCTCCATGACGTTACTCATGACCTTCATAAGTTTTTCTGGGTCAAGGAGCACAAGGCTATCCAGTTGTTTCTTCTCTTCCTCACTCAGAAAGAGAGACGAAAGCTCCTCTGAAAGGTAATACAAATTGCAATTAGATTAAGCCTTAGTTTAGGCATACACCATAATGTTACAAGTGTAAGCACTTTTAGACTAATCATTTTGAATGTTTGAGTGTTTTGGACAGGAGCTGCAGAGACGGCTGCAGCAGTAGCGTGTAGATTGCAGTGACAAAGGAAAAGACACACCGCAGAACAGAGGCAAGCAGGCGACAAATGAGGTCTGCACAGTAGGCACTATAGTTCTCTAAAGCAAGAGCAAATGTACGACTTGCTGCACCAACAATACTGCCCCTGCAAGTTCAGAATTCTCACAAGGTTCATCCCCACAATTTGCTAGTAGTATTTGTAGAAGTTTCCGCTATACTATTAACCCCACTTAACCCAAGCCATACAGTGAACTTCAAACAGGATGTCCATTATCTCAATGAATTACGTAACTAGTGATACACAAATTTATGCCATACCTCACATAAATAAAGCTAATGCATACAACTGTATATAGCATTATTTTGGCTGTTTAGGAATCAGAAAGGTTAACATTAATTTTGCTAATGTTGGGCTTAATATTAAAACACTACAACATATCAACATATAAACACTTACTTAAACAGACAATAGTGCCAGTGTCGTGAAAGAAGCGTAGAGCATAATCAGCATCCTGTGGTTCAATGCCATATGCGTGGCTCACCCGCTGCACCTCCTCCAGCTTGATTAACGGCAATAGAGTGTTACTGCGATGATTGTACTGCTCCCTCAGCTGGAGTAGCCCTCGCTCGAATCGTAACCATAGGATCGGGTACTGCTCTTTCAGAAATGGAAGATCCTTGGATATCTTTGTTAGCTCACTCTGTAAGGTTGTAATGCCACTGGTTTGGCGCTCTTCCTCTTTATCCAGAGAATTTTCAACTGCGGCAAAGATTTGTTTTTCTCGGCCAACGCCAATAAAACAGAGGTGGTTGACTATTCGTTCGCCTTTATAGAAAACCTTTTCTAGCTCTGTGTGGATTTGTTTCAGCTGATCCTCGTTGAGCTTTCGTCCATTCTTTGGAGCTTTGTGTGTACCGACAAGAAGAACTCGCTTTGTTGTTTCTTCTTCACTGGTGATATGAATGTGAGCATGGATGGAGTTCAACCAGTAGCGAATCTCTTCAAGAGGCTTGTCTCCGGTGGCCTTTTCAAGGTAGTTCATCATACTCTGCAGGTTGAATACTACCAAGTATAGAGCACGTCGAGTGATGAAGCAGTGGTGCATTGGGCGATACATGTCTTGGCCGGCAAAATCATAAGTATTCAAATGTAATACTGGTTCTTTTTGAGCCGGAGTAGCAGCTTTCATTCTCTGACTGACTGAACGGTGAATCCGACGGCTAACTTTAATTAGGGCATTGGGGCGCTCCTCAGAAATTTGCTTACGATTATCAGTAGGCGGTGCCACTGCTTTCTGATGTGATGAAGCGCTTGGCTGGGGAGAACTGGGTACTTCCCTTGGTAATTTTGGCTTGAGAGGCTCAACACGTTTTGGCTTTTCCTGAGGTTTTGAGATGAATGGAGGAGGAACACGTACTGGTTGTGTGGGAAGTGGGCGTGGTGGCATTGTTGCTGTTGGAACACTCTGATATGTGGGCCAATGATCACGTGGTGGAGGTTGGGGAAAGGTAGGGCTTGGAAAATAACCGTGTGGTCGATAGAAAGGGAGTGGAGCGCGATGGGGCTCAAGACTCTTTGGTGGTTGCTTAAAGTCCTTGAGAGCATCATCTATCATCCCTAGCAAATCTTCTGTAGTGAATGATCTTAGCATCTTCTGTTTACCATCTTCCTTCTTCGGGTTAAGAGATATCCCTGCCTTAGCTAATTCTTCAACCATGCCGTCTACTAAGAGATCGTCGTCTTGCTGGGCTTGGTCTTCGGGTTTCACTTCTTTCCATGCGGGTGAGGCAGCCATGCTGATCGGCCTGATGTCTACTGTGTCAACCTGCTGATTATCAATGCCATGTGTGCGATCAAGGTTTTCGATGAACTCCTTCCCAGTAAGCAAACGAAGCAGGCTGGTCTTTCCAACTAGCTGCTCCCCGAGAATTTGGAGGCCACATCGAAGGATCTTCTTCTTTCCCTTCCGAAGGGCTTTTCTGTAGGCCTCCTCAGCTTTTGGACCTCTTTTTTTAATCTCAGGAGGAATCACTACGGGTAAATAATTATAGGGCAAAATCAGACATAATCTACAAATTTTATGACTTGTTATCTCAATCATTTACAACTGAAGAGTTAGTCACTTACCATCTTCTGGTCGGATTTGATCCGGAGTTTTCTGGAGTGCATATCAGAAAGGCAACATAATATGCATTGACTACATGTAAGAGTATGCTATAAATAAGACATTGTGGAATATCAGACTACTATCCTATTATCCAGTGAATGACTGGTACAGCATGACTATACTAACATTTTGTTTGTTTTTCATTCCTGTCAGTTCCTCTCCACCAGGTGCCCTCCTCAGAATGTCAGCCACATCAAGACTGGCCTTTCTGTGGGCAATGTGCAGGGCTGTGTCACCCTATAGGTCGGCAGTGGAATCAATGAACAAGGTATTGATGATGCCTATGTATTAGTTTACCCTATAATCTTGTGCATCCAGGGGGCATCCTTTCGCTATGAGCTCCTCTGCAATTTCCGGAGAGTCATGAATGGCTGCCATATGAAGACCCGTCTTATTATGGCCAGTTATCTTTTTCGATTTTGGGTCTCTCTCCACAGCACGGGCAGTGGCATCAACACCCAGGTCTCTAACACCCATGTCTTGGGCACCCTGATCCTCCCTCAGCAGATATCTCACCACTTCACGTTTCTGGTACTCACAGGCCACCAGGAGAGGAGTGTAGTTATTCTAATGCAAATGGACAGTAAAAAAATTTGATTTTTTTTGCCAAAAAAAAAAATGGCCATGATTACCTCTGATGCTTGGTTCAGAGCTTCCGCTGTTTTAAGTTCTGGGATACTTTTGAGTAGCCACCTCACCACCTCTACACTCCCCCCTGCACATGCATAGTGCAGTATATTCCGTCCTTTCTGTAGAAGATACAAATTTGAGTTTAGCGCATGCCATGTTCATGACACCACGCCTTTAATGTACCTTGTCTTGGGCTAGGCAGAGACTGCTGGGATCCAAAGTACTCAGTTTGGAATGGAGTTCCTTCAGACAGTCCAGCTGCTGGCAGTGGGCTGCCAGGTGTAGCACATTTGCTTTTTTCTGTAGTAGTGCAGAATCACCACACTGAATATAGTGCTAATGACTGATATTTAGAACACTTTACCTTTGTGCATGCTTCAAGATGAACAGTCCCGGTCTCTGCAGATTGGAGCTGTTCATCATGTAGGAGGAGCTTGACTATTTCTAAGTGGCCTGACTTGACAGCATACATCAGCGGAGTCCAATTCTCCTAAAATAATAGTATAACATGATATATTCAGTTATCACTACACTACCAGAGTACCATATTTGTGTGATTTAAACTGTACATACCTTTGCGCTCTTTGAATTTAAAGAAGACTCCAATGTCCGTTGCTTAGAAGCATAAGTGAGCAGTAGTTTTAGGATATCGCTATAGCCTTTACTGCAGGCTATGTGGACTGGACTTATCCCACTTGGATTCTGCATGATAATTAAGAAACAGAATACTGTGTATATAGAATCAAATTGTAAGCCACCATTGAAAGCTACCTTTCCTTTGTAGGCAACGGATGCCCCCTGTTCCAGAAGCACTTTAACAATCTGTGTCTTGCCCTCCTCACAGGCACGCATCAGAGGGGAGTAGTCCTACAGTATAAAACAGAAATAGGAGTCTCATTCCCAACTCTAGATCTCCTCGTCTCATTCCCAGCTCTCCCAGTCTCATTCCCAGATAATCAGTAAAGTTACCAATAACTGGTATGGGAATGAGGCTAGTCACCAGCCTACACAGTAGTCTCGTGGGCCACTTCCTACACAGTTATATTATCACTCATAAAGGCAGATACTAGTCTGTCATCACCCTGCATCTAAGGGGACATTCACAAAAGCTGGGTGCAGGCCTAGGAATGAGGCTAAGGGAACATGAGATAACTTGATACGACAATTTTGGTATGTATTTGCGTATGGCTAAACCTAACTAGATCCACTTACATAATGTCATAATTGGTTGAGGAACAACTCTTAGAATCAGTCACAATGACGCTATATATTTTATATCATAAGGGGATATTTATACAGATTTGTGTTATGTTTTTGTAATACCTTCTTTGCCTCATCAAAACCATCAAAATCCAGGAGCTTCTCCCCCAATTTCTTCAACTCTGCTGATGCAATTTCTATCGGTTCCTGGTGATTGCTGTAAACCGCCTTCTGTATGACTTCTTGTAACTTACTTACTAACTTTTCTACTTTCTTTGGATCTCTGAAATGATCTTCACTATCAGGCTCTATAGCCGGGAGCAGGTTGAGCTCTTCTAGCGGAATAAAGCCGCCGTTCTCATCTTCAGATCCGTTCGATGTTGGGGCGTCAGAGAATTCAACGTCCACTTCTTGAGCCATCATGGGGGCATTGCTGGTGCTAGTAATAGCTCGGACCTGCAATCTTCCAGCCGATTGAGACCTGCCGCAAGCTGAGGGGAGGTCCCAGGGAATACCCCGTAACTTAACTCTGGGGCGGAGATATTGCGGTTTTATCAGAACCCGCCGGTCAGCGCTAATGAAACCCATACTCAAACCCAGCTTTTTTTTTTTACCAATATGTAAATATCGCAGTTTTGGAATCATCAGCGGGGTGAGTTGAGTGGTCCCTCACCCTAGCTGTAAAAGCTCAAACCACTATTCAAATTCAGTATGGATCACTCAGGCGGAGGGTGGCTGGAGAAAGGCTCGCTTTGGAGCGTACGTCTTTCTTTTGGAAATCAATGTGGTTATTGGACGCCCACAGTTAGAGCACACACACTTACAGGGCGTTACTGCTCACTGGGCTGGCTTGAGTCAGTTTTAACTCTTAGTGCATGAATGCGCATGCGCGTACCTGCCAGACCAACATCCTTTTGATTTGTGTTTTTCTATAGGCCACCCTGGCCTAAAGTTCAAATTAAAATTCCAAATTCCAATAGCCACCTCCTTTGGAAAAACATTGCAGGTGCAATTAGCAAGAGTTGATTACAGCATAGATACAACAGCATGTAAAGACTGCACACTCCTTAAAGTCTTTTTTCTATAATATGGCTTGCAATTCCAGTCTGTCCTATTGCAGTTAAAGCTTTCACTAAGTTTTTCCAAGTTGGTGGGCACTTTTCATTCACATCATCTTCTCTTCTCAGCCAGGAAGATATAATTTCATTGAGAAAAAGGCTGGAATCCATCATTCCTTTCAGTCGGCTGTAGTGTAATCCTAGCTTTTTACCAAGGTCTACTAACTTCTTCTTCTCACACTCAATAGAAACCAGGTACTCCGTAATTTCCGAATGATGACTTTCACCTATAAAAAACACATAATATACATTTTAAAACTAGCCAGGCCTTCACTAAAAATAACTTACTTAGCTCTTGAGTCTGAAAACTGCTTGTGGACTGAACCTGGAGAAAAGAATACTACAAATTACGTAGCCAGCTATATTGGTATGGCCTAATGAACACCCATTGTTACTGCCTTTATTGAACACAGAAACTGATGAACGACAGGTGGAAATACGACAATGTCGAATTTTTGCCATGAGCACTAAAAAATATCCATAAAAACAGTAATGTGTTGCAAGTACATAGCAACACTAGGTATGCATATATGTACCTATACCATGAATGGCACCAAAGAGAGTTACGGTAGGCGTATAGGAGGTAGGTGGAGTCAGCAACTTACACTGGCTTGTGGAGTAGAAGGGGGCCGTGTCATAACAATAGAAGGCTCTGTTTGTACATGTGTAGTAGCTGCAAACCAATTAAAAACAGACAGGCAAGTGAATCACTGTAGCCTTGTCCCAAGGGCTAACAAAAGCATACATGGCTGAGGCTTCTGTTCAGAGGGACTTTGTGGCCTGTCTTCTCGTAGCTCAGTTGTAGTTGGCAAACCTGATAAAAGAAAGTAAAAATGGTTACTTGTCTGTTAACTATTGTCTGTATATCATTAGTCAAGTATCCAGGCCACACCTCAAAAAAAAATTTTTTCCTTGGGGTGTGGTCTGGGTATGAGGAGGGGGGGAACATGCCTCCCACACCCCCGCTTTATTCGGTTGCACCTACAATGATAATTTGCACAAAGCCACACCCACTAGAATGTTTGGGAGCCACATTGCCCACGTAATTGCTGGAGAAGCTACGACAACACAAGTGGGCCTGCAGGAGACGGATGTCTCTGTCCATAACACAGTTCCAAGGTCCAGCTATGGCTGCTACAGGAGAGCAAAGTTGCTGCTTAAAACTCACGTTCGTATCGCTCGATCTGCGTACCGTCCGCTCCAGCGGTCAGATTGCTGCTGAAATAGAGGCTACACAAACTCTAACTATGTTGGAGCTGTCATAAGCCTACCTGGGTAAAACGAAGTGATCGATTTGTCCAGATCTTTGATCGTTCGTGCGCTAGAAGTACAAGGGCGGCATCCATGTAACTGGTCAAGACGCCATCTTGAACACGTGCCTTGCCTTGCCCCCCGGGTGTCCCCCAGGGCCGAAAGCATTATAGACATAGATGTATATTATATACATATAATATATACTAGCTCAGATTCCATCCCCACACTGGAAGATTATTTGCCTCGTGCCAAGGCGCTCGGCAATGACGTGTGGAGTCATGCCCCCTAGGGGGGCCTGGGAACAAGGCTACCTGGTACTTTTGTGCAAGGCCTCATTTGCGCAATGGGTATACCTAGTGTATCCTTATATTCCCACCTGATGGAAGAAGATCAGACTGGATAGTGATGTAGTTAAGGTGCTCCTTCACTCCATGAAGATTCACCCTTGTTTGAAAGTGAACTGGTGGCTGATCTTCAGTCCACTTGACTTGCAGCTGGCAGGATGGGATGCGACGACCGCTTTCATAGCTGTCCACTTTCTTCTTGATGATCTGAGAAAGCACCATAATCCATTCACACAATATATAGACAAGAAATAAGCTGCAAAATTAACAAATATGTCTTGGGATTGCAAGGCTTCTGCTTACTAATCACTGAATCAACATACCAGACACACAACTTATACCATCAAATTTATACCCTGTTTGTAGTCTTTATGCTGAGCAATGAGGTTCCCATGCATATTTCCAACAGAGAAAAGTTTGCCAATGTTTCAGGCCAACCTGCCATACCCAATGAAAGAGAAGTAGGTATCAGTTGAAATTAACCTACTATAGGTGGTGTGAGTGCTATGATGGTCCACCCGCCAATTGAGCCTCCCTCCGGGATCTCCATGGTGATTTTGTCTTTCTCAAATTCAATGTCTTGGTCTGGGCCCTCTATTGCTCCCTTTGTCATGTAGCCCTGATTTACCACCTGCAGAAACGTACGATGGAGCCTTAGCTAGTTTTATTTTCATGTGTTTTAGCATATTCAAGATCCCTTACGGTGACGAAGACTTCCAGGTCCTTGATGACCACAAAGTGGATCTTCCAGTTGCTCCTACTCCCAAAGTAGTATAGCCGGGCACAGTACTGCTGCTCCTCACTGCCCTCTTGGATGACCCCCAGGCCAGAGAAGGAGGACAGGGTGACACTCCCATAGCAGTGGTGGGGGGAGAACACACCTCTAGGCCTCTGTAGTGGTTTGAACTGATAGGGTAGGTCCTTCTGCGAGCACTTGGCTCGTACAAAGCTAAGATCACCACAGCGCTTTCCACAATGCTGGATCTCAAGAGTTAAAGGTTTTTCGAACTGAATTGGACACCATAGCCAGTACACTGCACTGACAAGTGTGGTGTTGTCTGGAAACTGAAACTGCCCTGTCAGGCTAGCCTTGATCTCAATACTGCTCTGCCCCACCCCGACCGGCAGGGAGGCTGGGGGGATGTGGAGTTTTAGCCCGTAGTCTTTCCAGTGGAAAGTCTGTGCCTCTTCCGTCACCGAGAGGCTGTTTTGTCCAATGGTCTCTACCCCATGAAGTGTGGAGGTGTCTGCAGGAAATCAGACCACAAATTACTGCCAGGCTACATGACCAAGAAGGGTTCACCCCATTATTATAGTTCTGTCAATCCCACATGGCAACAGACGTATATAATTCTGTCTGCCATGTGTACCATTAGAAAAATTTCATTGCGTGAGGGTTACACTCATGTTCAAGCAAAGTATATAACTATAAGCACCATTATTTATACAAACAACTCACTCAATAATTTTGCAGCTGGCAAACTATTTGTGGCCTGATGAAAGAAATTAGAAATGGTTATGTATATTCGTACCCAAGTCATACCCCTACAAAATATTTTCATGGGGGTGTGTGGGTATGAGGCTCGTATATCATTATATTACAGAGCTTACACAATATTATACGTGTTTTTCTAATGAGTTATGGCAAGTGTGAACTGACCCAACTTTTTGCAAACACAATTCAAAAATGATAATTAATTAAATAATCTGTTAGGCATGCACATACATGTAAATACCCCTTGTGAAAAAAGTGTGTGTTGTATGGCTCAGGGTGTAGGTGAAAAGCGGCTTCAAGATCGTTCAAAAGCCTAAGATTACGAGCTGTCAATGGGAAAATTCCTTTATAGCACTCTCAGTGGCAGCCAATCAAATATTACTCTGGGAAACTGTTACAAGTAAGAAACGATCATGTGACATCATGTGACTATTATTACAGTTTTCGAGCCTACCTACCAACCCTATTAGGAAGGTCTTTTGGTCTGAGCAACATAAATTTAAATTTGTATGGCCTAATAAACTGCCTTTATTGAACACAGAAACTGTTAAACGACAGGCAAAAATACAACAATGTCTAATCTTTGCCATAAGCATTACACAAACAGAAATAGTACTGTGCTGCAAGTAAGCAACCGTAACTTTACGTCCAAATACTTACAAGCTCAAATTATACTAATGTCAACCAAATCCTAGTTTAGTACTATACCTAATAGTATATGAGATAAACCCAACCATTAAATTACAAGTCTGTGAGTACATACCTTTAGCAAGTGGTCAATGTCATATTCATGGTTGCACTTGTGACATGTAACCTTGGGAGAGTAGTCAGGTTTCTCAGGGTAGTCAATAGAGTGCAAAACACCCCTCCACAGACACTCCGGAGTCGCACACTTCTGAATTAATGGCCCACCATGGTACTTAAGGCCCTGGAGGTTGCTTTCCTCACATATCTTCAGTAAAAACTCGTGGTGAAATAAGGACATGTAGCTATGTGGCTCTCTGAATAACTTCTCAGCTGGTGTTGGTCTGCATAGGAGCAATGTAGTATATACATCAGGTCATTGGTGCACACAAAACGATATATCACAGATGCAGACTAGCATGCACATACTTACATAACAGAAATTTTCAACCTGTGGCAGTCTGGCTCCATCTCCAATTGCCATTTTCGCCCCTCAATATTGTAGAATCTGCACCGAGTAGCAGAGAACTCTGGAGTAATTTTTCTTCCTTGAGTAGCAGCAGACCTTGCTATCATGAGGCAAATTAGACGGTGGAAGATCTCTGCTGGCAAGAACCCATTGAAGTCAAAGAAGAATATCACCTTCTTTATTGGATCATCTGGGATCGGCTCACTGGGCAGCATGCATGGGACTAGAAACTTCATCATAATTGGGAAATTAACATCTGCTTCACTCTGGCTACGGGATGGTGGTTCCTGCGTAGTCGCAGAGGTTGCCGGCTCACTATTGGAACGGCCTGGAGGTGGTGGTTGAAGTGGATAAATAAGACAGTATGCCTGGAGAATCAGACACAGCTGTTTGAAGGAACACCCAGCAGATTCACTATAGCAACCTTCCCAGCATTTCCCCAGCAGCGAGGCGTTGCCAATGCCTCGCCTCTTTAGGTCTCGGATGTCTTCCCCAGGATACTTCTGGTCTCCTTTTCTTAGCTCCATGACCCTTTTCATAATTTCAATGAGCCACTTCGGGTCGAGGAGCACGAGACTATCGAGCTGACTCTTCTCATCTTGACTCAAGAAGAGAGAAGATACTTCCTCTGCACAGGGAGAGGGTATCATGCATGTATATACAACTCTAGTACTATAATCACAAAGTTGTATAGTCCATGGCAAGAACAGAACTTACTTAGCCAGACAATGGTGCCTGTGTCATGAAAGAAGCGAAGAGCATGGCTACTATCTGTTTCTTCAATGCCGTATGTCTGGGCCATCTTCTGCACCTCCTCCAGTTTGATCAGTGGTGAAGTCTTGCTTCCCCGATACTCTTCCCTCAGCTGGAGTAGCCCCCTCTCAAACCGTAGCCAAATGATCGGATACTGCTCTTGTAGGAATGATAAATCTCCACAGGTTTTCGTCAGGTCATTCTGTAAAGCGGTAATGCCACTGGCTTCACGCTCTCCCTCCCCATCAAGAGAATTTTCAATTGCAGCAAAAATTTGCTCGTGATCGTAAGTGTAGCAAAGATGGTTTACAGCTCGACTATCTTCACCAAAAACACTATCTAGTGTGACATGAATTTCTTTTAGGTCAGACTCACTGAGTGGCTTCCCGTGCTTGGCTTTTTTTGGAGCTTTGTGTGTGCCAACCAAGTACACTTGCTTCGTTTCTTTTTCAGTAGGTTTGTGGATGTGAGCATGGATAGAATTCAACCAATATCGAATTTCTTCAAGAGGGTTTATTTTAGCAACATCCTTGTCATTGAGGTATTCGATCATATGCTGGAGGTTAAACACAACTAGATAAAGTGCACGCCGAGTGATGAAACAATGGTGCATAGGGCGATACTGCTTCTGACCAGCAAAATCATAGGTGTTCAGGTGTAGTGTGGGCTCTTTTCGAGTCGGTGAAGTCTTTATCATTCGTCCAACAGATTGATGGAGTCGGCGGCTGATAAGAGTGCCAGACACTCTAGGCACTTCCTTTGGTGCAGTGCGACTTTGTTGAGTACGACTTGGTTGGGATTGGGTATGACTTGGTTGGGTACGACTTGGTTGGGTAGGATTGGGATCTCTTTCCGTCGGAACTTTTGGGGTTTGGGACTTTGCAGGTTTTGGCTCTTTCTCACGTTTGGAGGATGAGGAAGGAGTAGTTTGTGGTGTGGACTTGGGAGGCGGTTGTGGTTCTGGCTGTTGTTGTGCCACTGGTGTGGCCTGATAGTGTGGAGGGGTGACCGAGGAATGAGGAGGGGGTAAGGGGTGGGGTGGAGGGGGTTCTGGATCCTCCGGCGGCTGCTCAAAGACCTCGATGGCCTCTTCAATATGTTTCAGTAGCTCTTCTTCCGAAATGTCAATTTCTTCTGGTTCTTTAGTATGCAACTTTTTCTCACCCTGTGCCTGCTGATTGGCAAGAACTCCCTCTTTATCTAGTATTCCAATCACGCTTGTGACTAGGAGTGCATCATCCTTCTTGGCCTCGTCCTGTGGATTCACTTCCTTCCAGGCAGCCATGCTGATCGGTCTAATGTCTACTAGTGTGTCAACAAGCCTATTGTCAATACCACGAGTGGAGTCGAGGTCTTCAATAAAGTTCTTGCCTGTAAGTGAACGAAGCAGGCTGGTCTTCCCAATTCGCTCTTCTCCAAGAATTTGTAGATTACACCGAGGAATTTTGTCTTTTCCTTTTCGAAGGGCTCTTCTGTAGGCCTCCTCAGCTGCAGGGCCTCTCCTTTTAATCTCAGGTGGAATTACTGCAAGAGAGTGGCCCAGAAAAGTGATATTGCTATAAACAGGCCTTATAGTTATCACCTACCATCTTCTGGTTGAACCTGATAAGGGGTTTGCCCACTCTAATGTTACCGAAAAGGAAGATAAGCATGGAATTATCTCAAAGACATGCACATCAATGAATAGTGCATGCGGAGCACTTCTTGTGTCCTAACATCAACATCCGGGATGCACTAACATTGTTTTCGATTGCCAATACTTGCTCTCCACCAGGTGCTCTTCTGAGAACAGCTGCTACATCAAGACTGCCTTTTCTAATGGCAATATGCAGAGCAGTGTCACCCTAGAGGTCAGAGGTCACAATAGGGGGAAATATTATTACCTGGCATACAGATGTACATTCTGAATTGCAGTTCAGACATACCACATGGTCCCGTATATCTAGTGGGCATCCTTTTGTTATGAGCTCATGTGCAATGTCAAGTGAGTCATGGATGGCCGCCAGATGTAGACCTGTCTTTCTGCCAACATTTCCTGTTTCAGCATCTTTCTCCTCAGCACTGGCAGAGGCATCAACACCAAGGTCTTCAACACCCACGTCTTTGGCACCCTGATCCTCCCTCAGCAGGTATCTCACTACTTCAAGATTCCCTGGGTATTCACAGGCCACCAGGAGAGGAGTGTAGTTTTTCTGGAAGGGAAGCACTTGTTATTAATACTACTCATCGTAATGTAATAAAAATAGTGCAGCTTTAATTACCTTTGACCTTTCATTCAAAACTTTTCTCAGCGCTGGAATATTCATTAGTAGCCATTTCATTACCTCAACACTCCCACTTGCACAGGTGTGGTGTAGGATGTTCCACCCTTTCTGTATAATAATCAGAATACTAAGTTATGTACAATTATCGCTCTTAGCAAACTTACAGTACCTTATCTTCGGCCAGGTAGAGGCTGCTGTACATGTATCCAAATCCAGCTCTGGTCTGACGTGCTTCAAGTTCTGAGTGAATCTCTTTCAGACAGGGCAGTTGCTGGTAGAAGGCTGCCAAATGTAGTACATTCATTTTTTTCTGCAAATAAATGAAGGTATATAGCTAGCTATTACTGCCCACTATAGTGTATCATGCATGGTCTTCACCTTTGTACACACATCCAGTTTAACAACACTATTCCCAAGCATACATTTGACTGCTTCCAGGTGGCCATACCTGACGGCATACATCAGTGGAGTCCAGCCAAGAGTCTCCTAATGTAGACAAATAGTTAATTAACGGTAGTATTTTGTGCAATTATAGTATAACTGCTCTAGTACCTTTGGCCTTGTAGACTTTGCATTTATATCAATTTTATAATATGGCTCCATTATCCAGTCTAGATCTTCTTCCAGATCTTCTTCCTTAGCATGAGCAAGTAGCAATTGTAGGATGTCTGCATACCCATTTCTGCAGGCTATGTGAACTGAGTTTATCCCTTTGTGATTCTGTTATGGCAGGAAGTTGATAGTCATCATATTAATTCCTGAGACACTATCATAATTATGTATGCAAAAATACCAGAATGGAGACTGGGAATGAGGCTGTAACGTGTAGTCATGGTACCAGCCGACCATCAAGGCGGAGATTCAGCAACAATCTTCACATGATGGTGACTGGTACTGAGACTGATGTGCATGGAGACAGACATGCAGTACCTTTCCTCTGTAGGCAACAGTTGCCCCTTTCTCCAGGAGTAATTTAACGATGTGTATCCTGTTCCCCTCACAGGCACGCATCAGTGGAGAGAACCTCTACATAGAGAATACATCAAAGACCATAATTTAATGCATGTGATGGAAGGCCATTGTATATGCAATCACATTTTGAAGCAGCTTATAAATCCTGACTTCACCTCAGACTGCTTTACCCTAGCTAAGGGTTTGTGTTCTTGCAAATGCAGTAGATAGCTAGCTACATTATAACAACATAGCTAAAGCAGTGAGATTAGGTGCTTCAGGCATGCACCAGCATTCAAACATGTGTAGCGGGTATTTGCAAGGTTAAGTAGCTAGATGGATGATACCAGTGGACCAATTTCTATGAAATTGTGCATCTCCCGGCCCAATGTGGCAGCATAATCCTAGCTCCATCTGGTATCTTTCCCTGGCCTAGGGTTTTTGAACCCAGTGATAAAGTGTCAGATAGCTGTCAGATAAAGTATGATGCTTTTGACTGCAAATACCACGCGGCTTCAAAAGATCAAAACTAAGTTGATTTCTTTTAAAGCCCACCAAATAGCATTTGGCCAGTTGGTCTCAACTATGCAAATTAGTTGCTTCCTGAGTAACATAGCTACTCAGCATCACAAAACATTACAAAATTAGCCTTGTTCCCAGACCTCCATTTTTCCCAGCTTTACCTTCATGTAATCAATTAAAAAGGGGGCCTAAGAACAAGGCTAATAAAAATAGCCATATTTGGAGATTATCATGTGATATGGCTATGTTATCACCAGAGGATGCATATCCCCTGTATGACCGCACCGAGCATGCAGTGGTTGTGCATCTACTGGTAGATTCATCACCAGAATCATGCTCATTTTTATGTAGTAATATTAATAACATTGAGCCATGCTCACTAGACCATACTCATATTAAAGATGGCAGATTCACTGAATTTACTTCCAATAACTGCTTTAGCTACAGCATTTTCTTATTCCGAGCGAAGCAAGGTTATACTCCAGTTCTATTGACCTTTTTTGTTGCCAACTGTTCTAGCCAGTTCTCCTGGTATAGCCTATCAAACTCATAGCGAACACTTACCTTCGCTATAAAACTCCAAACAGGGAGACTTGGAAGCGATCACTGTCACAGTAAGCTTGCTTCAGCCTCTGGTCTTCTAGGCACATAATAGTAAGTAGCCATTTTGTTTTGTGGGTGTGTGTTTGACCTTTTCCTTGGTCCACTGGGTGGGTGCTATGGGCATGCCACCTGCATGCCATGTGCCACGCCCAACAATTCTCGCGAAGCGAGGACATCCCTGCACATTGTGTATCACTAGTTAAGTTCTGAGCTAGCAATACCATAGATATTAGAGTCCACACTGACCTGGTGATCAAAATGATCAAAATCTAATAACAGCTGCGAGGAGGCCCATCGTTTCAGTATTTCATCTGCAGCTTTTTCTATCGGCTTCTGATAGCCCTTGCGAACCGCCAGGTACACAACTCGCTGTAACGTATAGATCAACTCATTCTTCCTTTCCAGAGACTCAGGGCTCAAAACTCTGCGTCGCCATTGTAGACCAGGATTCCCACCAAATTCCAAATTTAATAGGGCATTTATTAGGTCTTGTATTGTTGCCTCTTTTTCAACCTCAGGCGTTTCTAACACTATGCCTGCATCTGGCCCTAGCCCTTCACTTTCTTCAGCCATCATGGCTTCCGTTTCGTTTGTTCCCGGAACCACATCAGGCGTTTCTAACACTATGCCTGCATCTGGCCCTAGCCCTTCACTTTCTTCAGCCATCATGGCTTCCGTTTCGTTTGTTCCCGGAACCACATCAGGCGTTTCTAACACTATGCCTGCATCTGGCCATAGCCCTTCACTTTCTTCAGCCATCATGGCTTCCGTTTCGTTTGTTCCCGGAACCCGATATAAATATTTTAAAAACGAGGGGGTGGGGGGTGCATTTGTAGGGAGGCGGGGCTGCAGGTGATGACGCCACTCTCTCGCGATATGATGTCTGTTGGTGGATGCTTGGCCCTTCAGTCATCATAGGTTCTGGACAGCTTCGCTGGTTCCCAGGATCCCGCTTCGAAAAAATAAAATCTGAAGGCCTGAGTGGCCTACATTATTATTCTCAAGAGCTGTACTACTATTTATAATATAATCACATTAGCATAAAAGTACATTTACCCCTACAGATAAGTGTATAATCCCACACTTTTTAAAAGCTGTAGCTGTAGAAACTAATGATATACATGTATATATGTGATTAACATGGATTCTCATGCCATTATATTTTGGGAACAATTGCATTTGCAATAGGCAAATTGCACTCGCTTCGTTCATGCAATTACCTTACCTATTGCTCATGCAATTATTCCCATATTGCACTCAAATCCATATGATTACCCATACTAATATTCCGAACTGGTAAGGTCTGAGGGTTGTGTTAAAATACCTATGATATCATTGAGTGACAATAAATACTCTCTATTACTATGTTTCTAAGAATTCTCTCTGTGTTTTTTGTGATTGATTTGATAGTAACTATTCTCCACCAGCAAACTCTCCATAATGTCCTACAGAGGGAGTACAGCATCAGTAGAACCGCTACACAACTACTTCAAACTCACTCGACCCACCTGAAACTGTTCATAAGTGACAGTACTGAGTCCCTCGTGAGTGTCCACTGGGCTCACCAGCTCATTGGGTGAGCTGCAGGCTACAGGAGAGAAGAGGGTGTGTATGCAATAGCAGTGCAATAAAAAATGAAAGTTTGCGCTTGTTATTGTCTGGCTACCAATAATTTATAGTGCGTAGCCTCAGTGGTGGATTAGAGCAAGAGTTCGTTGCTAGCTGTAGTGCTATAGCAGTAAACTTCGCTTACTGACACCCTTGTAGTTAATTCCAAAAGCTACCCTATGGCTTCACTGGTTGAAGAATCATAAGTTACAACACTGCTGCCACCGCCTGTATCCTAACCCCATTGAGGTTCAGCACACAGCCACACACCTGCCAACTCCGCCAGTGCCTTCTGCAGCATCCTGGGCTGTAGTTCAGGTCCCTCGGAGGCCTCCGAGAGCAGTAGCACTACATCACCCGTACCATTGGCCAGTCTGTGTATCTCAGTCTTGAGGTCACCTGGCGAGCTATTCCGGTCAAACAGGTTTCTCTTGTAGCGCTCCACCAGCAGCTGCCGCATGCTGGGCACGGGGGAGGGGGGAAGCTGGCTCAGGAAGAGAAGCTTGTGCAACTGGCACATCAGCTGTGAGATTGGGTCGGAGATTTCACGGACATGACGAGGGGAGATGCTGAGGACAGAGGAGGCTAATGGGAGAGAGCGAGAGAGAATGTAGGAAATTAAAAATGGACAAATAAACAGAGATTTTAGAAGAGGCACTCACTTGAGGGTGTTCTAGATTTGTGTGTAAGAGGGGAGGAGAAGGGGCCGCTCACTAGGGACGGCCTGGGGGCACCCATGAAGGCGGAGTGACTCCGCCCTTGCAGTGACAAGGGACTTCTTCCAGAGTGCAGTGCTGCAAACTGCTCCAGCCCCACCCCCCTGCTGCCTGCAACCACTGCAGACTGACTTCGCAATCTCATTCCACCGTTACCGGTACCACTGCTGTTAGTTCTAGAGGTAAGGGGGTTCTCTCTCACAACCCCCTGGGGGGCAGGGGGATTGGACTCAAAAGGGGAACGTTCCATGCTGGGACTGGGGGGGTACTGCGACCGAACAGTTTCATCCGGGATGTTCTCAAGGAATACACTATCGCTGCTTCTTTGGAGGGAGTCGTTGTCACTTGTGTTCCCATCAGTAAGGTCCCCCTCCTCCGTGCTCCTGTCCTGAGACGTCGATCTCCTGTCTCTCGCTCGCTGGCTACCCCCAGTTCCACGCACCAGGTGTCCCAAGTTGGGGGAGTACGAGTCGGCTCCACTCTGGCTTCCTCGTCTTCTCTCCGGGTTGACCACTTCATGGACGCTCTGGTTGGCAACGGTGGCTGTGGATGTGAAGCTAGCCGAGAGCTTTCTTCTAACAGGGTTGGCAGTGGGCTCTCTGGGAGGTTCAGAGGACGACAGGAGCTGCTGGTACTTCTGTTCACTCCAAACTGCCTTGTGGAAGTGCCTGGGATAGCAAGAGGCAAAGTGGAGTACATGGCACTTGTATTCACCTTCTATAGTCATTTTAAGCTGTGGGTTTATACCTGCTTTGGTACACGTTTATCATTCTAATAAGAGACTAAATTAGCAGGGGTGGCCTCACTTGATGGTCCTCTGTCTCTCTTTGGCCAGTCTCTTCTCCAGCCCCTCGCTGAGGAGGGACAGGTGGTCCAACTGCTGCATCAGCACTCCTGAGAGCAGAGAGCCAAGCTGAGGGAGGGAGGGAGGGAGGGAGGGAGGAACTGTTAGGTACATTGTACCTAAACAGACACTATTGATACAATAATATTTTATATCAGTGCTACATAGGATGATGTAAATGCTGACACATACAGCTTGCTACTGCAACACTCACCTCAATGCTGTCTGGTCTCTGCTCAGGGTCAGCTGTGAGACACCTGTGAAAGGTAGAGGGGGATCAGTGAGCACGACGGACGGATGTGGTCGCTATCAGTAGCTACCCCCTGAGGCTTTCTCCTTACCTACGGACAACCTGCCCCACCAGTGGTGAGTAGAGCCCCTCAGGCAGTGGCTCGTAGTCCACCTCAGCTATCTGTAGGGAAGAGATCGAGGGAGGGGGTTGGGTAGTTTGTTGTCCAAACCCTAGGTCACTGCCACTCTGTCTCTAATCGTTGCTAGTCTACCACTCTCATGGCTAGCTTACCTTCTTGGCCAGGGCCAGCATGTTGCTGGAGTGGAAGGGAGGCTTGAGGGAGGCCATCTGGTGGAGGATGCAGCCAGCTGCCCAGATGTCAGCCTTCTCATTGTATGGTTCACTTTGGACCAGCTCAGGACTGAGTGAGGGAAATGGTACCTTAATTAATACACATACACACACACAAACACACACTCACACACACACACACACACACACACACACACACACACACACACACACACACACACGTGCACTCACACACACTCACCACCAATACAGCATGGTTCCAACCACAGACTTCATCACACTGAACTCTCTCTGCTTCTGCTTGGCCAGACCAAAGTCAGCTAAAGGTAAGTGAGAAAGAGTGTGACATTTGGTCAAAGAGTAAGGCCGGCTCATCACCACTACCAATTAACTTTCAAACATTTCCAGTGATACCACATGCAAATCCCTCCATGTCAGACTCACTAATGGTGAGCTTGTCTCCCTCCCCCAGCATGATGTTGGAGGGGGTGAGGTCACGGTGGATCACACGCTTCTCCTTGTGGATGTAGCGCAGAGCCAGAACCAGCTGCAGAAAGAGGAGGAAGAAAGTAACCTACAGCTAGCGACAACCACAGCTGCCTCCGGTACTCAAAGCAGACAGACAGAGCCCGAGAATGACTTTAGAGGCAACAGTTACACTCTTAAATGTTTGCATACATAAACTAGAGCAACAGCTGTCAATTTCATACAGCAATTTATCATAAAGCTAGAGGAGTAAGTTTGGGATCTGGGAATGAGACCACTGCAGCTTGTACGGTACCTGGGTGAATATCCTCCACAGCCTCTGCTCGGAGAACTGCTGTCCCTTCTCTTGCAGTGATGCGATGTGCTCAATGAGAGGGGCTCCCTCCAACAGCTCCATGGTGATGTACAGGTGGCCGCCTGGGGCAGGAATGTGACATATCATTACACCAGAATGAGACTGGAATGGACTAATACTCGGATTGGGGTTATGGCACACAACCCAGACTGAACAGCCATTGAAATGAGAACACATTCACAAGCAGCCAACCTGACCAACCTTCTTGAAAGCACTTGTAGTATCTGACAACATTAGGATGTCGCAGCTGTGTGTGTATGTGTGTGCGCGTGCATACGTGTGTGTGTGTGTGTGTGTGTGTGCATGTGTAGGTAGTGTAGCAGGTCATAATTAATAATTATTACCGCAGTAAAAGTGGGTGTGTCCTTACCTGTTCCTTCATGATGTTGACCTCACTAAGGATCTTCCCAATGCCGTTTCCCTTCTCAGCCATCGTGGACCCCAGGAGGGGGTGTGTCGCCTTGATCTGGAGGGGGAGGGGGAGGGGGGAGGGGATTTCACTAATACTATCTTGTTTTGGCAGCTGTATTTCTTGTCTTCTTACTTCCTTCATTGCTAGTACGGTGTCAGAGTTTTTCTTCTTCACCTAATTTGGTAATGAACAAGTAGATGTAAGAATGAGGTATTAATGGATGAGGTAATGGTGATGTAATACCTTGTATACGCTGCCAAATGCTCCGGATCCCAGCAGCTCCAGCACAGCATAGCTACCAACAACAAACATCGGTTCTCTGTTCTGATTGGTCGCTTCAATGTTGTCATGGATGAGGGCGATATCACTCTCCTAAGGGAACAATAGAATTGATTATGGCGACATAATGCTAACACATGGTACTGGGGGTGTGGCCAGTTGCTACACAGGCACTGGGGGTGTGGCCTATGGTATATGCAGCTTTTCTCACACTGTACAGCCTGGGAACTGTGAGAAAGCTGGGGAGTGGAGCCTGGGAATGAGGCTAACCATTACTAGCAGACTCACTGCCTGCAGTACCAGACTCACTGGTATAGCTGCTAAAATTTAAAGGTCGTCAAACTCACAGGAAGGTTGTTGATCATGTGCACGAGGGGGGAGTAGGCTGAGGGTTCCCTCACGTAGTGCCCCACGTCAATGAAGGCCTCAAAGAGACGAGGGGGGAGGAGTCTCTTGAAGAGTTGCCTGTTCCTCTCCATGCTGAAGAGGAAGCGCAGTGCCCTCAGGGCGTGACGCTGGAGGTTCTCCCGAACCCGGCGGTCACAGGGGACAGTTGGGTGTGGCAGGATCTGGCAGGACAGCAAGTAGACTCCATTGCCCTAGGGAGGACAGAAGCGAGGGCAGAGGGGGGAAGTGGGGAGGGGGAGGGGAGGGGGGAAGTGGGGAGGGGGAGGGGGAGGGGGGAAGTGGGGAGGGGGAGGAGAGGGGAGAGGGGAGTGGTCTGTCTTATCTCTTTCCTTGAATAGCAAGGACTCTACAATGACCCCTGACCCCTAACATCTGAACAGATAAGGTTGGAATGTACTCAGTGCCATCATTCACCGTCTACTGAGAGCCCAGAGTGAGACTGGCTTACCTGGACAATGTGCTGTGCATTGGAGTCGTTCAGCACAAGTTGAGTGACAGTGGAGCAGCAGGCTGGGTGGGGTGGGCAGAGACAGACAGTAGCTCCAATTCACAAAGCACAACAGCTGCAAACTGACGCAACTGATTACATTACCTGCTCTGAGTGCCAGCAGTTTCTCTGTCGTCCCTTGCTCCCTGGCAGCTGGACCAGAGCCTGAGCTCTTCTTGCTGGAGAGGGAAGGGCAAGGTGGTGTGTAATATTAAAGTAGTATTCAGATAGTGTCAAGTAGTATCACATGAAAGTGTGCATGCAAACAGTATCCAAAAAGAGCTGCACAGTGTGCATGTAGCGTGCAAGTAGTATCCAATAGTGCTTTAGCTACCTGAATAGGGCTAGCAGTAGGGGGATTCCCCCCATGAGTCGGATCTCCTCCTGCAGCTCGCTGTCCTCTGCGAACCGCTCTAGCACTCCAACCTACAGCCAGACAGAGCCATAGTGAGTGCAGGGCTATAGAAGTCTGTCCTCATTCCAGACTAGTCTCGGATTGCAGTGAACCAACATACCATTCTGTGGAGAATGTGCAGGTCTTCAGAGTGCAAGAGCCTGTGGGATGGAGGGAGGGAGGGAGGGACATGTACATATCACCAAATGTGAATATACGTCAACTAAAATAGAGTAATACCATCCGAGACACAAGAATGACAATACTGTACCCATACACAGACACTGCTTGCACACTATTCATTACACAGATGGAATGGCTAGGCCCCTCACCTGAGGCAGAGAGGCAGTCCATCAATGTCCCTGACCTGAGCCCGCACAGCATTGCTACGACTGAGGAGGAGGAGGAGGTCAGAGGTCAGCCGCTGGGAGGTGGAGTCATAGTGATGGAGGATATGTAGGAGAGAGGGGAGGCAACCGAGAGCTCCCACGGCCTCACACCCACTGGAGCTGTGTGTGTGTGTGTGTGTGTGTATGTGACCATGAACTATATGGCTATTCGCTAAGCTAGATCAACCTATTAGGTTTTGCAACCTCACCCTAACCATTACAGCCCCACCCCCTAATCCTTAAAGCCCCACCCCCTACCTCTTGCAGAGGTTGGTGAGGGCACAGAGGGAGCACTGGAGAGGAACCAGGTCTCGGGCCGACAGCAACTGTACCAAAGAGGACAAAACCCCACCCACCACCAGCTGGTCACCATAGTAACTGGTATTAGACAGCTTCTGAAAGATGTCTGCCAAGAGAAGAGTTAAAAGTGAATGAAGGCATTACCTTTCACCTCAAATAAATGCCGATCAAGGTACTAATGTAATGAGATGAGTTGAACTGACTGGTCAGTTCCTTGAGAATGTCTGTTGTAGAGGGGGTGTGGCTACTGGAGAAGTAGGTCTTAGTGTGTCTGGACAGGGCCTACAGTGAGGAGAGGAAGGAAAGTCAGTTACAGCACACACACACACAGACACACACACATGCACACACAGACACACACACACACATACTAAACTTTATACATTCCAAAGTAGTCTGGGCACTAGACTAGACATGTTACAGGCCTGGAATTCGAAGGTGGTCCCCCTTCAACAGCAGAGTATGGTGGATGGTGAACAGACTGCTCTAGGCCGTGTGGCTATAAGAACTCAATTACTAGTAAGCCTAGGCCACATGCACAAACCTCAGCCAGTACTGGAATGGGACTGCTGCCTTCCATGAACTTGTGCTGAAGGAAAAGAGAAGTTACCTTCAAGTGTGTGTGGAGAACTCATGCACTGCTAACTGTTAGAGCCTCCTTCCCTCACCTGGTAACCTTCATCTCTGAGCAGTAGCCTGAGGCACATGAGGGCCCTGTGGGTGTGGTCTTCAGAAGCCCCACCCCCCAGCCAGCTACTGGTCACCCGCTGACTTTTAAGTAGCTGCAACAACTGCAATGAGAAGTCAGTAGCCACAGTGAAAGCATATTTTTGAAATTACCACTTTTATATGAGTGGTACAATTCATGACCACTGCTCCCTCATTTGTATGGGTCCTTGTAGATTGGTTCTAATGGGTACACCACAGATCTTATGTTTAGAAGGGGGTCATGGCTGGACGCTCAGGTCCCTTCTTGATGGGGGTCATGGCTGGACACTCAGGTCCCTTCTTGATGGGGGTCATGGCTGGACACTCAGGTCTCTTCTTGTGGGTTGTAGGAAACAATATACAGAAATAGTTGAGCAACAGCCCCTCCACTGAGCCTTTGTTTGCAGCCACGTATGTATCACAGCCCCCGTCCAGACTGATTGGATGTCTGCGGTCTGGGCAGATGGTCTGGACAGCCACTTCAAAGGTTGTTAGTATTCCACACATTCCGTCTGCACGGGGCTTTGTAAATCCACCACTAAAACTGTTGTTTTTTTTCATCACTTGTTCTGTAATTGGGTATCTCTTGTGAGCCACATCACTGAAGAGATTAAAGCGTTCTATCTCCACTAGCCTGGCTCTTCTCCTTCTGACTACAGCTGCCTTTCCAGTATAACTGCAATAAATTTATTACAACCAAATGCAACTGAATCCAATTAAGGATTATGATGGTCATCAGGGATTCATTTAGAAAAATCTCCAAGGGTGGGCAAAAGCACGTCAGAAGACAATTTGGGGGGGGGGGCGCGTACAGTGGGCAATATTCAATTTTGAAGGGTTGCAATTCCCAAGGGGGGGAGGGGGGCACAAAGTTTTCAAGGGGGGGGGGGGCAATTTCCAAATTTCAGGAACTGTGATGATATGTAATTGACATAAAGTTACATGGCTTCTCGTGCACTTGGCAATAATTACACTTGAGATAATTGTATTCGTTTTGCTCATGCAATTACTCTGCCTATAGCTCGTGTAATTATTCCCAAATCACACTCTATTACCCACACTAATAGCCTGAAGGGATCCACATGTGTTTGAGCAGCTGTAATTTCATACATAGTGTATCATAAATATTGGACTTGTCACACCCCTGGGCTACTACACACATCCAGCTTAGCTATTAGGATTCATAGTTGGCAAAAGATGGGGTGGAGCCCTGGGAACCAGACAGGCTAGCCCATCAATTTCCCAGGAGCACTACTGTGAGGGCAGCCATAACAACCTGCACCCCACCCCTTACCCCCCACTGGGCCAGGGATGGCTCCCTCAAGAGCAACTCCTTTCTACCTCATACAAGGATTACACAGACTTACATGATTGTAGTATACCAGCCACGCCCCAAGAACGTGTGTGTACTTACAACATTATGTTCTTTGCAGATTGCATATCTACCTTTAGCACTAGTAGCCTCGAGGCTATAGTACAGGTAGTCTTGTGATGGACACATGGTAAACCTAATGGCTATACATATTTAATGTTAAGGTGGGGTCACGTACAAACAGCTGCTTACTAACAGTTTTAAGAGGTAAAGGAGCTAGGCAATAGAATCGAGGAGCAGCTGCCAAAGTAGTGATGAGTAATTAATGCCTTAATGTTTTATTATAATCTTGTTCCCAGACCTAATCAACCTAGCACCGTGATTGCCTGCAGTATCCGGCACAAATTTTCCGACAGAGCACGTGTAGAGGGTCTGGGAACAAGACTAGTTTTGTTATGCGTTTCTCTTTTCAATGGTTTCTCTCCCCCTAGTGCTAGTCTCATCCCCAGGACCCAGATCCCAGTACCCTTATGATGGGCATACGACCTTGTAGAAGGGACTCGGGATGAGACTGTCCATCCCTCTGCCCCTCTTCCCTCACCTCAGTGCAACCATGGTTGCATGGTAGCGGGGCAAAGCTCCGTTCATTCTGAAAGGTCTTGCAGAACTCCAGCAGAGTGTCGCTCTCAGAGAGCCCAGGGATCTTGCTCCTCTGCAGCGGCAAAGTGACAGTATCAGCTGAGCAGCTCAATACATATGCAGGGTAAGGCTACCAAGTCAAGTATGACAATTCACCCCATAATTTAGGGAGCTATAAAATGATCTTTTCGCAGATGTAGCTATGATACAGGGAGACTGGGCTGCTGTAATTTTAATACCTGGAGCTGCTGTTTGGCCAGAATCTCCTGTATGACCACGGCTATGGCCGACGATCCCTGTGCTTGTGATCCGTTCTTTTGATGCCTGCAACATGACAGCAACAATCAGTCAGCACTGGAGTATATAAAACGGGACCACCCTTCCCAGTATATGGCCACCCAGCTCTCATGTGGACTATATACTCGGGTCCAACGTGCTGGCCGTCTGCTACTTACCTCCTACGGCCTGCAGCACTCATTCTTCTAGTCTTCTCAGGGCGCGTGTTTACGGCTACAAGGTGGGCGGCAACCGCTTATAAACGCCCACATACCTAGTACCTTTAGGGGGTGGAGCAGATCGCGTACGTCCGCGCGCGCGCCGCAGCAGTTAATTGACGCGAGATTTTTATATCACGAGGATGAGCTTTGCGCGTTCCCAGTCCATTCTAGTCTCGCGGGCCAGACCCCGTTCCGCGTCCATTCCTGCATTTTCAAGGGGAAAAATTTCCACTATTACACAAACACAAAAATAAATATTCCGAAGAGGCAGTGGTGAGCATCTTGCACATACATGTACCAGCCAGGGGCATACGGGTAAGTACAAGTGATGGAAAAAAGAATTAAAATTGAACTAAGCCAAGCCCTACTGCTATAAAACATTTCCCTTCTGTAGTTCACTATCAAAGACATACTGTGCCAGCTCGATCCTATCAGCCAAGTTCTCTCCCTTGGACTGCAGACAGTGCTCGTACGCTGCAGGGTTGGTAACTGTTCCTTTGTTGCAGGCCTTTCGATGCCAGTTGTGGATCAGACCCGGGTCAGGTGCTCTAAAGACCTGCAGGCCATGGTTCAATACTTTACTTAACAAGTCGACGTCCTCTTCCCCCCAGCCTCGCATGTCCAGGTCAAAGCCGCCAGACTTCCTGTAATCCGCAGTGTAGAGGCAGACCATGCCGTAGGAATAGTGGGCCCAGTGGCCTTTATGCCGAGTCAGCAGCATGGATGTGTTGCCACGGTGATACTTGTTCACAAATTCCTCATTGTACAGCTTGAAGAACACAGGGAAATAGACCTGTTTTCCCTGGATGGTGTTCAGCCGACATCGCGGAAGGAAATCAGGGGAGATATCAAGATCCACGTCGACAAAGAAAAGCAGCTGGTCGTCTCTAAAGTGCTCCGCCCCTCGGTGCAGCCCAATGCCTCGAGCAAACTCCCCAGGAGAATCGATCACAAATATCTTTGCACCTTGGTACCTAGTGATGTATTGCTGCACCATCAGACGTACCTTGGGGGCGTCGGGACTCTCAAACAACACGATAGTCAGGGTGGCATCTTCTCCCAATTGGAGCACATTTTTCTCGTACTGCGAGAGGAAGTGTTCCAGTCTACTGCTCAGCCCCGATAACGTCACAACAAAGTTCACAGTGGGCAGCATTTCGGGAGAGTCCACAGGGACAACGCTCTCGTGGTAGGGACGAAGAATCGAGATTCTCTTCCTGATACGAGTGTTCCGGTCCGAGCTCCTCCTGAAGATGAAGTCAAGGATGTACTCGCTGCCTCTCATGGGGTCCACGCGATGGTAGCCGTTCTCCAGCTTGTCAAAGATATAGCGCTGGCTCTGAGGGAGCCCCTGATTGGCCAGGTAGATCGCCTTGGTGAGGGCGTACCTAGCTTCCTCTCGTATCCCTCCGATAATTCCTCGAGCAGGAGACTCGTTCATTATAGTCATCAGTCTCGTTTGATTGAAGTACTCCCAGTAGTTCACCTCGAATTTGTTCTTTGGGACGTGACGGGGTCGTACGACAATCCCATCAGTGACCATAGGAGCAGGGGTGTCGGGAGGTGGGGCCGTGGAAGCGGGGGGTTGGGCGGCCTCTCGGTTGGGGACGAACTGGGAGCGGAGGTGGGAGGGGATGAAGGGGTGGGTGTCTTTGATGGTGTCGGCCAGAGCTCTGGCCCGGCTCATGGAGGCGTTGTACTCTAACTCCTTGAAGTAGCTGTGTACGCGGTACATGTACTTGGGGTACTTGACGGGGTGGACCACTAGCGCCTTCACCAGCTGGGTGGACTGGAAGAGGGCGGAGGACTCAACGAGAGGCTTTGCATCTGTGATAAAGAGTTCCTGTATCTGTGTGCGTGTGTGTGTGTGTGTACAAGCGTGAAATTATGCAATGCTTGTTTTTAGTAACTCAATAAGAGTGAAATTACTTTCATAATCAACCATTTAGCACACTCCTTACACTGTACATAGATTCTAGTTCCAGTTAATTGCACATATAGATAAAATTACTCGTGTGACCAATCACAATTCAATCACTGCAATCACCCATGGCCAAAGTAGTTCATATCACAGAACCTCCTACAACAGCCATTAGCCAACAAAGGTAATGCCTAATTTATCCAGGCGTTCCTAAATCTGAAAAGTGAAAAGCATTAAGGTCAAGCTCAACCATGCATGAAACTCTCTCATTTTAGGACTATGGTGGATAATTATCACATGGACATTATCAACAATAGCTCAGGGAGCTTTTTTCTGAGCTGTTGCAAGTACCAATATTTAACACTACACAAAACACTCAAGAGTTCCAGAGGAGGAAGAAATGCTTTGGTAAAGAAAAAGCCTGCAGACGTCGAGAAGAGTCTGGGAATGAGACTCTCTCAAGTCAGGGAATGAGGCTACCCTTTGCATTTGTGCTTTAAACCAAGGTGCAAATGGTAGTACATAACAGGATGCTGACATTCACAGCGGCTGGTATGTACATGTATGTGAAATATCTAGATCAGTTTTCATAGTAGGCAGCCCTTGAACATTCCTGCGGACATATTCTGCCTCATTAGATCAACACAACTTCGCAGATGAGAAGACCACATGTGCTGAACATTTCCCTTGCAGTTTGAGAATACCGTATCACAATAGAGGAGACTGTGGCATCCTGTCGATAGCTATGACATTCTAATTGTTTTGAAAAGGTATTGCTAACAAGACTGGTACAGTTTCTCACATGTGTAATGTGTAGGGTAAAAGGGGGGACTTTTGTGTGGGCGAGGACAGCTGCAGTTCTCAGACAAGGCAGTGAATCAACACTTCTTATAGCTACTCTTTGGACTCATTGGCATAACAGACTGGGTGCTAAAACAATGTCACCAGCAAAAGGTAGAGAAGTGCAATCGTCTTTCAACTGGTCCCTACCCACACACATTTAAATCATGTGAGAAATTGTACCAAACTCTCTAGTATGCAAGTGGAACGTGCATGAGAACCTGGGCATGAGAACCTGGGCATGAGAACCTGGGCATGAGACTAAGTACTGTGAACACTGCCCTAACTGTAGGAGTGAGCCTCTACTAAATTCCTCTAGTGAATTCACTTACCAGCAGCATTGAGGTGTGGCAGCAATACACCCTAGGAAACAACAACTATTACATCATCACCTCCATATATCTAGTATGGAAAGTACTCACTATTACATCATAGTGGTGGAGAAGCCCCACCTCCATAAGCAGACTACTCACCATTACATCATAGCAATGGAGAAGCCATTACGTCACCACCTCCATACATGTACATCTACTACAGAAAGTAGTCCCCATTGCATCAAAGCAGTGGTACTACAGTCAGTCGGTACTACAGAAGCCAAAGGTCCTCTAATCCTAATTGGTTGGTGAATAAGAACCAGTATTTAGGAGCCAACTGGAAACAGTACCTACACATAACAATACCTCGCTATCCAGCAGTGGTGACCTCGTTTCCAGGTTTTCGTACTGCAAGCAACAATAGCCGGGCGGAGGCCTGGGAATGAGGCTACCTTCATGGACAAGAGCCAAAGTCAATATCTACTTTGATTGGAGATGGCGTGGGACCAGCACAGGAAGCCGCAAAACATTTGCATAAATGTTTGCTTCTTGTCGTACAAACACTCCATTTGCAGTAACCAACGCACATGCAAATTCACTAGCACTACCAGGTTAGAAAGTACCTTAAGACAACACTTGCCACGCCCACCTCCCCTACCTCACAAACAATCAGAGATATAGCATACCCCTGTCACTACACAGCAGTGTGATGGTGTGATCTCATACTATATCAGTGCCACAAAAACTCAAACAGATGCTGAAAAATATCTGATGGCAAACAAAAATAACTGTGTTACTATTCCATCTCCCGAAGGATAAGTGTAGTGGAGGTTTGTACAGGAAACTCAGTGAGGCTAGCCGCGTCCCCAGTCTCTCCGCTCCAATTTTTACGTCACTTGCAGGAAAACAAACGAAGCAAGCAACGGAAAAACTGGAGGGGAGAGACTGGCCTCGTTCCCAGGCCTCCCCTACTCTGTGTGTGTTACGTAATGCGAGCGAGCATACTGCAAGCAACAAAAGCTGGGTAGAGGCCTGGGAATGAGGCTAGGGAGAGACTGGGAATGAGGCGACAATGAAACCACAGCTACAGTGCTTAAATCCAGTAATCACTCGAGATCTACATGTCTCACTAAATAACGGTAACACCTTGAACCACTTTCGACGACCAACCGTTTGGATAATCTAAAATAATCATCAGTTGCTTTGGTCTTCAACAGAGCACAATAGCCAATACTAGCTCCTCATAGCAAAACAATGTGCTAAATTTAAACAAAGCGCTCCTCCTTTTCATCGCTAGTCCATAGCTTGATTGTCTCCGATAAATATATTTGCATAAGACTGCATCTATTCACCTACTGCCAGGGGAGCAGGGCAGCCATGAGCAGCTGCTTCATCTAAGGGTGGTAGCTTAGCCTAATAAACCACAACATAGAGTGTAACAGATGCTATTCCACTGTCAGTAGCATAACAGAGTCACTGTCAGTAGCATAACAGAGTTACTGCCAGTAGCATAACAGAGTTACATAGCATGTAGAATGGTGATGGCTCACATGACACCATGTGGAGTGCATCAGTGAACATTCTCACTAGCACTGCATTTCCTGTAAGATAAACTCTGTGATACTGGATAGCTGTTTCGTCAACAGGCTATATAGGATCATATTTGCAATATCCCACAAGACTCATCCAAGAGAACTTGGACTATACCCCTTTTATTGCATAACCCATGTTGTACCTAGTCTCGTGCCCAGATGTTCACGCCCTCCCGGCAAAAGAACGTCTGGTGTTCTAAGCGAACTTTCTTGTCACAGACCCCACGATTGCTGATAATAAATCTCGAATGTGATTGGTCACTGTATATACGGTATATTTGAAATTTTCATTCTAATTTATCAAACTGACCAATAGTATTAAAGATTTATCGAATAACGTCATGGCAACTTTGCGGAAGGTCTGAAAGCTGCAGTCTGATTGGACCCTTTGGAATTCCAAAGGGGAAAGGCGTCTGTGACGAGAAAGTTCGTTTAGAACACCAGACGGTCTTTCGCCGGGAGGGCGTGAACGTCTGGGCACGAGACTATGTTGTACCCACACTGCAAGACCTTTGTTCCTATACTCCCCACTAATGTGGCTGCCACTTGGTGAGTGTCACAACAGGATAGGGATATTAGGTTCCTGTTAAAGACACAAGAAAGGAGACCTTGCAAGACCTTTGTTCCTATACTCCCCACTACTGTGGCTGCCACTGAGGTGACAAGAAAGGAGAATTTGCATGGCTTACTTCCTTTGCCTGGGTGCACTTGAGTCCCATTACCAAGAGGCAGCCAGTGAGGGATTGCATCTCGCCGTGGCCTGGCCAGCAGAGAGGGAGGTACGGCCTCAACCGCTCCAGCAGTCCCCGGCTATATACCACCCCGGACGTCGTCTGGCATAGCCTTGGGCTATCACCATCCCCCTCGGAGGAGGATCGTCCCATGTACACCGACATACTGGCATCAAGTTTATTAAGCTGCCGCTGTAGGGTATCTGTTACCACGTACGTCTCATCTCCGACGACAAGGAACCAATCCACGTGGTCGAGATAGTTGTCCACAAGATACTTGATGGTGGCATATTCCTTGACGTTCCATCCAGCTTGCTTATCGTCGATTCCTTCGAGCTGAACTACGACCATGCCGTGAGGTAAGTGGGGCATGGTCTGAACCTCTCCAGTGAAGTAGATGACTTTGGCTGCCTCGACCGCCCAGGTGCCTTGGATCGCTAGCGTCTGTGACATCAGCTGACTCATACTTGTTATGACCACTATTAAGACGGCCTGTCTTGACGACAGCTCATCTGAGAGTTTGTTCGATTGCGATTTATCGTTGTTTGTTTCCCGAACATTCCTCCCTTGCCAGTTGTTGCTTACATACTCCCTTCGTTTCTGTTTCGAGTCATCAATGGGAATTGTAGGTTCGTCAAACATGGCGGTTTTGCCATCTTGCTGGGGATTCAGCTCACTGATTTGCATTTGATCTTCATGCTCCATTCTTTCGTAGTCATATCCCAAATCAATGTTGGGGTCTATTTCTGTCTCTTCTAGGTTTGAGAATCGTACTGCAGTTCTGCTAGCTTCACCATAGTCTATAATTTTGCGAAATTGTCCAGTAGTTCTCTGGATTGTGGCATAGTTCAGGCTCTGGAAGATAGTAGACAGTGCAAATCCGGCTGCCATACCAAGAATCAAGATGCTGTACATCCGAAAGGATGCCTTCCCCACAAAACACTTGCTCACGCACCGCATCCCGTTGGAGTTGTAGTGTTCACGCCAATTCTTCAGACATCAAAAACAAGCTAACAAAGGTTACCACTGTTAAGCGTGCGAGAATTTTTACCGGATATGTAGGGCGCAGCCAACTGGAACAGATCGATTGCTTCAGTCGTTAGCCTTCACTGCGCACGGTCCTTCAGACCTGAGTCTTGAATTGAGCGGTGGGTGTACAAAAACAATCAGGATGCGATTACATTCTCTCTGTCAATAAGGGGCGTGACAGCAGACGAGGAGAGGATCTGCCACACCCCTCTTTTGAATCTATCGTAGGCATGACGTAGAGCGAATCTAGCCTCGTCCCGGTCCCAGGCTATCCCGACTCAGACGGAACGGGAATTTGAGTCGGGAGAGCCTAGTCTCGTGCATGCCACCCCCCCCCCCCCCCCCCCCCCAAGTTTCGGCGGGGGGGGGGGGGGGGGGGGGGGGGGCGTGAACGTCCGGGCACGAAACTTACGGGGCGAATCCGTATTCTAAACCCGCGAGACATCTCCGCTATACTTCACCGACGCCGCCTCCCATGACAATCAGTTTGCAGTTTTCTGTAGGTGTAACTTGCACATCAATAATAGTTTTGTCTACCCTGATGTGTACGAGCCGCAGTTACTAGCCTTTTCGAGATGTGTGCTTGAGATCGGGAAAGCTGGCTCAAAAGATGCGGATTCAAGTTGTGTTCAACAACACCCCAATCCTTGTGCCCTGTGGCGATGGGAAGCTCACCGTAGGGGAGCTGATACAGAAAGCCATCGTGCGCTTCAAGAAGCTTGGCAACAAGGTGAGGTGGAGTGGCTGGGTGGTTGGGGAGAGCTACTGGGAGACGGGCTCGGCACACCGCTACGCCAAAGCTTTCCAATTAGGTATTGAGCAGTTGTATGGCTGTCCTCTAACGATTATAAATAAGTACATGCATGTATGTTGCTGTTTTCAGCGATCCTACGAGGCTTGAAACTGGTTTGTATATCGCACACAGGCTACCCAGTGGTCTCAACCCAGAGGCCCCTTATTCTAATAGAACATTCCAGTTGCAGCTCTGTACTGTTTAGCACAATTGCATTTTTTTCACTCCAAGGTGCTTCTGTAACAGGTACTGCTCTGCACTCCTGAGAAACTGATAACTAAAGTAATTTAGGCATTTCCAGGTGTTTTGGTAAGTTTAGGGGGGCTGTGACTACTACAGGAATGGCAGGCGAGGGGGTACACTAGTGTGGGGGAGTGTCCGTCATTTGCTCAATGGCCAGTTGCGCTTCAGTTGCGTTGCTAGCCACAGCTCTCCGCATCACTTACTGCAGACTGGCTCAGTGGCAGTCGTTATTGTAGCCCATCTTGTAAGGCCATGCTGCGATTTGTACAATGAAATGCATACATGCATGCATGCATGGTGCATTTGTCTACATACATCGTGCACATCTGTGCTCACAATGAGGTAAGCAACTTCAGCAACAATGGTATACTTGAGGCCTGCACTGGTACTTATTAGGGCTCTGATACACGTAGCTAGCAGCATCACTTATTGGGGGAAATATTGCCATCAGATTGTATACATGCAGAAATCGTGAATACACCAACCCTCATGCTATGTACAACACTATGGTTTCCCTGCAACTTGAGATTTAATCTTTGAGCACACGTGTCCTAGCTGCTCATGGTTGCCATTGCTGTGTGTGGAGTCACTGCTGCTGTGTGGCGTTCATACTGTTCCTCTGTCTCCCCAGCATCATGAGGCTACCATTGAGGTTCGAAGTCTGCGGCTGGCAGACACTGGCTCTTTCGTGGACGAAGATGACGAGGTAGCAGATGTTCTGGAGGACAAGGAGACGGTGAGCCTCTCTCTATCTCTCTCTCTCTCTCTCTCAGCCCCTCCACCAACATGTGTTTACATTATTTCATAAAAACTACATCTCTTTCTTTTATGTATAGCACTACAGTGGCCTATAGCACTACAGTGGCCTATAGCTCTACAGTGGCCTATAGCTCTACAGTGGCCTGTAGCACTACAGTGGCCTGTAGCACTACAGTGGCCTATAGCACTACAGTGGCCTATAGCTGTGAAAAGTAGTGCATGTGACAAACTTTTCAGACCCATCATATTATACACACAGTACTGTAGATTATAGCCTCGTCTCCAGGCTCATACTAAGAGCCTCCTCACATGAGTGAGGTCAAGGTACATGCAGTATGGTGGTGGTAGAAAGGATTTAATTGTGCGTAGGCAAGCACAGCTGAGCAGCGAATTATTACATGTCCTTTTTGTAGCGAATCTTTAGAGGCCGTTGGTGCCACAGACTGAGCACTGAAGCTGTGTCGCCAGCGAAAGGTAGAGAAATGCAGCTGGCTTTTCATTGGTACCTGCCTATGCATAGTTAAGTAAGTTCCATCACATGAGAAAGTTTACTCAAGTGGGGACGAGGCTAGTATACAATAATGGATATGTTAATAACATCCGTGCAATCCTCAGATTGTGTAATGTAGTGAGCAAAGGACTCTGAAAGAGGGTGCTAGCACAGCTGTTGTCGTCTTGTGGTGTCTTGTCGACAGAGGCGGTAGTTTGTAATCTCAGTGTCTGGGCTGTTTGATGATGGGCATGGCTGACCGTGTGTTGCGGCTGCTGTAGCGAAGTCACCTAAGGGATTGGTTTCCATGTCTCAGAAAGTGGTGATGTCATGCATATTTAATATGATTGGCTCTTTTGTGTGCCCAAATTGCTCCCTTCCCTGGAATGTCCTAATTGCTCGTTAAGAACATGGGTGTTTGGGAAAGTGGGCTCTAGCATATGTACTTGCTGACTGGGTGAGTACCCACTGGTAGGGGCTGGTTCTTTGTTAGGTCTACCTACCCTCAATACTGCTTCTTTGAATTTGTTATGTATTTGTTCTACTGTTGGATGCAATGGGTGTGTCCCTGCTGTCTAATCAGCCTTTCTAGTAGCAATCACACTAAGTGTCTGTAAGGTGAGCCCGGCTTGTGTTGCCCCCAGAGGCCAGGCTTGTGCTGGGAATTAAGCCCGAATACTGCCTTCCCGAAACTGGATAGCTATAGAACTGGTAGCTGGTTGCCAAGGTTTAGCTGGAAACAAGCAACCACTTGAGAGTGGTAATTGGATAAGTACTTCAGGTACTTGTGATCTTTGTTGCTAGCTAAACAGAAACCCACCAGCTGCTAACCATTCAGTTTTGATAGCCACCAAAGTGAGCTGGAATTAGTGAGATGTCACATGATTACCAACTCTTGGCAGAATGATGTTTACATTATCCCTACTCCCAGGAGAGGTGATGTGTACTCTCCAGGTTTTATAACATTTTATTGAACAATGCTAACCATTATCATTTTCGAGCCAACTGTTTTGACTGCAGTCCCCTTCAACTGTGGCCTGAGGGTAGCACAGAAAGTGTATCTAAAATTCAGTAACTAATGAATATTACTATTCTCATTTGCAAAAATGCTGAAATAATTATCACCCTCCAAGCCTCTAAGCTCTAATTTTTCATAATGTTTGTGGGCTACTGAAATTTCAGAGACTTGGTCTGTGGTCAGCAGTGGCTATGCCTCTGCTGGTGTGCTGCGGTATGAGGCGAGGTGTGTGTTCACAGCCGCGTGTTGTATGAGGCGAGGTGTGTGTTCACAGCCGCGTGTTGTATCTGTGGCCCTGTCGTTGAGACACAGCTCGTTCATCTTGCCGTGGGAGGCAGGGAAGGTGGTAGACAGGCCCTGAGGGGTGTGTGCTGGACGAGGCTTCTCTGGCCTGGCTAATTTCGTTAAGGTCAGCCTGCGAAGCCATAACACGGGACACCCTGAGCTGTCTTTTGTGACGCTTACGAAGAAAGGCTAAGTTTGAACATAAAATCTGTTTTCACCTATTAGTGCCATGGGTGTGAGGTGTTGGCAAGTGTGCTTCCCTCATTGCACCACCACTGCCTCCATCATGTGCATGCCACCTCAGAGTGTGTAGCAAAGAGCAACTAGAGACATAATTGTGCTTGCAGTGGATGGCGTCCTCTTAGATGTGTTCTTTTTGTGTGTACACAATGGCATGTATTTCTTCTCAGATAACATGTACTTAATATAATGTAACAGCTGCTGTTTGTAGCTGGTACAGTGCTCCAGTTGCAAGCCATTGCTGTTCTGCTTTCTCTTGGAGCGACTTGAATCCATTGTGCTCATATTGCAGCCTGCTTTAATTTGAGGCTGAAAATATGTTTAAGTATGGAGCAGAAAGTTGCTGCACCTCCTGTGTATTACATGTGCATATGCCTCCTGTGTATTACATGTGCATATGCTGAAAATATGTGTAAGTATGGAGCAGAAAGTTACTGCACCTCCTGTGTATTACATATGGCCAATGCTAGCTAGTGATCAAGGGCTCCAGTTACTACTAATTGATATACTCCTGCTAGTAGTAAATTAAGAGGCAATTTCAGCTGTAAAGAGTGGTTCCCATGGCTGAGTATGTCTCCACCAAAACAGCTGACATCACTCAGAGTGTAGCTGTGGCAACAGCCTGTGTGGTCCCCCACACACAGAGATGAACTGCAGCAGCTTGGATTACTACCTGGAAAAGAGCTACAATGAGGGCAATTACCTACAACAATTGCTCACTATACAACTTTAGTACAATGCGGTAGGGCACAGTCCATGAAGTGATGGCTTGGAGTAATTTTATATCTGTTCAAACGCTTCAACTCAAGCTGGATGTGCTTTACTTGGCCAAGCTGCTGCTTTGCTCAGTAGCTCAGTGGGTAAGAGCATCTGACTAGCAATCAGAAGGTCCTGGGTTCAATCCTCAGAGCTTCATTACTCTCTCAGTACTTTCTTCCAGCTCTGATAATTTGTGTGCGTATTGTATGGCTCTCATGGTCAGCTCTGCTCGAGTCTCTAGGTATTTGCTGTGTTGTGTTAACCAGCCGGTTGCCACACTAATGAGCTCCTGTTACTAGTAGGAGTAGTGTAACGAGAGCGGAGGCTGCTGCATTCCTCGCATTCCAGCAGCAGCCTCAGCTGAAGTGCCTCCAGCTAGTGGAATGGTCTCCCTCCCTCAATGGTTTCTTCCATGTATCGTCCTCTGTTAGAGTGACTTCAGTTGTCTCTCATTTCAATTGTGGGCCGCTAGAAAGGGGGTGTTTCTGATGAGCTAACTGTACTAGTAAGTTTGCCATCCATTAAGACTACTTTAATGTTAGGGGCTTCACTTATTTGTAATGAGCTTCAAATGTCATTATAGGAGGTTGGCTATTGTGGCAAGTTATAATGATAGGCATATCATTCATGCTGGGGTATGTGATGTATTGGGAGTATGTGGTTGGTATGCTGCCTCCGTCCACAGGTGGTGACCGTGTTTGCATTCCAACCTAACTCCCATGCATATACAATATCATAGTGTAGTTATATGACTGACCGAACGCTGAGCAGATACTGCAATCTCATTGGATACACTTCCTATCACTGGACCAAATATCTCACCATATCTGTTTAGCTTTTGAAAGTTTATATAATATTATGGGCATTCTTTAGGTCGGGTCAGTACTGATGTTAGGTTCATGGCTGGTAGTATTGGCCTGACCAAAGGGAGGGCCATTGAATGCATTCTCCTGCACTGCCCTTCCACTCTTGCAATAGTGTACATGTATAATACAGTTTCACCAAAATATCCAAACGTGAAGTGGGCATAGCAACAAGAAATTTTGAAAAATGCAATTATCAGCAGTTATTTAATTATTAGTTTCGCTGCACACAGCTTGCCATAGAAATTTGATACTTAAAAACGATAACATTCAAGGCCTAGGTCGACAAGAAGGATGCCTAGGCTAGCCACTGTATATAGCTGCACGGATAGTTACCTTTTAACTAGGGCCGGGGTCGGAATGTATTTATCACTTAGTCGTTTCTAATGTAGTCGTGTGAGGATCACGTTTTGGGCCGAGACTCTCGGCCCATGTGAGGACATTTTGGTGAAACTGAATTATACTGCGTATAATGGATTCCAAGTCTCTAGTTTCTAATTACATTGATAGAGTGTCCCGATACCATTCCACACACAGGTGCTGCTGGACTATGAGTACATTCCTCACTACACACATGACAGCATCTCCGAAGAGTCCGGTATCACGGCAACCTCCACCACCTTCTCTCCCTCCGCCATGGGAGAGAACCACACCCCCTACAGCACCTCCAGTCTCACAGACTCTATGGCCCCCGTGTCAAGTGAGGGGTATGCCACAGCCGAGAGTAACGCCAACGATACCCACACCGCCTCTCAGGAGCAAGATGAGCTAAGCCACCTCGAGAACGGAGAGGAACTCCGCCTGAGCCACCTGGAAGCCTCGCAAGATACTGAGCTCGTCGCTGGGGAGGTATGGCACTCACCCAGTTCGGAGGAGCGAAGCCCCCACCTCGGGAGGAAAAGCCATCGCTGGAATTCCAGCGCCGGCCGAGACATCCTCCTCGGGCCCTCGCAGGACAGCGGCTACGACCCTAACCGCTCCCAGGATAGCTACAACCCCAAATCCCAAGAGGGCTTCATCCCGGGGCCCTCGGACCTCATCCCGGGGCCCTCGGACCTCACCCCGGGGCCCTCGGACCTTACCCCGGCTGAGGGAAGCACCGATTACAACCTACCGGGAAATAGGGAGAGCTTGACTTTCACTTCCAGCAGTCTAACCAAGCGGCAGGGAGGCAGAAAAGATGGGGACAGCCACAAATCCTTCCCTAAGGAGGGACGGTATGGTCAACGGGGACGAGACACTGGCCACGACGGCTTACCCCCCACACCGACCAGACCCATTGGAGCTCCCGGATCGTTCCAGCGCCCTGAGTATGGCTACAGAAACCAACGAGATAGCTTTCCAGGCTACCCAGGATCTTACAGTGAGACCGGATTTGAAGACAGCTACGAGCGGCGCTATCCTCCCTCAGATTGGCGGAGGTCCTACCATGGGGAGTACTACCACCACGAGATGTCTCCCTATGGAAGATACGACCCGTACGAGCCCCCTCACTTTCGGGGGCGCTTTGATCGTCCCCAGGAATCCTTGCGAGGGCGCTTCCCTCAAACCAGAAGAGACAGACTCATGTCAGAAGAGTCGTCCAGAATGCACCGTGCTAGGAGCCACGAAAGAATGGACGTCCATCCTCCCTACATGGGTCCGGCTGGCCGGTCGCCGTGGGACGAACCAAGGGATGGAGGAGGCGCTATGGACTACTTTGAGTTTCTCTCCCAGCCCAACCCCTCCTACTTTGCCTACGACAGGCCGGGATTCAACCCAGGCCCCGCCCCTGCCATGATGGGCTACGACAGCCGGCAGGCAATGGCAGGACCGTCTGGGTACTCCCTTTCTCAGCCGGGTCACATGATGTCACATGGCAGGGTACACGGGGAGTTTGACCGCTCACGAATGCCCCCCTGGGGTGGAGACAGGGGCGGGTCCCTGAGAGGTACCAGAGGGGTACTGAAGGGAGACGGCTACGACATTCGAGGAAGGACCTACTCCATCGATGAAGAGTGAGTAGGTCTTACAAAGAATGTTTAGATTCCTCAGTTATTTATTATGATTTGGTAGCGAGGAGTCGACATTCCTGGCATTGCTCTCCCCATGTGGCGCATGTCAGGCCCTTGATGGTCGGTACGACAGTTAGGGCTCCAGTGTTCTAGCTAAAAGTAGACAGAGGCGAATAGTGTGTATTGCTAATGGTGAACAACCATTGTTATTACAATTGTTATCTTAAACTTCACTGCAAAGTAGCCATGCATTATACCAGTGGCCCCAGAAACCATTTTTACAGACATCTAGCTACACACAGCACCAAGAGTGTATGTGATATGCAGTGGAAGGAGGAGTAGCTAGAGAACCCTCTTCTAGTGGCTTCCTCTCCTCCAGTCACTGTACACTAGCTCCTGGCAGCTAGAACTCAGAGCACAAGTCTACCTCAACCCTTGTGGCAAACTACATCTTTTGTTTACAAGCTGTATACCACTAAAGCTTTTTCTTGCTTTTTGTAGGCTGGATGAGCTGGATGAATTGGACGAACAGAGGAACGTGGGTGGGTCTAGAGGTGACATCGCCCGCTCCAATCCCTTCCAGAGGAACTTCCGCAAGAGTATGTTCCGTGACGGGCCAGCGTGGTCACAGTGGATGGAGAGAATACACGAATATGGCATTCAGGTGAGCCGAGGGTAGGCACTAATTGGATATGTAGCTGCTATCTTAACTGTCTCCTGCTGAATGGTCAGTAAACTGTAGTCCACTGGCTACACTCCCTCCACAGTAAAGCTGTGAGTGGAGACTGAGAACAAAGCTATACTTACATGTAGTAACCTTCAGCCAATCAGAAGCTGGTCACATGACTAACGATTATGTGACAGAACAATTGTTATTCTGCACTGGTTCTATTGTACACACAGAGGTTTGCAAGTTGGGGAAAGACAAATAAATGGGCAGTGGCTCTCAAGTGCTTAATTACACATTGGGCTGTCTGGCACAAAGGCTAACAGTTTACACAGTTACTACTGGCAACTCACATTTTGACCAGCCTGCAAACCTCCTACATGTACTCTAGCTATGTGTAAATAATGATGTCATTTCATGTATTTGTGGTTGCTATAGATACCTGTACACCCATGTATCCCCCCACTAGTACTCCCCATCTCCTCCCCCAGGATGATGAGCCGGGTAACGAGGTGCCAGAGTTTGAGGGAGACACCAGTCAGAGCCAGCGGACGCCCTCCCCCGCCCCCTCTGGCCAAGAGGCTGACATACAACCAAAGGAGAACGGTAAGTGGCTGTCAGGGCTGGCCTGAGAGGGACCCTCTCCTCAAAGAGTCCAGCTGTGGTTGTGGGCTGAGTGTTAGGTAATGACGTTGCTTGTAGAGCCTGACTTTGCATCAGAATTGTACACCTAACTTCGTGATTTGCATGCTGGTTGCTATGACGACCCACCCACACTTGTTGTGGTTGCTAACATAATGTTTGTTTTGAATTGAAGGTCAATGGTGTTGTTTACACTATATATGGCACTACAGAAGTAAACTTGAGGGGGGGGGAGAGAATGATATTCATTGAGTGAATTTCTCACCAACACACACAAACATACACACACACCTGCACCCTCCCACCTACACCACTCCCACCCCCCCCCCTCCCCACAGGGGAGGAGGACTCTGACGAGGATGAGTTTGGCAACATCCACATCATTGAGCTGCACAAGGGGGAGGAGCCTCTGGGAGTTCACCTCATGCACTATACCTCACCAGAGGGAAGGTGGGTATAGGAGCGTTGCTAGGAGACAGGAATTAGCCACACCCATTATATAGTGCACTCGCATTCAACTCTGATGACAGGCTACCATATTGGGTGGCTAGCTTCCTATCTTGGGTATGGGACAGTGGGTAACTTAGGAATGGGACTGTAGGTACATTATATTGTGTTTGAGTCATATGACAGCTGTTACTATAATGCAAGTCTTTGGGAACCAGCTGCCATTCCCCTTTGTCCTGTCCCCTAAAGTGACCTCGGTGTCTTCATCGGTGCCATGGATGAGAACGGGTTTGCGGCCAAGTCAAACAAGCTACAGGTCTGTGACCGCATCCTGGCCTGTAACGGGGTTGACTTCACCAAGGAGACTAACAAGAGGTCAGTATGCAGCTGCACCCACACACACAGGCACACACACACACACACACACACACAGGCACACTGACACACATACAGAGGCAGAAGTTATCTAGATTGATTGCCCAAAAATATTTTGCTTATAGCTTTATATATGCATGACACAGCTGTTGCTACCTAGTTCTCAGGCTGTTCCCATGGCAATAAGCCACTCCTCCTTTAGCACCTGATTGAAACATGATTAAGTATCTACTGTGCCCCCCCCCCTCCCCTTGGTCCCCCCACAGTGTGGAAGAGCTCTTTCTAAAAATGGCCCAGGACCCCCTTCTCCGCATTGCCATCTCCCGGGGCCTGCAGCTCAACCTGCCCCAGCTGGTGGGTGAAGCAGAGGGGGTGGGGCAAGGGGAGGAGCCTCAACAGCAGCAAGGTGCTAGTGCTGCACAGCCCAGTCCCACCCCACCTCCTGGCAAGATAGGTGAGTGACTTCACTTTCACCATAGCATCATTTGCTGCTATTTGTTCATGTATGTATAAACATTGTAAGTGGTCCATCACGTACATGCATGTGTGCTGTTATAATGCGATGGATGACTTATATGGTGAACAAATAACTTTAACAAAATTATCGGGCATTCAAGATATATTTCATTTTCTTTTTGGATAGCAAACACTGGCACAGGCTTTCATTTTCTACACTAGAACAGACTTCTATTTACCATCCTAAACCATTACCGCACATACGTGACATTGCATGCCCCTAGATCAGTTGTCTACCAAATACATGTAACACAGCAGCAGTACATGTACGTCCAGCAGTCCATCCCTAGTCATGCAGCTAGGGGCAGAATTCTTTGCAAGCCTGTGAAACAGCAATACATGTACTTTAGCTACCAATGCAGCTAGTTGGATATTGATGCTTTTCCCCCTCCCCCTCCCCTTTCCCACCCCCTCCCCCTCCCCCTCCCCTTTCCCTCCCCTCCCCCTCCCCCTCCCAGTGTCTTCCTCGACGCAGCTTCCCTCGACCTCGGTCACCAACACGCGTCAGATCGGTATGAAGCACAGCATCACTCTCACCAAGGGCCCCAAGGGGCTGGGCTTCGGGCTCACCTCCCGTGACGTTGCCACCGACAACAGCAGCCAGCCAATCTACATCAAGTCCATCACCACCGGTGGCCCTGCATTTGTTGACGGCAGGCTCAAGATTGGAGACCGCCTTCTTGAGGTGGGTGTGGCCTGTCTGTGAGAGGAGTGTAACCATGGAACAACAGACTTGAAAAACTGCAATACTTATTACTTACCTAGCTTGTACCTCCCCTCTTCCCTCCCACTCCCCCTCTTCCCTCCCACTCCCCCTCTCTCCTTTCCCTCCCCCCTCCTCCCACTCTCCTCCCCCTCTCCTTTCCAGGTGAACAATGTTGATGTCGTGGGGATGGACCAGCCGGGAGTCGTGAGCCTGTTGAGGGAGGCTGAAGGCAGCGTCACCGTCATCATCTCACGACAGGAGACGGTAGACACTCAGGACGAAGAAGTATGACATCGCAATGATGTAATGGTAAAAAGAACACCATATAATGCCCCTCTCCTTCCCCAGTTCCCAAGCTCCACTGCTGAGGCGTCCCAGCCCACCACGGTTGGAAGGACGGTCATGACCTTTGACATTCCCCTCTACAACTCTGGGCCGGCTGGTCTTGGTGTGACAGTGTATGGCCGTACCAGCCTCAGTGCCGCCAAGCGCTCGGGGGATATGGGCATTTACATCAAGTCCATTGTACCAGGAGGAGCTGCTGCACTGGTGAGGGTGTGTGTGTGTGTGTGTGTGTGTGTGTGTGACAATGGCAAGGAAATACATGTAGCCCATATGTAGCAGGTCTTCCTAGGGGAAAACTCCAGAGCTTTTGAGTTAAAATTTGGGATGGTACGAAGCTAGTCACATGTACTGCTCCTCTGCTCAGGAGCTCCAGTAGCTCAGTGGCCGACTAGTAATCAGAAGGTCCTGAGTTCAATCCCCAGCTGGGCTTCGATTTTTGTTGGGTTTCTGTCTTTAATAGTTCGCATATGTACATGTACATGGGTGTGCATGTACTGTTTGATGATGAGGTTGTCTTCACATGCCACATACACACACACACACACACACACACACACACACACACCAGGATGGCCGGGTGTGTCGCAACGACCAGCTCCTGTGCATCAACGGCCAGTCTCTTCTGGGCCGCTCAAACCACGAGGCACTGGGGGTGCTGCGAGGGGCTCTGGCTAGTGCCTCGGTCAAGAGCAGCACCATTCAGCTAATGGTGGCCAGGAGAGCCGGCATCAACCGCAAGGCCGCTCTCTCCATGGGCAGCTTTTCCTCCTCCATGGCCGCACTGGGGGAGGAGCCTGAGGAGGTGTGTCTGTCTGTCTGTCTGTGTACCTATTTATCTGTGTGTCTGTCCCTGCAATGTGTGACTAACCGAAACCTAACTCACAATTCATCTCCCCAGGAGGAGAGGGAGAGTGATCGCGGTCGGAAGGAGGATGAGAAACACGAAGAGGTGGGCATTGACGTCCCAGCCGAGAGCCGGCTCAGCCCTCAGGAAGACACCCGCCCTCAGGGCAACAAGCCACTACCCCTGGACCACGAGGTGGGTGTGGCACCTCTGTGTGTGCTCGTGCATTGCCAAGCTGTATGTATAGAGTCTAAGTTAGGAGTTGGGCGGAGTTTGTTGTTTTCTCCTCGCACTTTATGAAAACTGTTGTAGTATTGAGCTAGACTATACCGTATGGTGTTCATGTGCAGAGGAGTGCTAAAACAATGAAACTGGCAAACCAGTCTTTCTAACACCTGTACGTACCCTATAGTAGTCCACCTCCCTTAGTTAATAATTGCCACTGTGACTTTAACCTGTTTGTCCCTCTACCCAGCCTTCTCGTGGTAGCCTGCGCCATCGCAGTGACTCAGATCGAGACCCCGCCCATTCTAGCCACACCAGAGACCCCGCCCATGCCAGTCGCACCCGAGACTACGTCCATCCCAGCCACACTCGAGAACCTGCCCACGCCAGCCACTCTCGAGACCTTGCTCATGCCAGCCGCACCCCTCCAATGCCTCGCCCCAAGCAGAAGGCTAACACCCTTCCAAGCCCTCGCTCGCAGCGTAGACAACAGCAAGGAGACAACCTCAGCCCAAACACAAAGGTAACAGACATCCGTGTACAAGGGACCTTTCATATATTTTCTAAGCTACTCAATCATGCATGGCAGAGACCAATTGAAAGACAGCTGTACTGCTCTACCTAATGGTATTCTAGTGCTCAGTCAGTCTCCAAAAGTAGCTACACGAAATGTGCTTTCGTTTGAACAGCAGCTATCCTCCATACTAATACCTATGTGCATGTACATGTATGTAGTGCTGAGACAACATGTTAGGTTGGTCGATGTTCCTGGAGTGAACTCCAGCTTCCTGCCTCCCCTCTCAGCGGAGACTGAGCAGCGGTGGCTACCCCAGCCCTGGCTCCCAGCGGCTGCAGGCTCAGACCCTGAGCGGCTACGCCACTAGCCCGGGGCAGCTCCTTAGCCGACTCAAGGCGGCAGAGGGAGCCATGGGGAGTGGGGAGTTCTATGACCGACTGGAGCCGCTGGACCCACGGGACCGGCCAGAGAGGTCTCCGCTGTCCTTGTCGCCCTCTCATAGCTCTGCCTTCCCCTGGCGAGACGTGGAACGGGGACGGGAGTACTCCTCCCTCGACAGGAAGGGGACGAACAGGTGGGTGGTGCCAAGTGCTTGTAGGTGGTGTAAATGATCTTAGAATAGCCATTCGCATGCCAGACTTAGTTTCTCTTTGTAATATTAAACTCACGAATAATTAGAAAGTCTGCTACTTCCATATGTATGATTCTGATTGTCTGTTTCTATCCCTCCAGGTCTACCAGTCAAACCAGTTCCATCACCTCCTCCCTTCCACCCATGCACGCCAGGCTGCACCACCCCCCCTCATCCCGTGAGGGGAGCACCGTCATCTCACCCTCAGAGGTTGAAGTCGCCATGACAACAGCACCCTACGGTTCCCCTCACTTCCGTGACGGTAGTCTCCAGAGGCCGAGGGAAGGCTCTCCGCTGGACTCTCGCTACCCACCCTACTCCCCCTACAGCAGTGACTCTGCTGCCTCCTACCCCCTACCTGATTCCAACCCCCAGGTCCCCACGCGGGGGTCTGGCCGTAGGAACAGGCCGGAGAGAGGTAGTGGGCGTAACCAGGGAGGATCGTCCGTGTCCTCCCCTTCTTCCGAACCCACCTCCGAGAATTGCTCCACTTACCCTCGTTCAACTTCCCAATCCAGGTGTGTGTGTGTGTGCCTGTGTGCTTGCCTGTATAGGTGTTTGTGTGCATGCCTACATGTGTGTGTGTGTGTGTGTGTGTGTGTGTGTGTGTCACATGTACAAACGCCCTGTCATGCTAATTGACTGTACATCTCCTCTCCCTCCCGTCTCATAGCACTGGTGTTGCAGCTCGCCCCACCACACCCACCAACCCTGAAACGTCGTCCCTGTGCTCCCTGGAGCACCTGCGGCTCTCGGACTCCGAACAGCCGGTCCTAAGGAGAGATGACGTCTGGAGGATCTCCATCACTAAGAAGAGTGAGTACCTGTTGGAATAGTTCACCAACTTAAAATTATGTTAAATTAATATTTTAATAAACACCGTTGATTATCATACTCCCTCTCCCTGCCTCCCACCCTCCCTCCCTTCCTCCCTCCCTTCCTCCCTCCCTCCCTTCCTCCCTCCCTCCCCCCCTCCCTTCCTCCCTCCCTCCCTCCCTCCCTTCACCCTCCTCCTTCCCTTCTCTAGGTAAGAAGAACCCCAAGAAGGATTTTGCTAACTTTGGCTATGCCAACATTGAGCCATTGGTGGAGGGAGAGGCGCCAGCCCTGGTGCGGACCGGTTCCGATCCCTGTCTTGCTCAGAACCTGAACAGCACTGCACAGGTGAGACTGTATAGCAGTGGCGCGGTTTCAGGGCTGCAAAGAGCACTAGTACTAGAGTGCTTGAGAGCCGCAGTGAAAGAGTCACTGTGCACAGAATCCTGGCGTTTATATGTGCCTATGATGAGTATGTCATTGATGTTTGTCACTCTGGTTTTATACTTCGTGTTCTCATGCCATACTGCACATGCCCTGTCTCCAGGCGGATCTGCTGTTAGGAATGGAATTGGGACCCAGCCTGGGTCTGGCGAAGAGCAGCTCTCTGGAGTCGCTGCACAATGTGATGCATCTCCAAATCAGGAGAGACTCTGGCTCCGACCTCCGCAACAGGGAGACCAGGAACAGCTTCCGGAGGGCCGTAGACCACTCCTACGATGAGAATGGCCGCCAACAGCAGCAACAGAGGGGCGTTGACGGTGAGTGTAGTGTGAGGAGGAGTTTGCCAATGACTAAGTTGCACCTTAGTCACCTCTTGGAGGTAATGACATGTCACTGACCAATGAAATTGCTACAACTTGTGAGCTGTGCTCTAAGCTAGTTTAATGCAACTTGTCCTCCGTAGATCCGTCGGACTGGTAGACTCTTTGACGCATGGTAACAGTTACGATGAAATCATTGCCCACATGATACTTCCAGATGCACATACACACATACAATGTCATACATACATGCATACATACATATATACAGTCATACATAAAGCCATCTTAGTACCAGCCAGTTGTGTGCTCTGGTATTATTATTGTCCTGCACCAATCTACACTGTACATGAGTACATTGGCTAGAGGTATACTGGAGACATTCCCTAGGTGAGACTTCATCGCCTCCCTCCTCTCCAGTTGCCTTTGACGTGGAGTCCTTGAGCCGCCGTGCTACCGTCCCTGCTGTCATCAGCTTCACCAAGAGCCCCATGGGCAAGAAGCCACGCAAGAAAGGCTTTCTCAAACGAGTGTTCAAGTAAGTGGGTTATGATTGGTGTGGGTGGGTCACGATTGGTGTGGGAGGCCCTCTTTCCAGTTTGAGAGTTATTTGAGCTCGCTATGCACTCTTGAACGACTGAAATGTTAATAATGTGTTCTCCTTCTCAGGCGTAAAGGCACCAAGAAGGGTGAAAGCTACTCCCCCAACTCCTCCCGGAAAACCCGAGCAACTAGTATGGATGCCGTCCTCGACTCCTGCGATGAGCTGGATGAGGAGATGCCTACCAACGGACACTACCAGTTGCAGACCTCATCTCAACGCAGATACAGTGTCCCCACCAAGACTGGTCAGCCTCTCCCCTCTCCTCCCTTGATTCCCTCAAGAGCCCCCTCTCCCATACTCCCTCTCCTCCCCTGACTCCCTCAAGATCCCCCTCTCCCATACTCCCTCTCCTCCCCTGACTCCCTCAACAGCCCCCTCTCCCGTACTCCCTCTCCTTCCCTGACTCCCTCAACAGCCCCCTCTCCCATACTCCCTCTCCTCCCCTCACTCACTCGAAACCCCCCTCTCCCTTCTTTCTGTGTTGTTGCCATATGCCACATACATGTAGCCACACAAGTTTGTTGCCATGGTATTGTTACAAGTGTGTGCATAGCAGGAGTAACAAGGCCAGAGACATTTGTCACATTTTACCATTACCCCCTCCCCCCTTCCCCTGTGACCTCCCCCTCTCCTTCTCCTCCCCTCCCCTCTCCTCCTCTACCCCTCCCTCTCTCCTTCCCCTCCCCTTCCTCCTCTACCCCTCCCTCTCTCCTCCCCTCCCCTCTCCTCCTCTACCCCTCCCTCTCTCCTTCCCCTCCCCTTCCTCCTCTATCCCTCCCTCTCTCCTCCCCTCCCCTCTCCTCCTCTACCCCTCCCTCTCTCCTCCCCTCCCCTCTCCTCCTCTACCCCTCCCTCTCTCCTCCTCTACCCCTCCCCCCTCTCCTCCTCTACCCCTCCCTCTCTCCTTCCCCTCCCCTTCCTCCTCAGGTGAGGAAGACGTACCCACACACCAAGACTACATGACACAGCAGGGCCACATCATGCCCATCCTGTCCGACGACGACAGCAACGACGAATCACTGCTAGCAACCATGGCCAGAGTCTGATGCTCACTGGAACAACAGTTTGTAATAGACTAAGTTAGTATTTTCTTCTCACTGAACGGCCGTGATATGGCTGCTCCAATTACTGCACCCGATCTATTGTCGTTGTTTTTTAAACCTAAAGATGTGTTGTGCACATTCTGAAACTTGATTTTATCACTCTCTGTGTGTTTGTGTACAATACCTTTCTGTGTAGAGAGATTTTTAATTGCTGTCAGACAATCTCCAAGCTCCAGGCAAGCATAATATTATAGTCAATGGAATTCTGTACTGTTGTTATTTTACATGCATTATATCAATTTAAATGGAGCCACTCCACAACATGCAGGATTGCCACACCATTGCAGTAGCTTTGTAGCTGTTTCATGGGCTTTCAGTGCTATGGGGGTTACTTCTATGGGTGACCATGACTGGATGATGAATCCACTGTCCACCAGCACAAGTGCAATCTGATTCTTGGCTTTCTAAGCCTATAGCCAATACGTCGATAACTTCCTTCGGGACTCCGAAACTAAAAGGATGACTGGATACGTTACAAGGCCTCCTGTGATTCCCAGCCATCGCCTATCCAGCGCTCCGGGTGTCTGACACTCCAGGAGGGATGGGAGGCTCCCTAGGCTTTTGTTTTTTGGTTTTTTTCTTCTCAAGTTTCTTTTTTTTCCTCCAAGTTTCTTTCATTTCTCCTTTTTTTCCTCCAAGTTAAGTTGTTCTCTTTATAGAAATGCCACAAAAATATTTTTTCAACGAATTTTATAGCATTTAATAGATATGTTATTGGCTGCTAGGCTTTTTTCCCTATTGTAATTTGTTTCTTTTTATAGAAAATGCCACAAATAGTCATCTATCTATCAGTACTAAGCCTGGGAAGAATTGTTTGACCGACCAGGAGCTATAGGCTTCTTTTTTCATCTCTAACTTAAGTTGCTTCTCTGTATACAAATACCACAAATATGAAAGAGCTGGGCACAAGACAGGAATACACACACAGGTGAATATCCCACATGCAGCCATTCCATCTACGTCAGAGCCAGCCCAATACACTATCACCTCAGTCGCCACAGGTCTCCACGTACATGTTGAATTTAATTTACTCTTGCTAATTAAATTTTTCCTCAAGACTTTTCAATAACTAGCTGTCACGGGTTAGACATAGATCTAGTGGAGGGATGTCCTGTCCTAGAATGTGCTTTAGAGCTGCTAAAAATTCAGAAGTTTGGACATGTTTCTTTACTCCATTTCTGTGTGATTCTTGCAATTTCTAGTACTTCACTTTGGGTTACTCCACTGGTTCTGACCCCTTCAATTATAATAATATTATCTACAAAGTACCTATGGGTATGTAGACACTGGAGTGGACTATGCTCTAAGATGTAGGAATATAATGGGGGAGTATGTACATTTGTTAACTTCGGGTTTTTGCTATCCTAAACCTTTCTGAATTGGCATTTCATGGCTATGTAGGCCTATGAAGGGCTGAGAAGCAGTAATCTGACCCAAAAGAAATTGCCCCCTCCCCCAAACTTGAGAATACGGGTATGCATAATTTTTACTTCAATGCTTGATTAAGGGTCAGCCCAGCATGCCTTGAGCCTTTCAATTATCGCTTTCTCTGGCTGATAAAGTAATACAACAGTGGCAAATGAGCAGACGGTACAGGTATGTGTATATGTCATACTGAGACAGGTTGACAGTAGGAACAGTACAATAGACAGATCTGGTTGTCATTGGACTTGTACCGCAGTGTCCACGGCTCCCCGTTGGGTGGCAGTACTCCCCTGATCTTGGAGAGCCCGTGCCATGACCACCCTCTCCTTTGGGCGGGGCAGAGGCAGGTCAACTACCTTGGCCTGCATCTCCTCCTGCATGCCTGGAATGGTGGAGAAGTAGCTCCGAGCCAGGACATGTCTGTGGTGGACCTTGCGGCTGAACTGAGAGCCGTACGCCTGCAGGGGGAAAGTTAGTGAACATCTCACTCATTGCTGTAATTCTTAAGGAGAGGAGGGGGGGATTGTGGTTGTAGAGGGTGGGGCTGTGTGATAAAGGAGAGGGTGGGGCTGTGGTGGTAAGGGAAGGAGAGGGTGGGGCTGTGGTGGTAAGGGAAGGAGAGGGTGGGGCTGTGGTGGTAAGGGAAGGAGAGGGCGGGGCTGTGGTTGTAAGGGAAGGAGAGGGTGGGGCTGTGGTTGTAAAGAAAGCAGTCACTGCCAAAATAACTGTAGACAGATTACTTTCCTTTTGAGGCAACCCCAGAGATGGCAAATCTGCTGCATCTGCATATCCAAAAACTCTACCAGCAGACATCTTTGTATCACTGTGTAAATCTTCACCGTATAATACATGCTATGAACATGCAGCTCACACCTGACTATAAACCCATACTGAATGCACACCTACATGTACATAATACATAGGCTGTCGACATTGGGAGCTGGCTACCTGAAGGTTGACACAATGACAGGTGCTTGCCAAAGGACATCACATTTGGTGCAGGAGCCTCACCTCCTGTATCCTGTCCAGTTTGCAGTGGCCCTTGGCCTCCTCCTTGGTGAGCAGGACGCAGTTCCAGGGGGCCCACTGCTCCCTCCGCTCCCAGCGCACCAGGGTGAGGTCGTAGAGGTCCTTGCCGGCACTCAGGATGCTCTGGCTGCCCCAGATACTCTCCACTAGGTAGCGCAGGTCGGCCTCCTGCAGCAAGGGAGATGAGAAGCAGTACGGGTTTAGAGTTTAAGCAGAAAATGCTCACTAACTCTTCAGGGTTTTTTGGTTGGCTACTAAAGCTGTACTGAGTCCACTAGTCTCAGTAGCTGGTCCCATCACTAGCTTACCTGTACAAGGAAGATGATGTGCGACCCATCTCCGTACTTCTCCTCCGCCTTGCGGATGTCCCTGAGCATGGCTCTGTAGAGGGTGAAGTCCTCCCGGGCCCGAGCCTCGTTGTCCAGATCACGGCACAGCCGACAGTGGCCCACCACCCTGGGGTGGGGAGAGGGGGGTTACTTAATTGGCTTGTATACTTATGGGGGGTTGCATAACTGTGTTAAAATAGCTTGTAAGACACGCATTTGATGGTCTCATGATAGCTCATTATGATTCGTGGGCAACAGAAATGTTGTTTTAATTCCCTCAAAGATTATCAGAGGTGAGAATATGGCAGACCAGACATCCCTGATACATGGGGACCACCTGATGTGATTAAGAGGAGCTGTCCAGCACAAACAACAGTGTAGCACACTTACCTTGAGTTGGTTGAGAGCTCGAATTCAGTGGAGGGGAGGTACTGGCAGCAGCTCCTGCAGTAGTAGATGTTGCTGCGCAGTGTAGAGGGGTCCTGGGGGACCTTTGGGACAGAGGGCGAGCTCAGAGGAATGCTTCATACCGCCTCGTAGCCAGGCTATGAGGAATTGAGTGCCAGCTCACCTTGATGTGTTTGGCGGCCTCTGCGTTGAAGAGGGGAGTCTTGCAATACTGGAAGAACAGGCTAGCTATTCTCTTGCGAAGACCTGTACAGGAGGACAGCAATCCCTTAGTGGAGGTGGCTCCATTGATCAATGCAACTACTTCAATTAACTGTCCTTCGACTTCATACTGGAAAGGTTTTGAATAAGAGCACGTGCATCAATTTGAGGTATCACACACACCCTGCAGTGAGGCTTCGTTCATCCCCCGTACTAGTAGGTCAGCCTCACGGTCCACCAGCTCCACCAGCTCCCTCGTCAGCTGACAGTCATGCTCCTTTACCGTACACTTGAGCGTCAGGAGCACGTCTAGGCGCTCGTCCCGCGAGAGGGTCTTGAGGGTCAGACTATTATAGGTGTCCCGGAGTTGCTGGGCCCGCAGGGTGAAGGGAGAGTCCATCTCGGTGATGTTCCCATCGTAGGCTGTCCAGCGCTTGGGCGCTGCCGTCTGTCATAAGCAATGAAAGTGTGATTGCCACAAGGCAAATTTTTAATGAGTACCAAATTGGGCCTTGAGGGTCCTGGTACTGTACCAAATTGGGTCTTGAGGCTCACGGCACTGTACGAGCAAACTTACAGGTAACTCAGCAAATATTTGGACTTCGATGGTGATTTTGGCAAACTTCAGTGCAATGTTTTTGATAGCGCTTTGCCCAATGAAGAAAGCCAAAAAGTGTTGCAATAAAGTTTGCCAAAAACACCATGCAAGTCCAAATATTTCCAAATTAGATATCACACAAAACACGCAGCGATCACTTACTGCATCAAGAAACTTCTTCATCTGGTCCTCCTTGTTCTGTTTACCGGCCTCCAGGCGGTGCCGACCGATGGAGGCGATGAGCTGGGCTTCCTGCTCCAGTAGGGCACACAACGCAGCCTTGCGCTCCGGCCCCGAGGTGGTGGCGTTGATGCGACTCAGTTCCTCCTGTCGCCACACTGGGGAGTGTGTGTGTGTGTGTGTAAATGGAGACAGAAGGCAAGCAATTATGCAATAGTGTTGCAAGCTGCAATCCACAATCAAGTTACTATACTATGGCTCTGCATGAATCTTACTCTCCAGTGCGTGGTAGAGCAGCTCAAAGTCCTCCTTGGTGCGAGGGTTCATTCTCCGCTCAAACTCTCGTTTGGCCCGAGCCTCTCTCTCACGCTGCCTTCTGATGGCCTGCACACGAGAACAGGAGGGGAAGTATGAGGTCATACACACATCTCGGGCAGTGCTGCTTCCTTCATCCAACCACTAAAAGGTGTCTCCCCCTCTAGCCTACATGAAAACCACCCCCATAATTTTGGTGGAGTTACATTAAGGCCAAAATACCCCCACAGGGGTCCAACTAATATTTTTAATTAGTAGAAACCCCAGTGGAGGTCTGTCAGCTGGTCTCACCTCCTCTTTATCCCACTCCATCTTGCGCAGCTTGTCTCTCCTCAGCCCCTCCACAAACTTGCGGGCCAGCCACTGCCGCCAGTACTTCTGCAGTGTTATCACCTGATGGGAGCGAGAGTTTCTGTTAATCTTCCAAAGGTACACATGTGAAGACATGTAAGAAAATAGTACCGGGACAGCCGACCTGATAGCTTGACATGGCTGCCCTTCCATTCACCAGGCTACTGTGTTCATGGATACCTCTGTGGAGGGCTTTCAGCATGCATTCTTGAGTAATGAGGCTGGGAATGAGGCTGGGGCGGAGGCCTGGGAATGAGGCTGGGGTAAAGGCCTGGGAATGAGGCTGGGGTGGAGGCCTGGGAATGAGGCTGGGGTAAAGGCCTGGGAATGAGGCTGGGGTGGAGGTCTGGGAATGAGGCTACTAACATTACATGATGTAGAGTGTGGTCTATTAATGACTAGCAGGCCTCCAACAACAAATTGCACAGCACGCTGGCCGGCCTACCTTCTCCAGGATCCTCTGGTGGTACTCATCGGCAGTCTCATAGTGGCCAATGGAGATCACTCTGTCTCCATGGCTGTCAATGAAACGCCCCGTCTTGTTCTGCAGGGGCACAGAGGCCATGATAATCAAAATTATCGCAATTTTACAATAATATCATAATATTATTGTGAATGCTTCACTTTGAACACCTCGGTAATCTGGTTAGACCCGGCTCAAAATAGGGATGGTAAGAATTTTATAGGAGAGCTTATAACATGTTTTAAAGGTTATAAGATAATTATGGAGGGTTATGTTATGTATGGTGGTTACCGGTGGTTACGGGTGGGTTATACATGGCTAATTATACGTGGTTATGGGCGGTTATGTGTGCAGCCCAACCCACCATCTGGGTGGCAGCATCAGCTGTGGCCTGCTGGTATCTGTTCCTGGTCACCACGGTCTGAGTATCCCGGTCAAACCTACGAACCTGGGGAGAGGAGAGGGGGGGAGGGGAGGTATGGATATGGATTCCTGATGTACATGTACACAAAAGATGATTTCAATTACCCCTTCTTTGATATAAAGAAGGTTGGCTAAATTGCATGCTGGATGGGTGCTGAGAGTAGCAATGCCGTCAAACAGGTTTTAGCCCACCATGCATTCCTTCAGGCACCCAGCAGTAACTTCAGTAACTAAGGTTAGCGGTTTAGTAAGGGATGGTGGAGGTGGTTGCTATACTGAGGCTAGTTTGGCCACCTACGTACCCCATTGTCTGACTTTCTCTTGGGTAGAGTCTGAGCAGAGGCGTGGTGGTACTCCACCCCCGTCACTTTGTGCTGGTAGCCGCCCAGGAATGGCTTCTGGCTCCTGGGTCGCTCCACTCTCACTAGCACCTCCTTCGTCTCTCGGCCGCTGGTCACCTGTACTGTGAAGACCTCTGGCATACGGTATGCCCCCACAGTCGTGGCGGAGGGGCGGAAATTAACAGGGGCTTCTCCTTCATTTGGGAGAGATGCGGCCTGCACCTGGAGTTCCACTGATTGACCAGGGTCTGCCCCCAGTTGCTCTACTGTGGTGGCACTGGAGAGCGTCTCACCTGTGTGTGTGTGTGTGTGTGCGTGCATGTGTGAACCTGGCACCTTACATGACTGTACATAATTGTGTTGCTACATGTATTACCTAATTAGATTTGTAATTGAAGTATGTTTAAGTGGTTAGGGGATCAGAGTTATGGATTAGGATAGGTGAGCTTTATTTAAGCCTAGAACTAAATGAATGCATCAATACGATCATTACGTTTTCATAACCTATACATAAAAATAGTAATAAAATCCTTGAAAATGTCATGAAAAATGTTTAAATTGTCATAAATCCTAACAAAGTGAAACGTATATACAAAAGCATCTCACGCACCATTGTAAGAGATAGTGATGCCATGGGTGGGCGTGTCCCAGGAGCGAGCCACAAACTCCCTCAGTGTTTCCACGGTGTCCCCCAGTCCGGACTCCCGAGAGAGCCGCTCACCACTGCCCTCCAGGACAAAGTTCACTGCAGGAAGGGGGCGGAGAGGAAGAGGATAGTCCCTGTTCCACGGGACATCTCTTCCATGTCTCATGACAAGTAGGAGACGGGGGGGGGGGGTCCTAGGATCAGGACTGGCAAAGTGGGCTCCATACCATGGTACCAGTGTTACATGCCTTCATTGGATGGACCAACAATCCATTCCAGCTGGTATCGGAATGTGCTCCGATGTGCTGTTACAGAATGTTAACCTACAAATTAATGTGCCTATACATTTTCTTAATCTCCATTGGACTACCCCAGCATGCTGCTATGTGGATGATAAACATGCTATTTCAGGTAATGTTCCAGGGAATCCCAGAGTGTAGGAAATAGGTGCTTGGAGGATGTAAGAACAGGGAACAGGGAACCATTCTCTGTCCCACTTACAGGCAGTGCAAAGCACATACTGCATAGCTAGTGCAGTTGTATAGCAACTATATATGCAAACTCGGAATTTGCTTTTGGGGTATTGAAACTGAGTATGCCGTTCTCCTGTTTCAATGCATTAGGGAAAGACACTTGCAAGTGATATCATGCTGGTAATAATCCCCTCCCCCCCTTCACCCAAATTATTTCAGTTTGAGATCACCACAATGGGATTACATAGTTCACAATACTTATGCATCTGTATGTAGTTACGTGCTCTATTATCTATGATATAGTATACGACTGTATATATATGGTTTGGGTTAATTTACGGAATGTGACGGAATGTGGTATCATGTCAGGCTGCATAGCTCAGTGCACTACTTCGACAGCCCAACAGCTCTAGCCAACTTACCTGTGACCCCACTGGGGACATGGCTGCCCTCTCTTTGTTGGTGTTGCTGAGCTTCAGTCGTCGCCTGCTCGCTCTCACCAGTTGGGATCTCCATGTTGATTAGGATGCAGCAGTTACCTAGCAACCAGTATTTAGTGATGCGCATCTATTAGAAAACGAATCCCCCCCCCCCCCCCCTGAATCTAATTACAAGGGCCGTTTTCGTAAACAGATCCGGGCTCTCTGCGTGATCGTGAGTATCATAACAGGCTGATCTTCCTAGCTATCGAAGGTAAGAGGATCTGTTTCATATGCCGATTGATCATGTTTTGCAGCATTAAGTATTTGGCTAGCTCCGCTGGATAATTTAAAGTTGCAAGAAACCTTGGCGATAAGTGCGATGCAGTAAAATGACACCTCCCCCCTCTGTCTTGCAGGTCATGATGGTGTATTAAACTACAAGGATCCAAGGAATCGCCTTCTCCTGCCGCCCACACAACCCTTGAAGTAGCTGCTAGCCATGCGACTGCGTCGCCTCCTCTCTGCTGGTGTCCCCTGCTGGATTGCCCTGCTGGTTGGGATACTCTTAGGAGGAGTATTGACTTCATCGTTCAGCTTGCATTTCTGGTGGTGCTCATACGATGACCTCAGCATGGACAGACAGACGTTGTCCATCGTTCGAGTGAACGAACGCATTTGGGCTCGTAAGCAGCCATCGCTAGACCCACTACGAGATGGGGAGTGTGTGTGTGGTGCCGATGCAGAAAGACTGAGGAGGGCCGCCATTGGAACTTCTGTGGTAGCTAATGAGCAAACTCTGGAGCCAGCGTTAAGAGCCTTCTCTAACCACACCGCTGCTATGCCCTCCGAGAATAAAGTCACTGCTCAGGCTCTCGACAAAGACTCCGATGGATTTAAAGGGTATATCAAACCTAGTGATAGTGACTTAATACCCAAGTCTCAGCCACCATCAGATCCGCTCTACTTGAGTAAAGAGTATACCGTGAAGAAACCCCTGCTTGTTGCCATAGTAACTTCTGGTAAGCATCTGGAAAGAGCAGGTGCAGTTTACGATACCTGGGGCGTAGATGTCAGCCAGGTCCTGTTCTTCGTTGGTGATGACTGCAATATTTCGCACCCAGCAGCTATAGGGCTACCTGTTGTGAAGCTACAGGGGATTCCCGATGAACCGAAAGACTCGGTGAACAAGACATTTGCGGTTCTCCGCTACCTCTATGAGAACTATGCTGAGAGTTTCCACTGGTTTATGAAGATGAAGGACGATGCCTACGTCCGGGGGCAGAAGCTGGAGAAGATCCTCTCAGCTTTAGACCCTCACGAGGCGATATACCTTGGACAGGCAGTCACGGGCAAGCAGGGAGACAAAGACAAGATACAGCTGCAAGCACACGAACACTACTGCCTGGGTAGTCCTGGCGTGGTACTGAGCAGTGGAACCCTGAGGGCATTGGGACCGAAACTTGATTATTGCCTGGGGGCAGTGGACTACTACAATAGCCAGGGGGTAGGTGATGTGTGGGAGCACGAGGACATGGAACTGGGGAGGTGTGTGAGCCGTACCCTGGGCATCCAGTGCTCCCAGTCTGCAGAGGTGAGCGGATGAAAGAAGGAGGGAGAGGGGGGAGGGTAGGAGGAGGGGCTTCAGCTATTCTACAATATGTAAACACATGTTACTATTGTGGACAAGAAACCTAGTGTCTTTTTGAGAGTGGTTTCATTGTTACTGCTTTTCACTTCTCTGTCGTGAAAAACATTACCATTTAGCAACAGTCCTTAATTGGTAATTTAAAAACCAGAATGAAAGCAAGTACCAGATTGTCACCTTGGATACCTCATGTCCGTATTATGGCCTAGCCTTGTCCCCCCCCCCCCGCACCTTTTCGGAATAAAGTGGGGGGCATAGGAATCCTACCTACACTGTAGGCCTGGAAACACAGTGGATTATTACATACTTGTGGTGTTTTGTTAGATGGCTAGGTCCTGAGCCTCAAATTGGGTGCTGATTGCTGATGTGTCTGAGGTTGGTCAGCTCTTTTTGTATTGTCTAACTAGTGGTAGGGCCACACTGCCCTGAGGTCATCATCATGAGAAAGCAGCCTCAGGGCCAAAGTGCCCTGAGGCCTCATCATCGAATTTCGATAATAGTTAAATAGCTATTATTTTTTTAATTTCTCATTGCTATGCATACTTCCCGTTCGGATATTTTGGTAAAACTGTGAAACAGGAATACTCTTCTTAGACTTCTCCCCCACAAGCATAACACAGGGTTAGTATTCTCAGCTGGTGATTGGTCAGTCTATCGCACCTAACCACAGACGCTTTTGACTATTAATACTTAATAGCCACTTTGTAACAGTCTGTTTAGCACTGAAGTTAATTGACACCAATTTTAACATTCTGCAACCATCTGCCAGGGCTGCAGCTCCTAGGAGACTACAATTTGTGTGGGTCCTTGTTCACACAGAAATGGTAGCACAGCTTGTTGACATATGTACAAAATAGATGGAGGAAACCACTGCCCTTCACTGGCCTCTGTTATGGGACTCTGTGTGGGAAAGAACCCATTGAATGGCGTGCATGTACACATCTGCAGTGAGTGAGCTACAGATTTTTGTTATACATGTACCTTAGCCTTTTCTTTTACCTGACCCTCTGACATTAAGTACGTTTTCCCAGTAGATGAGGCAATTAAGTTGGGAGGATCCTCTCGTTAGAGGCACAAATTGATTCTATTAGTGACGCCAGACATTTCAAGTACCTTTTGAAGTAACGTTTATGGATAGCATAGAGTCTCATGCCCCCTCCCCACCCACTCACATTCCTGTCTCTGGCGTGCTAGTTGCCATTGAACTGCATCATTCAGTGTAACTTTGTTCCAGCCCCCAGATTAGGTTTGGGGATGGTCGGTCTGGAAATGAGGCTATAGCAGCTGGACCGTCTCCAATCCAGACCTAGTAGTCCAGGAGTGAGGAGAGGGTCTGATACCAGGACTAGCGTAATGCCCCCTCCTTCCCTCTCTCTCTTCCTCAGGCAAGGACCTACTTTGTGCGTGACTATAGCAACAATCCCCTCACTCGCAAGTCCATCAAGTCCTCTCTGGCCAGCCAAGACTTTGTCTCCTATTACCCTGTACCTGACGCTACCAAGATGAGAGCTCTGCACATCGTCTTCCGACAGACAGACTTCCAGGAAGCTGTCAGCAAGACAGAGCTCATGGCAAGCCAGTTGAAGGAGATGTGTCAAGCTCCTGATATAGTAGGCTCCAAAGGCAGCTGTGGAGTAGAGATGTGTCCTGCCATTCAGCGGTGCCCCAGTCCAGGCACTGTTAACTCAGCCCCCAAATCCTATCTTGCCTCTACCCGCCTCAACTACCAGAGCTGGGAGTATTTCGACCCGAGTGAGCTATACGGCGACCAGTTTCAAACCCCTAGCCTGGTATTCCGTACCCATAGCAACCGCAAACATGAGCTGCAGTTGGTTCTAGGCAAGGTAGCCCAGGCTGCCAGTGAGCAACATGGAAGATACATCAAATTCAAGAAGGTTCTTAATGGCTATGTGAGGCACAACCCATCACGTGGGAATGAGTATATTATAGATGCAGAGTACCAGGATTCTCGCGGTGGGAAGACTATAGAAGCCAGAGTAAGCCTGGTGCGACCACTAGCAAGCAACTACATCACGCTACAGGAAACCTCCAACCCTGAGGCTGCAGTCAACTTCATAGTGCCCATCACCAACGTCAACGACAGGTTCAAGGAGTTCATGGTGATGTACGAAGGCCTCTGTCTCAAGACGAACGAGAAGACAAACTTAATTTTGGCTGTCTATGGTGAAGAAGACGTGAAATTTATTCTAAGTGTCTTAGAACCCTATCAGAAGAAATACCCGAGAGCAGGCATGGCGGTAGTCGAAGGGAAAGGTCCCTTTACACGAGCCAGAGCCCTCCATTTGGGCATGACTCGGCTGAGAGCAGAGGACCTAGCCTTCCACTGCGACGTGGACATGATCGTTAAGCAGGGTTTTCTCAACTGCTGCCGAAGGAACACCATCCGGGGTCAGAGGGTCTACTACCCAGAGTTCTTCAAGCTCTACAATCTAAAGTATGTCTACAGACACTCTGAGCCGCCCTCCACCCCCAAGATAAGACGAGCTAACGGGCACTGGGCCTACTACTCGTTTGGAATGCTCTGCATATACAAGTCGGACTATGACTCTGTTGGTGGCATGAACACCAACATCATTGGCTGGGGCGAAGAGGATGTGAACTTCTTTGAAAAGGTTCTTCGCAAGAAGCTCGAGGTTCTTCGAGTGCCAGACACTGCCCTCGTCCACCGCTGGCATGAGAAAAAATGTTCCAAGAAGCTGGCCCGCAAGCAGTACAAGCACTGCCTGAGTTCCAGGGCAGAGCATCTGGCTGATCGGATGGAGCTTGCAAACTATATCTACGAGCTTGGGATTGAGATCAAGGCACCGTCCATAGCCAAAAATGCAACCTATGTATCAGACGATTTATATGAGGACAGTGAACCATCAGAGGACATATTTGATGCAGCGAGGTAGCAGTAATTGCTCAGATTTAGCAGATGTATATCCATTCTCATATTACATGTAAGAAAAGATTGGCAAACCGTCGGGGTCCAGTCCCATTTTTTAAGAGATGGGTCCCGAGTTAGCGTGTGGGCGTTGTCTGCATATGGATGAAGGAACAACAAATGAACATGATCAAGATGAAGTGGCCGCGCATAGCCAACGTAAAGGTGGGAATTCGATCTGTAGGGCGGCTAGATCGCGCTAATGCCACAAATCTACGTAGCTAGAGACAATCTTCACGAGTCTAAATATCGTAGGCTAGCGGGTAGGGGGATCGGGTTGTACTATAATTATGATTTGCCCCCCGAAAGACTTGGTACTGTATACATGTGTATAAACTGTGTAGCTGTTAAAGCTACAGTACTGGCTTCATGAGTGGTCTGCACATATAGCTGTCAAGAATTTATGAAATCTTGTTGCCATGGGCTCCAGTCAGCTGATCATGCAGAGATAGTGAACAACATAAATGGTAACTGGTAAAATACCTCTGGCCTCTAGTACCTTCTTTCCTGTCCTTAAATGGGTTCAAAGTGCATGTGGGCAGGCGATCATAATGCTGTCTCTCTTCTCTCTTCCCTTCCCCCTCCCATTCCTGTTCCCTCTCTCCTCCCTCCCTCCCTCTGTCTCTCTCCCTCTTATGTGTAAACATATTTTGGAATTAGGTCTCTCCCTGGTTTACTCTCATCATTGGCTACATAATTGGCTACGTCCTCTACCCAACCTTTCGGCTGTGGACCTGTGACTGTAAGGCTCTCGTTCATCAGTGCAACCAACTGACAGGAGCCTTAACACTGAGTAAGTGGATCACCATTGAAGAAGGGAGGCTGAAGTTATCCTTCACTCAGGAGGAATTCATTGAAGAGTACCTCAACCCTTCTCCGTACCATCTCGCAAACCCTTGGAGGCTGGGAACTCCCCGATATCTCAGCAATGAGTACACTGTCCGCAAGAAGCTTCTCGTCGGTGTTATCACGACTGAGAGATTCCTCCAAACACGTGCAAGGGCAGTCTATGAGACTTGGGGCCAGGACGTGGAAAAAATTATATTTTTTGTCGGTTCAGATTGTAGTGTTTCTAGATCTTCTGTAGATCTTCCCATTGTAAAATTGCCTGGTATCTTGGATGATGTCTACCCTCCACAGAAGAAGATGTTTGCGATGCTCAAGTATATGCAGGAGCACTATATTGATGACTTCCAGTGGTTCATGAGGGCAGATGATGACGTTTATGTGCGAGGTCAGAGACTCGAGGAAGAGCTCTCAAGAATGGACCCTAATGAGAGGGTCTACCTCGGGAGGGCGGGCTCAGGGAAACATAAGGACTTACAAAGACTGCAGCTACTAAGCCATGAGCACTACTGCATGGGTGGCCCGGGAGTGGTGCTCAGTAACGCAGCGCTGAAGGCACTGGCTCCTCACTTGGACTACTGCCTTAGTGCAGTAGAGTTCTTCAATCAAGAGGCCAGCAAGCCGTGGTACAATGAAGATGTGGAGCTGGGGCGGTGCATCAGCAGGACATTGGACGTGCAGTGCTCCTCATCAACACAGGTGAACAGACATGCACGTATGTTGGTGTAAACTAAAATAGATTGTGATTGTATTATATAAGTAAATATCAACTCCTGTGCTGCGTTTCAGATTTAACAAAAATGCAGTTCAACACAAGCAGTTTCAAGTGGCTTTACTATTAAGCTTGTTTGACTAAAGTTAAGTTGAATCTGTACAAGTCTTTCTGTAAGGAAATAGAATTCAAGAATTATTTGCAGGGGGTAGGTGATCCGGGTACAAGATTATTGTTTAAGTTTCGGTCAGGTACGAACGGTCTGAATGAAGAGTTAGGAAGACATAGGGGTAAAAATGATGATAGGCAGTGTAAATTATGCAGGGGTGAATGTGAGAGTGTGGTACATGTTCTCTGGGAGTGTCCAGCATATGACAGCATTAGAAATAATTTCATGGTTGAATTAGAAAATCTATTGGGGGTGAGGTTTGGGGAGTTTAGTACACTTGATAATTTTAATAAGGCAAGTTTTATTTTAGGGTTTGAGAATTGGAACAGGGATGATTTTAAAGCATTATTAAAGCTAGTTAAGAGCTTTGTATTACTGATATGGGAGACTAGGAAGAAGGAATTGTATGGTGATCAGGATTGTGTGGTCTCTGGTTGTTCTTGCTCTTGTCCTCTGACTGGAGGTCTTACAAGCTCCGCCTGCGTCTGTGGGTGCGTGGTCAATGGCGTAAGCGCTACGGCAGCAACATGAGTATATTATTACTATTAAGCTTGTTCTTGCTGCAGGCCCAAATGTTTTTCATTCAAGACTACAACCAAGATGCACTGAAGCCATCCACCTTCTGGTACAGCCCAATGTTCAGAGACCTCCTCACGGTTCATCCCATTAAAGAACCTGAGAATTTACGCAGCCTTCATCACTTTTACAGAGTGGTAGAATTCAGAAATGAGCAGGAAAAGCTGCAGCGACTCCAAGGGGACATCAAGACATTATGCAAAGGGTTCAATCAAACTCTTCAATCACCATGGCAAACACTAGAGGCTTGTGAAGTACAGTTCTGCTCTAAGAATGGGGCTACTTTAAAGCAAACTCCCAGCACTCCTCTTACTCCGAAGTTGTCCCTGCCGCATTTGGCTAACCCCAGAAACAGGTATGAACTAATGCCCTGGATCCACTTCAATGCCACCCTACAGGAAGGTTTCTCCGATATCATGCCCCAACATGAGCTATATGATGGGCTGCACTCCGAGGTCACCCATCTTCTCAGCCTGCTTGAGGCCCACATCAAGCAAAACATGAGAGAATCCCAGGAACTGAGACCGGTGGAAGTTTTGGACGGTTACTCAAGGTTCAGTCCTGAACTTGGGCAAGAGTTTATTCTGGACATCAAGTTTGCTGAAGTAGACAACTTTAACGAAATGGTACAGAAACGTGTTCGATTGATTAGACCTTTGGGGCAGGAGCTACTCCTAATTGAAGAGAGCCCTAATTTCGATGCTACAGTCAATGTTATAGTACCAGTTGCAAAACCCGATCACAACTTCGAGGAATTCATGTCAGCGTATGAGATTGCAAGTTTACAGTATGATGCAAACACCCGCCTGGTGCTAGCAGTCTTTGGTGGGAAGGACAACCTTCACCACGTGCAATCTATCACTGACAACTACACCACCAAGTATGCCAGCTCTCGGATCACTATCCTTGCTGGAAAGCAGGATAAATTCTCTGTGGCAAGTGCACTAAATCTTGGGATGTCTGTCATCACAGGAAAAGAGTTAGTCTTCCTTGGAGATGTGAATACAAGGCTACAGCCGGGATTCTTCAACGTTTGTCGCCAGAACACCATATTAGGGGAGCGAGTCTACTTTCCAGTAGCGTTTGCTACTAGTGAGGAAGGTCCTGAGCTTATGAAATTGCGAGGACGATGGGCTTCCTATTCCTTTCAGCTTGCCTGTCTCTACAAGGCTGACTTCATTCTGCTGGGGGGAGCCACAGAAGCAAACCTGTTTCAAAGAGCAATCGAGAAGCAGCTGGAAGTGATGCAGGCTCCAGAACCGAGATTACTCGTGGTACCTTCTGAAGAAACATGCAATTCTTTTAGCGAGCCTGAAAAGAAGGCAATTTGCTTACAAGTGAGAACGTTTTCCACAGTTGATCAAGTACAAGTAGCTAGCTATCTGTACGATTTCACCAGACTGAAACATAGCTCACTGAACAGTGAACATTTAGAGCCCCCCTAGTATATAATTAAGATGTGTTTCACTGACTGCTGAGACAAGGCTTGGTGGTTACTCGGACTCCAGGTATTCGACCACAAAGGAGCTAAGTACAAATTGCCTATGTAATTTGTTTTCATACTGATCATGAGTGCAATTGAAGTTTTGCAGTCTCAGTCAAGCAACAAATCATATGCTTAGTCCAGTGTGTGTGTGTGTGTGTTAGTCTCGCGTGCCAGCTCCCGTCCGCACTTTGCGGACGGGGCCGGGGGCTGGTATACAGAGCGCTCTATGATGCGATTGTGCATGGGGTGGGGCTGGTCGGCAGCGAAATGACGTAAGCTGCATTAGCATGCCGAATCGACGCCAACATAGCTAAGGGAGGAGATCGCAGTGTAGCAACCGTGGGTATGAAGTATGAAGCTCCTCTTCACTCACTTTGTGTCTCACTCAGCGGCCCTGCTGGTAGGCTTGACAATGGGGGTATTACTGATGTCGGTACAGTTCCAGACGGAGTGTAAACTACCTGTTGGGTAATAGACTTTGCACATAATATTATTATGATGCATAGCTAATTGCATGACCTGTTTCGCAAGCTAGTAGGTCATAGTGTTATAATTATGCTCACAGTAGAGCTGTGTGTTCATGTGGATAGCTTGTGTGCTATTTCCCAAGCCACATTCTGAGCACCATGGGAGTGATATATGAGTTTTTCAATCATCCGATGGGTAGCTTTCTGGTTCACAAGACAATGGACATGTTCCTTGCATTTGGATCGTTCTTTAAGTTTGACTTGATTAGCTGTGTTCATCACTGGAAGAGTGCTTCTTCACTGCAAGAAATGCGAGGTAGCTATAGACCAGGAGTTGCAGAGGAAAGTCTACAGTACAGGGCATAAAATTCCAGGAGATAGTCAGGAAATTACTGTGGACTTTTGCTCGCAGTTACTTGATCAGGAAATTTAGCTTTTCACCCAGTATGTGGCCACCAGTAACCTTTTTTTTTCTCACTGTGCAACGAAAATGGTGCAAGGGAGTGTGAGACCATGCAATATATACAAATGCTGGTTTCATTTGTTATCCAGCAATGGCAGCTGCACCAAAACTTCTTATATAGTAAATGCTATAGTGTGTCAGCACAAAGCATTACAATAACTGTTTTGAATCCATATATAGTGACATTCAACAAACATGCTCCTTTGCGCTGCTCCATGGCTCCCATGCAGGTATTTAAGCAGTAGCCAGCTCTTTGATGTCTTCCACTGCCTCTTGGCCAAGCAGTGTGCATACAACTACAGACCTGTTAGATCTCCTTAGCTCGGACAGAGATTCCATTGTTCCGTTTTACTTGACTTACTGTTGCTGTAAGTCAGGTCATGCAAAGCATTTCACTTTGTTTTCTAGACCAAGCTCCCCTTCTGACTCTCTTTGTAATTACTTGTTTGTAATTACTTGTAGAATCCCATGCTGTATACCTATGCGTGGGAAGGCCTAATCATAGCAATAGGTCAGCTGCCTCAGGCTATTGTTTTATGAAGCTAATTTACTCTTGCTGTGTACTACTTTTAAGGCTCTGAGGTGGCAGTTTCCATAGTTACGAGTTGTAGTTACTTTGGGGGTCATGTAGTAAAAGAAAACCCTGTGATGGTCGGATTATCTTTCCCTCCTCCTGCATATTTCTATATCCTTTGAAGTTCAGAGTTACTATTACAGAGCTCTTCTAGTTTACGCACAAACTTATCTTCAATTTGATTCCTGTATCTGTAGCTACATGGCTGGTGGGTAGAACAAAACTGTCCCAAATGGCCTACTCGTTTCCATATTTGAGCACAGTAATAATCGAAAACTGTGAATAGCAAATTTTATTTACCTCTAGATCTTTGGACGTGTCTGGTGATAACCTGATCACGTTCTGATGGTATACATGCATGTGCCTGCTATGATTGTAATGAGTGCATGGTATACATGCATGTGCCTGCTATGATTGTAATGAGTGCATGGTATAATGTGATACTGACCCCAGATCCAGCCCTCTAAGTTTGCAACTGAAATAAGCCCTCAGTTGTTTCAATGCAAGCAATTAATGCCCCTACATTACAATCCTAGCCCACACATGAGCAGCACCTGCATTATCTTATGATACAATAGTTATCACCAGATACATCAAGAGGGAGGTTTGCTAATTACAATGTGCTAAATGTGAATGATGACATTTGTTTCATCATTTTGAATTTCATTACACTAGTTTTGCATTCAGAAAACTGTGGTAAAATATTTTTTCTAGCCCCTCGATTGTCAGCCATAGTGATAGAGAAGATAGTGAAGGTACTACCATCCCGATGGCTTTAATTTTCTTGAATTGAGACTGTGGAGTCATTTACTGTAGAAAACATGCCATCTGTTTGCATTCCTTCAGGATGATACAGCAGGCCCTACCTCTGGAGGGCTGTGCCTGTGGCAATGAGCTGGTTAGGCTGAAGACCCTGGCAAAAATTGCTCTCTTCCGTGCGCAGATGACCCTCAACAAAACCTGCTTTAAGGATCCCACCCCGACTCTGTCTCCCAGAAACATCACCAGCCTGAGGCGATATCTGTATCCTGAGGACAAGGGTGGCGGTGGGGAAGGGGTCCCTGTTGGGTTGCCCCTGAGACTGGAGCAAGAATATCTCTTCAAGAAAACACTTTTTGTTGGTGTTTTGACCAAGGAGGAGTATCTTTACACCCGGGCTAAAGCACTGTACGAAACCTGGGGACAGGAAGTGGATAAGGTTGTGCTTTTTGTGGGTGAGGATTGCAAAGTGCCAGCTGATATTGCTCATCTTCCGATTGTGAAGCTGGCTGGCATTCCTGATGATGTCTACCCACCTTTGAAGAAGGCCTTTGCAGTGATGAAGTATATGTATGAACACTACATTAACGAATTTAACTGGTTCATACGGGCAGATGACGATATGTACATCAGAAGTGGGAAGCTCCGGGAACTGCTTGGATCAATGCATCCATACGAGAAGGTCTATCTCGGAAGGGCAGGGGTTGGCAGATCCCATGACCTGAACCGACTCAACCTTTTGCCTCATGAGCGATACTGTATGGGAGGTCCAGGGATCATACTTAGCACTGCTGCCCTACGGGGGATAGGTCCACACCTGGACAGTTGCCTGGAGGCAGTCTTCCTCCACGATCAGAACAACCATCAAGAGTGGAATGATGACGATGTGGAAATTGGAAGATGCATGAGCAGAAAGATCGGGGTACAGTGCTCCACCTCCGCACAGGTTAGTACCGGTTTGAGACACAGGTTATTTCTGATTCTAGACACAGCCATTGTACTCTGTACTGCATAGTGCATTGATACAATGTATCCATGCCCATGCATTACGGACAGTGCATATTGTGTATGTATTGTACATGTGTACTGCTGCTACGTATGGCACCATTCATATAGTATAGAATAGTAACAATTGACTTTTCCCTTTGATGTACACTGGCTATAGAATTCCTGCATTGTAGCTAAGCCCCTTCATACAGGCAGGTACCAAGGGATAGCATTGATCTCATATTGACATTGTAATTAAATTCTCTCATTCCCAACAGTCAAGGACCCTCTTTCACTTTGACTACTCTGGCAGTATCCTCAACCCTCTTCAGCTGTGGACCAAGCCTGAGTACCGGGACATGATCACAGTACATCCTGTGAAGAACCCCGACAATATGAGGAGTGTCCACCACTTTTACAAGACAGTAGAGCTTCAAGCTACGTTCAGTGACCTGCAAAACACGACCCGCCACCTAAACCAGCTGTGCAGCAGCTTACCAGTTCACTTGCGGCCCCCCAGTTTTGCATCTTCAGGTTGCCATCTACAGCTTACCTCATGTGCAGAGAGCAGCAACACGTCTATCCTAGCCACTAGTCCCACATCAAACAGATACTTGGTAAACAAGGCAATAACTACCTTTCACAATCCATCGGATAAATTTGATTTGGCCCTTTGGACTAGGTTTGATGCAAATCTCATCTGCGAAGTTTCTGCAGCTACTCCACAGCACACCCCTTATCCCTCTCTCAAAGCCGAGATTGACCACCTGATAGGACTGCTGCACCCTTACATCAATACAGAGGGAGGACCCACGAGGAACATAGACATGGTTCCTAGGGGATACGTGAGATATAACCCCAGGGTAGGCCGTGAATACATTCTGACTTTGAAACTCGTAGAAGCAGATAGTCCTGATAAAGTATCTTTCAAGAAGGTACGACTGGTGCAACCATTGGGGCATGAGATTGCCATCACAGAAGAGGAAATTCGACCTGCGCTAATTAATGTGATACTGCCTGTTGAAAATGTTGATAACCACTTTAAGGAGTTTATAGCCATGTACGAAGAACACACCAGGGAGCATCTCAACCTCATTACAGTTGTTTTCAGTGAGAAACATGCCAAAGCAGTTGAGAAGGAAGTACGAAGGTTGGCAAACCCTCGTGCCAGATTAACTGTGGTGATTGGTAGTGGAGAATTTTCGGTACCAAGGGCAGTTAATATTGGAATGCAAGCTGTCAAGAATGGTGATGATCTTGTTTTTTTTGCCGAGGTTAATGTCCGAATCAATCCACAGTTTTGGCAGTCTTGTAAGACCAACGCAGTGCTAGGAAAGAGAGTGTACTTTCCGGTGGCATTTCAGCTCTACAGCTCAGACTACAGTTGGAATAAGGAACTCATTAGACACTGGAAGGGGCAGTGGGCATTCTACTCTGCCAGACAAGTTTGCATCCATAAGAAGGACTATAAGGCTATTGGCGGCTATGGCAATGGTAAATACAGTGATGAACTATTCCAGAGGACTACTGCAAGTCATTTAGAGGCCATGCAAGCTCCAGACCCACATTTGTTCAAGATCTGGGGCTCAAAGACTTGTGGACAGCTGCAGACCAGCCGGAGAGACATTTGCAGACAGTTCAAGTATTCCGCATCCTTTGATCAGACAGAACTCGCAGAATACCTTGGCGAACTTGCAGCCAAAAAGTACCCTGGATTTAAGTACCATGTGACACCAGACAAGTTATTATGGTAACATCTATTTATATATGATCATAACTTTTGTGCAATTATTTTTATTTTCAAGCAGTTATTCAATGCAGTGTATGCATAATATTGTCTGCATAGAACTTAATATTGCAGAGCTCAGTCAGGAAAATTGCTGCTGAGGATGGGAATAGCTGGGAGCGGCAGGAAAGCCGCAGTCGCTTTCCTATGTGGCTGTTTGGTGGGTAGCATTATCAGTACCGCCTTCTACGTGTGGTTGAGTGACGCGTTGCAGCGGCGGGAGAAACAGCCGCTGACGAGACTGAACCTGCACGCCAGGAGCGTTGGCACTCCAGGCAAGGAGCCAGACACCGTGGAAGAGGAATACAAGATGAGGAAAATAATGCTGGGAGCAGTATTGACGTCTGTGACTAGGCTGGAGTATACTATCAGTATTGTTAATGCAACATGGGGTTCCACTCTCACAAGATATAAGATTTTTGTTGAAAATGGCAATACTAATATTCCAGCCAGGCTGAATGATAATTTTTCAATTGTTGGCCTAAGACTAGAAGAAAGTTCCTCTGGCATTGAGGAACTGTTTGGTCTCCTGAAGAACCTTTATTCAAATTATCTTGAAGAGTATGATTGGTTTCTTCTTGCATCAGACACAACATATGTTGCTGGGAGGGAGCTGGAGGAGATGTTGCTTCACCTAGATCCACAGAAACTGGTCTACATGGGCAGAGCCACGAGCTCCAAAAATTTGAAGCTGAGGATGCTATCAAATGAATACTTCTGTGAGAGTGGTCCTGGCATAGTGCTGAGCAATGCGGCGTTGAGAGCAGTTGTGCCTCATTTGGACAACTGCCTTGCCCTGGTGCATAGGTACAGCAGGAAGAAAGATTTGTTTCCAAGCCAACCTGATTTGGAGCTAGGGCGGTGCTTCAGTCGAAAGTTGGGAGTTCACTGCTCTAGTTCAATGAAGGTATGCATTGATATCACATGATCACCAAACATATAAAGCACAAAGAATGCTTTCATGCATTGTAGTTTGTTATTGACTATAGTGGATACTATTAGCTACATTATAGAATTTAATTATGGTGTTGAGGTATGCTTTACAACTGAATACAATCTTAATTCAAAAATAAAAGTTAGCGATTATGCAAATTGAAATTACCTAAATGACATACAGCCTGTGACACTGATTGCTGCAATGTTGTTCTTACAGGCCCAACACTACTTCGTCCATGCCAAAAAGAATGAGTTGGCCCGGCCGGAGCGGCTGTGGTACAATCCTGCATTCCAGGAATTGCTCACCCTTTACCCTGTGCACGATGCAGAGCTCATGTGGAGGGTCCACCACTTCTGCAAAACGAGAAGGTTTGAGGATCTGAAGAGAAAGCTCCTTGTTGCAGAGAAGAGTGCAAACATGGTCTGCCGGCAGTCCTCGCAAGTCAGTACTCTTTCCACAGAAACAGCCGACAAAGAATGTGACTTAAAAGCTTTTGATGGATGTCAGATTTCGTCATCTGTAACTTCTGATGCTCCACCACCGCCTGTATCCCCATCAAACAAGTATGAACTGCAGACTTTTACATACCTTGACTCCCGGGCTGTGTTCACAAGTGGAACAACTGTTCCAACAGTAGATATTCAGGGCGAGATGGAGGAGGAACTGCAATACATCATAAAGACAGCAGTCGACATCGTCAATAGAAACGAGGCCACAGAGTATAAGTTCCAAAAACTCAAGAATGCCTACTTGCGCTACAGTGGCACTAGAGGTCGAGAGTACATTCTAGATTTGGTTTTGTCCCATGAACAGGAAGTGTTACAGAGAAGGCTTAACCTGCTGAGACCCCACCAGCCAGGGCTCGTCCTGTTGCAGGATGCTAGTGAAGAGAACAGAAAGGCAAGAGTTAACTTCATTGTGCCTATCAGTCGTGTAAGCAAACGTTTTAAAGAGTTCCTGTTCATGTATGAAGACCTCTGTCTAAAGACTCGGGAGAATGCTCGCCTTGTTCTGGCCGTGTTTGGTAAGGAAGACTTGGGCTTTGTGAAGAAAAGTGTCATGAAACTTGCAAAGAAATACCCAGACTTCCAGTTTCATATCATCTCCAGTGATGCGAAGTTTAGTCGCGCAAGAGCACTAGATTTGGGAATATCATTTCTCAGCGATACGGAGCTTGCCTTCTTGTGTGACGTGGACATGACCGTAGACCTAGGCTTCTTATCTCGCTGTCGGATGAATGCACTCCGCGGAAAAAGAGTCTACTACCCAGAATTTTTCAAGTACTATAACATGGACTACGTGTACAGGTTCAGGAAACGGCCAAAGACCTTCGCCATCAAGAGACAGCACGGTCACTGGGCAGTCTACTCATTCGGCATGCTCTGTATCTACAAGTCTGATTACACGTCTGCTGGAGGACTGGATACAGACATAGTGGGGTGGGGAGGAGAGGACGTGGACTTGTTTGAAAGGATTGTAAAACAGAAGCTTGAAGTGCTGAGGGCTCCAGACCCCGCTCTGTCCCACCGCTACCACGACAAGCAGTGCAGTGCTAATCTCAGACCACTGCAGTTTGCTAGCTGCCTAACCTCCAGGGAGGAGAGCCTAGCAGACCGGATGCAGCTGGCCGAGTACGTGTTCTACCTTGAGGAGCGGTACAAGCTCACTCAGAGGCAATTGTGGCATTAGCAATTTGAGTGATATAGTAGATAAATCATGACTATGGCACCTGTAACGCAGAGCAATGACTATGGCACCTGTAACGCAGAGCAAGGGCTAAATAAGTAGCAAAGTCATTATGTGGCAGCCACCTCCCTATAAGGCCACCTGATGAGTCCCAATGTACACATTACTTATGCACTTATATAAAATGGATCTCCATAACACTAGCTGTCTTAATTTCTTAACCTCTCATAGTTTATTTAATAACGTTGTGTACTTAACTCTTTCCCAGCCAAGTTTTTATACATCCATAAGGCTTATGTGAATTTATATGAGCTTTTTATATTAGGCATTAATATACAGGGCATAGTTTTCTCTAGTCACATAAATGTGCCCATGGCTTGCAAAGAGAGCTGTGCTATTTTGGTACGTGGGGGAGATTTCTGAAGGCCGGAAGTTATAGTTATAGGCTCTTACTGTGCTCTTGATGATATGTACAGTGGAACCTCTATACTGTCTCGGTCTATGGCTGCAAAATAATTGCAGAAGGACCAAGTCGAGTTACAGAAAGAGACAATGGAGTGGTGCACCCAGTCCACTTGTACCACAGGGTTAATTTTGTCATATGACTAATTGTAGATCACCTAATTACAGAATAAGTAGGCCTCCACTGTGAGAGCTCTGCAAATGACTATTGCTGACGTTTCACCATCACAGACAAGTACAACACAAAAATAGCATCAACTAGTCACTAAAATTGCACAAAGTATTCACTAACTAAGCTCAGAGAACGAAGAAGACATGGTTTGTCAGCACCCACCGCCACAGCGCTGGCTATAGGTAGAATGTAAAGTTGTAGACTCCAAACTGGAACAGGATCAGCATGGTGAACGTGGAGGCCACCAGAGCAGTGTACATCATCCAGGGGTAGATGGGAATCCCAAACATGGCGGCCTGTGCAGCACAAAGAGGTTAGAGTTCATTCCTACAACAGGATTCAAGCAGCTTGCTTGCTGTCCTCGCAATTTAGTTATCTGAGTTGCTGAGATAGCTAACAAAAATTAGAGGTTCTAATTTTATACCCTACCTACTTCATGGGGTTCTAATTTTCGCTATACATACACCGGCCAGTTTGGTAAAATTCAGTGAAGGCTCCTCACCCCAAACCAGGCCACTTCCTTCACCATCCACCCCCTACCTCCCGCCCTTTCTCCTCCTGCCCCTCCCCCTCTCCACGTACCCTCAGCCCCCTACCTCCCGCCCTTTCTCCTCCTGCCCCTCCCCCTCTCCACGTACCCTCAGCCCCCTACCTCCCTCCCTTTCTCCTCCTGCCCCTCCCCCTCTCCACGTACCCTCAGCCCCCTACCTCCCTCCCCCTCTCCTCCTGCCCCTCCCCCTCTCCACGTACCCTCAGCTTGACAGCCTGCGTGAGCTGCAGGTAGGAGTCCAATTCCAGCTGAGAGGTGCTGACATACTGCATGGGGCGGGAACGGATCTCAGGGCCGGTCGCCTTCAGCTTCTGAGCAGCATCAGTCACTCTGGCTGCCTGCAGGAAGACAGAGGAAAGGTATGGGTTGGCTAACAGACACACACACACACTTCTAACCACAGACTTGATGCTAGAGAGAACAGAATAGGCATAGGAAGGGCTTCTCAGAGCTGCAGCCAGCTAGAATCCCGAGGCTCAGCAGTGAGCAGGCAAAGACACACGGGCACTATGCATTCTACAAGCAGTGCTCAACAGTACACTAGAGTGATGCAAGCATAGTCCATGTTTCAGCTCTCCTGGTACATGTAGCTACGGCTGATTCTCAGATGAGACATTAGGAGCGGTCCCTCCATACCTGGACAAAGGGAAAGGTCACCAGTCCAACCCACAGGATTGTGTTGAAGGCCGCGGTCACTGTCGCCAGCCTCTCCAACTCAAGGGGTTGATTGCTGAGATCATTTAGGGTGATCGTGGCTGTGAGTGTGTTCAGAGATGTGAATAATATACACACAGAAGACTTGTCATTCCCAAGCAAGAGAAGAGCAGGACTCACACACGAGGCCAGCTGAGCCCAGATTGAAGAGGATGAGTGCAGTGGCCGTGGCCGTCTTGCCGTTGAGGACCCTCAGGTATTTCCGACATTCCAGGATGTCCTGTGTGGACAGTAAGAGAGGATGAGGGCACTCAGTATGAAGTAGCCAACTGTACTGTACTGTCAGATCATTGCTAAGCAGTTCACAGACCATTCATTCACTGACAACATCCAGCCTCATTCCCAGGATCCACGGTGCCAAAAACGCTGGGGAATGGAACCTGGGAATGAGGCTAGATAATATCTCCAAGCTCCCACCTTGATAGCTGCGTCCAGCTCACTGTACTCCTTGGTCATTACCAGGGACTGTATAGCCCGCAGGAGGTAGATGTTCATCTCACTCTGAACGGCATAGTTCATCACGGCTGAGACATAGACCATGTCAAAGAAAATGAAGCCAATGAGTGAGAAGATGACAAGACCAATTTTTTCCCCGTCTTCAACTCTGAGGTGTGTGTGTGTGTGGGTGTGGTATGGTAACGTTGGACAGCGAGAGAGAGAGAGAGTTGGCAACCTCAGGCATTGCTAAACTCCTGACTTTAATAATCATATACATGCATGTACTAACGTGAAGTCGTCTCGCCACCGGATGATGGAGGTGGTGAAGAGTTCCACGGACACTGCCGTGAGGATGCGTACCACGAAGGACAGGATGATCCAGGCTATACCCACCAGGAGGAAGGCACTGAAACATGTGTGTGCATGTGTGTGCGTGTGCGGATATGGAGGGGTGGGAAGGTAAGGGAGGGTCAAAAACTTTCTTCTCTACTAGCTGGTAATTATTCAGCTGCTCACCCAATAGTTCCAATGAGCCACCAGTTCCAGCGACCCAGCCGACCCTGTGAGCTCTTGATGAACACCTACAGTACAGTAAGGCAACAATCAGATTCCATGGCAACCTGTCAAACTTATGTCCTTGAATAGCCAGGAAAATGTATGAGTGAGACACCAACCGTATGAGTCTCAGTGGAGGGTGTGTTACCTTCTCGGCCAGGTTGGAGAGGTACTCGGTCTCCCCTCGGGAGAAGAGGTAGATACCAAACAGATAGGAGGCAAGGAGGAGGATGTCCAGGAGGACAAAGGAGCTGATCAGGTGCTCCCGGCAGACGATCACACTCACAGTTTTATTGTTTCTGATCGCTGTCATGTTTCCAGGTGAGAACTGTGTGAGTGTGTGTGTGCGTGTGTGCGTGTGTGCGTGTGTGTGTTCTAAGCAAGCCTTACACTTTATGACCCTTGACAACCAAGTGCCAGTCTGGAGGTAAGACGTTATCTCTCCAGTGCCAAGGTTCGTATTAACCTGTTAACTCCAGGGTTTATAATAACCCTTTAGCTCCAAAAGGTCTGGCTAACCTCGGGAACCAGTGGCCCAACCACCTACCACGCACATGAAAAAATGCACCAGACCCGCAGCTATCTAAAGTGAAGTGGGCACGTGGGGCTGGGAACAAGGCTAAGGGTCTGGGAACAAGGCTAAGGGTCTGGGAACAAGGCTAAGGGCCCGGGAACAAGGCTAAGGGCCCGGGAACAAGGCCAAGGGTCTGGGAACAAGGCTAAGGGCCTGGAAAGAAGGCTAAGGGCCCGGGAACAAGGCTAAGGGCCCGGGAACAAGGCCAAGGGCCCGGGAACAAGGCTAAGGGCCTGGAAAGAAGGCTAAGGGCCTACCGTATCCCTGCGGAAGCAGGAGAGGATCTGTGTGATGCAGGCTGTGATAATCACCCCAACCCAGAAACAGATGAGGAGAATACGAAGTATCCATAGGGAGAAAGAGTCACCGTCTCGCGAGAAAGGAGCCCATCCCAGCTGTGGAGAGGGAAGGAATGATGTCATTATTACATCACTAGCTACAGAAACTGCACAGTTATTGGTTACGCTCAGGTGAACACTGTAGTCATGCAGTCTCGTCCCCAGACCATACCCGCCCTGAAGGTCAAGGTCTGAGGAGGAGGCTGGACGTAACAAGTGTACAGCTACATAAGATTCTACTACCTGGTAAAACAAGCGACACTATTTTCACAAGGTTTAAGTTAGGCAACTAAAGTTTGTTGCAATATGACTACAAGCATATACGGCAGACAGGTGTAGGCTACCCCTGTACAGGTAATAATTAGTACTCTGGGAAACAAAAGCACTCGCTCAACCCTAAGATAGGATAATGCTCATAGTTGTATGTATAGTCAAGGTGGCATGGGCATTCCAAGGAGGTCTGGGAATTAGACTTTGTATAGTCAAGGTGGCATGGGCATTCCAAGGAGGTCTGGGCATTAGACTTTGAAAATAATAGCACTCACCAACTTGAGAACAATACGGTACGGTTTGAGGACCCACTTTTCACACTGCTCCAGGGCTTGTGCTGTGGGGTCCAAACTCTATTGGAGAGGGGAGATGGTGCATTCACCAGTTGTTTCCATTTCACTATTGTACTCTGTAGAGGTAACTGCTATGCACCTATCACTCCCTTCTTGTCTAAACCTACAGAATTGTTTACCACCAGCTGCACACAGCAGCAGCCACACACACAATGTCACATTTATGAAGGCTTTCAGCCAAAAGTTTAGGTTGTAAAAACAGAGGGAAAATGTTATCTGATAGTGGCCACTGATACCTAACTCTCTAGGGACAGTACCTCCTCCAATGTTCCCAGTCTACACTCCCATGCCCCTAGCTGGTTAAATCATAGATAATAGAGCAGGTAACCAGCTCTATTATCTATGGTTAAATGATAATTATCAAGAGTGCATAAAAAAAATTCCTTTTTGTATAATTATTCATGCAGCTGTATGCTAGTGGCTAGCTTAGGTATCCTTGTCAACCTAGTTAAGGTGGCGGGATACCCAAACATTGTTTCGTGACCTCAAGCAATGTTCAACTACGAATATCTCATCATCTATACCACATAGATACCTATGTTTTACAGCACTATTACTACAATATGTGATTGCTTAGCACTCCAAAGTATATGTATATATCTTAAAAAACTACTGAGATATTGAAGCTGCAGCTGGTATGCCTCATGGGCACTAACTCTCTAACCAAAATTTGACTACAGTGTCAACCAGACAGGGTGACTATCACAACCTATGAATAGTTTAAAGTATTTATTAGGGGCAGACAAAGAGTTTTTAAGGGTTTGTCTAATATTACAGAGAAATAACAGCTGTAACCACTGTAGCCCCCCCCCCCCCCCAAAACTCACAATTTTTTTGATATTACAGGGACATAACTCTAGCAACCCACAAGTTATACAAAAAAGCTCTCCGTCTGGCCCTAATAAACACTCTTAAGTATTCACAGGTTGTGACAGTCACCCTGCCTAGCTGATCCTGTGGTCAAATTTTGGTTAGAAAGTTTTAATGCCCATGAGGCACATGGTTTAGCCTCAATATCTCAGGAGGATTGTGAGATAGGTACATGTACTTTGGAGTACTAAGTGATCACATATTGCAGTATTTGTGATGTAAAAAGCATGAAGCTACATAGTATAGGTATTGAGATATTCATAATTGAATACTGCTTGAGGCAACCAAACTATGTTTTGGTATCCCGCCACCTTAAGCAACTAGTGGTATTCACATTCTTCAAAAAAAATCTTGTTGCTATGCGTATTTCATGTTCAGATATTTTGGTAAAACTGTATTATTTATAGTTGGAGGCGGCTATGGGGGTTCTGGAAAGCTAGCCAAGCGTCTGCATAATTTCCCTCAGGGCCAGCTTACAATGCCTCTAGCACATGGTAGCTGCTATATGGCTTTAGGTCAAGGGGCAACCACTGCCCACTATATCAAACACCCTCCCAAGCAATTAAATAATCCCCCTTTGGGTTTGCTAACCCCGAAATCTATATGGATGAAGTCTTCTCCAGGCGTGCCCTCCGTGTCGACCGAAAAGTCGCCTGCCTCCTTCTCAGTGACGTCTGCGCGGTGGCGCAAACCAGCTTGCGATTCCATGGAGGGATAGCCCGGCTGATCTTGTTGAGATATGGGGTTCTCGGCAGCTAATACACTCATTTCTATAAGTGGTCGATTGTCAGAAGTGGCCATCAACAATTTGCTGTAGCGGCAAGTAGTACTTCCCGAATTTCCCATACCACGTACCTGCTAAACCCGTGTCTCCAGTCCATGTCCTTGGTAGGTGTGGCCAACACTTTCGCCCGGACCCGATCGGTATGGCTAGGGACATCGTAGAGACAGTGAAGGTGTTCGACGAGGGCGCTGACCCTCACGAGTTCTCTGTGAGGCTAACGTATGCGAGGAAACTGTTAGAAGAGGACTCAGGACCAGCTGGACTGGAGGTGAGGGCCAGGATCTTAAATTATAAATATTTCTTCTCAAGTTCACATATCCAACAGGCTAGTTGGAAATCACCTCTACACCTGTACACCACAAAACACACACACACACACTCACAGGAGATTCCCCTAATTGACCGGAACATTGATGAAGCTGACGTTGTGATTGTGGTAAGTTGTCTTTGTGACATCCAGTAGACATCAGACTAGCTGTCCCCGTCTCCTGCAGGATGGCTCCGTGGTAAAGGAACTAGATAGCGGACAGGATGAGCCACTGGAATCTGTGAGTCCTACTCCCAAGAACTGTAACCTTTTATGTGCTCCTCCCCCTCGTGAGAGCACCAGGTCCGAAACCTCGTTCAGTGGGCGGAGCAATCAATGCTTTAATTGAAGTTAGACTTGAACCGCTAAAAGCTTATTGCAATCTCTATAAAGATCCTTTTTGGTTAGCTGTGTATGAAGAAGGCAACTCTTGACTGAAAAGTTGCCAAAATAATTAACAAATCCTGTGTTCTCATTGGAATATGAGCAGCTAATTTTGACTTGGTGTGCCAGACCGTTTCACAAGATGTCTGAGCACGAGGCAGCGATTGTACCTGTACAACATCCTATCATGATTGCTAGTGGCAGTGGCTTAAAGTGAAGTACACATGTATATACTTGTTCCAGCAAGAAAGTCCCTCTTCACCAAACAGAAAATAGAAACTACAGACTATAGCTTCACTACTAGTACATGTACAAGATATAATTATCCCTACAGTGTGAGAATTAATCAACAATACTGAACTTCCTGTTTGTTTCCCCGCCCACAGGGGGAGGAGTCTTCTGATGAGTCCGACAAAACGGCACTCATTCCAAGTGACGTAAGTCATTGCATGGAGCCACTTCGGCCATGAATGGCGTTAATGGAATGGGGTTGAGGCTACCGCGCATAATAACACCTAGTGAGCTGAACTTTTCCATCCGAATTCCAGGGATCTGGTGTCCCCATTCCAGGCGAGTTCAAGCACACCAGCTCCCTGGCAGGAGCCAGCTTCAATTTCATCAACTCCATCATCGGAGCTGGCATCATCGGTGGGTCTATTGGCTGAGTTGCATGGCAGTAACTATGGTAACTAGCTGTATATATAGATTCTAATTGGAGTCCACCAGAAGCATATAAGCTTGGACGGCACATGTGCCCCTGAGTCCACTCTCCTTCTTCCCTTCCTCCTCCTGCTCCTCTCCTCCTCCTTCCCTCCCCATCCCTTTCCCTCCCTCTCGATCCCTCCCTCTTCTCCCCTTCCCTCTCCCTCCCCATCGAACCCATTTCCTCCTCCTCACCTCCTCCTTCCCTCAGGCATCCCCTCAGCTCTGCATGAGGCAGGATTCGGTGTGGGTGTGGTCTTACTGACGTTGGTGGCACTCATGACTGACTACACTGTCCTCCTGCTCATTAAGGATGGCATCATAGCAGGGAAGTTCACCTACCAGGTGGGTGGTACTCCTAAATAAAGCACTCCTCGATGACATCACTCTCCAAATCCTTAAACATGTGCTGATGATGTTAGCAGAAAATTGTCTTCTCTGAAGATGGTCTTTTATTTTTACTATTCTGTGGATTTCATTTTAAACTGGTAGGAAATGGTAACAGTGGCATTTGGTCGACCGGGATATGTCTTCCTGACGATAGCTCAGTTCCTCTTTCCATTTTTCGGTGAGTGGCCGGTCAGCAACTAGTGGCTTGACAGAATTGAATCTGCATGAGATCTTTGATGTTGAATGTGATTTGCTAAACACACACACATGCACACACACACATGCACACACATACACACACACACATGCACACACACACATGCACACACACACATGCACACACACACACATGCACACACACACACATGCACACACACACACATGCACACATACACACGCGCACCCTAGCCATGTCTGGATATATTGTGATCACTGGAGATACCTTCAGCAGGATTCTCTCGGAGTTGTGTGAGTTGTAGTCTCATTCTCAGTCCACATGGCTTGGGAATAGGGCCGTGTGATTTGTAGTCTCATTCCCAGTCGATGTGGCCTGGGGATAGAGTCAAGGAAATTCTACATCCATGAAGTGTGTGAACATCCCTTTACCCTTATATCTGACTAGCTTAGGTTCTGTTTAGGTGATTTACTGAGTTCCCCCTCTTTTTTGCTCCTAGTCACAATTGCAAACCGTGACCCCATTCCTGCGCTGGTTGACCAGCGGCTGATTAAGGTTGTCATGGTGATGGTTGTCATGCTGCCACTTTCACTGCTCAGAAACATCTCCAGACTAGAAAAGGTTACATTCTCCTCCTATAGCTCAAATTGATATAAAGTGAAGACATCACCATTACATTGCTGCTTCCTCTGTTCTTGCTCTACTACCCATAGTTTTCAGCTCTTGCGATTTTGTTCATTACTTTTATTGTCAGTGTAACCATCTATGAAGCCACGCAACTATTTTGTGCTGTGTAAGTTGTAATTGCTTGGCATGGCAAGAGTCACTCACCCATATGGAGTCCCCCTTTCTGTACCAATCTCCTCTCTGCCTTGTTCCTTCCCTCCCTCCTAGGCGCTGCATCCAACCTGAGTGCTGCGATTCTCCTGTCACCACCTGGGTTGTCAATAAAGATGTGATTCAGGTAGGATGATCACATGATGTCACATGATCCAGTAATGCAACAACTCTCACACCACATATACACACACTCCCTCTTCCACAGTCAATTGGCATAATGGCATTTGGTGAGTGGAGAGAAGGCATTTTATTTTGTTTGGGCCTTGTAGGAAAACTGGAACCTACATGTAGCATTGTTTCCATACCATGTGGGATGGAATGAAACCTAGTCATTCCCATACCATGTTGGCCGGAATGAGGCTTTCTATTGAAGAATGCTGGGTGAATATTTGCTGCTACTTACTCTTACTCTCCAGCGTTTGTCTGTCACCACAACACCTACCTCATCTATGCCTCCCTCGACCAACGCTCCCTAACTCGCTTTGCCAAAGTCACTCACACCTCGGTCTCCATCAGCTTCGTGTTCTGTCTGATCCTGGGTCTCTCTGGGTTCCTCACCTTCCTGCAGGTGACCGAGGGAGACCTCCTCAACAACTACTGCATCAAGGACCCCGTGGCCAACTTCACTCGCTTCTTTTATGCCTGCGTCATCATGCTCACCTACCCCATTGAGTGCTTCGTCACTAGAGAGGTGAGAGGGTGTGGCCCCGGGTGGAACCTGGAATCCGTTCCTGTGAACTGTTGCCATGTTCCATTCCACATTTTAGTCGTCAGTGACAAATTGCACACTTTTTACGCTCTCCTCCTGTACGGCTCAAGATGTGCTCAGCAACTGATTAGTGCTGAGAGTTGAGTCCCATAGCATCTCTTGCACCGCTTCACTTGTGCAGTCACTGCTGCCTGTGAAATAGTCTGAGGGTGCTGTTGTTCTCAGAAATACTTTCACGACACTGTATATTACATGTACATAGGGAGCCTTGTTCCCAGGCCACACACCCCTCGAGGCTAGTACATAGGTAGCCTCGTTCCCGGGCCACACCTCCCTCGAGGCTAGTACATAGGCAGCCTCGTTCCCAGGCCACACCCCCCCTCGAGGCTAATACATAGGTAGCCTCGTTCCCAGGCCACACCCCCCCTCGAGGCTAGTACATAGGTAGCCTCGTTCCCAGGCCACACACCCCTCGAGGCTAGTACATAGGCAGCCTCGTTCCCAGGCCACACCCCCCTCGAGGCTAGTACATAGGCAGCCTCGTTCCCAGGCCACACCCCCCTCGAGGCTAGTACATAGGCAGCCTCGTTCCCAGGCCACACCCCCCTCGAGGCTAGTACATAGGTAGCCTCGTTCCCAGGCCACACCCCCCCCCCCCTCGAGGCCAGTACATAGGTAGCCTCGTTCCCAGGCCACACATCCCTCGAGGCTAGTACATAGGTAGCCTCGTTCCCAGGCCACACCCCCCTCGAGGCTAGTACATAGGTAGCCTCGTTCCCAGGCCACACCCCCCCTCAAGGCTAGTACATAGGTAGCCTCGTTCCCAGGCCACACACCCCCCCTCGAAGCTAGTACATAGGGAGCTACATTTAATGGTCTGCTTTAGTTTCCATAAAGGGTCCAGTAATTTAATACAGCTGTTTTTTTTTCTTGTTTGTTGCCTGGAGTATCACAATGTATTTCTCTTCTCCAGGTCCTGGAGATTGGACTCTCCCGTCTTCCGTACAAGATTATCTCCTGGATCCCCATCTCCAGACTCAGAAAGGTGGGCCTGCAACTCTTACACCAGTCTCATTCCACTGCTGCATTTTGTGTATCCCATACCAGTATGGTTCCTACTGAGACTTCCCCGTTCCTAGGCTAATAACAGTACGTGGAGGGGAGGTTGAGACAAAGATTCTTAGCATCTTACAGCTACGGCTCAATGACTAGAGAGCTTGTGTAGAGCTGCAGTAATTGTTACCGGTAGTTGAAGTCACTATAGGTAGATGGGATTTCAGAGTGTTAATTAAGTGACTTATTATCAAACACCCATGCAGTAAATATCACCCTCCTCCCTCCTCCACACACGCCAAAATTACATGTATGGCGTTTCCTAGCCTGGGGGCAATACTAGCCATAGCTGATCCCTTTTTCTCTGCCCCCAGGCCTTGGACCACTTCCTGTACGCCCCTCGGCACAAGTCCCTCTCCCGCCATATCATCCTTACTCTCCTCCTGGTACTGGGGACCCTGGTCATCGGGGTATCCACCAACGACCTCGCGGTTGTGCTGGCCTTCACAGTGAGCATATTGCATGAGACAGAAGGGTGTGGCTGTAACCCCTTCCAAGACCTGAGATGTGTCCCTTCTATAATATCCTCCGTCCCCAGGGCTGTTTCACAGCCACACCCCTGGCCTTCATCTTACCCACGGCAAGCTTCCTGAAGCTATCTCATGGCCGCTGGTGCTCACGTGAAAAGATCATCGCCATGGCAGTCATGATTTTTGGGATCATTGTCATGTTCATCGGCACCGGACTGGCCATTGTGCAGGTCAGTAGGGAAGAGGTATGGGGGGAGTTACTACACTGGATTTTAGAGACATTGTAAGGAGAGCCAATGACATTGCTACCTACAATAATGTCTGTCTGAGCTAAAGCATCAACTTACCACAGCAAAAGTGCATTGTTGTTACGCTAGCTGGGTTGCTATGCTATATTCCAAATCAAAATAGATGCCTCGACCAATGTGATGTACCCTCAGGCCATAGCCAGCCAGTGCACGCCACAGGCCCATACAAAATTTCATGTGTCGAGAATTTTGTAAACTTGACAAAAATCAGAACCCCATAAAGGTAACGGTATTACAGAGGTTTGCAAGTTGGTTGTCCACCAGTGGGCAGTGGGGCTTAAGTGCTTAATTAGGTTAGGCTGTCTGGAACAAAGGCTAACAGGTTAGGCAGTTACAACTGTCAACACAATTTCCCTGTTGCAATGGACAACTAACATGCAAATTTCTGTACAGAAGAACACTCTTGATAGAAGTTATATCTGATTTGTAGTTCGGAGCAAGCCTCAAAGACCATTGCTTACTCCTTCCTTCAGGCTGTTAAGAGCTATGCCAACTCAGAGAACAGTTTGCTCACAGAACCTGTCTACTGTATCCGGAATGAGACCTGTCAGAACCTTCTCTCTGTTCCACTTTGTGACTGCAGACAGTTCTCTAACTCTTCTGTAACATGGGACGAGAGCATGAACATCACTTGTGACTCTTTAGTATGATCACTCTACCTTTTTAATACTTCTCATGCACTGAATTATTTTGCAATACATGAAATTTATCTAAGAAGGCTGCAGATAAAAGAAAACATTTTACAGTGTAGGGCTGCAAATCCCTGAAAGAAACCAAACAAGGTTGGGACGACAGATTACCATCCCTATATTTTTTACCCACAGCTCAAATGGCAGCTGCTTTCACATATTGTGGGGGTGAGCCTGAGCGTGGATTCTGGAGTTATAATCGTATATTATAGTAGTAGCTATTCGACAGTGGTGTCAGGGTTGGAAGTTAGCAGGGGTAGCCTCATTCCCAGGCTCTCCTGACTTAATGATGCAGAATGGAACAGGACAGCCTGGTATCGTGGCCAGGCTCTCCCATTCCGTTCTGCTTCATTCAGTGAGGAGAGCCTGGGAACGAGGCCATAGTACAGTATACCGCTGAGAAAAGATTTTGGAGGCAATCATATTGTGACATGTGCGCCTATTGAAACAGCCATGCAAACAGGCCTCGCTCCCTTCGTCTGGCGTCTGCCAAATGCACCACCGGGCGAAGGTTTCGAGTAACGACATCACCCGACTATTGCCTCCCCCTAGGCTAGGCCCTAGCCACAGGGCCTCTCCGGCTCCACGGCTCTTCGACGGCCACGTGTCGCCTGCGCGCGCGCCACAAAGGCGTCCCATAAAATATTGCAGGTTGCAGCTCAGCTGCATTATTTTTCAAATCGCCTCTCGCGCAAGAAGAGCACGCTCAGTTTTTGAGAAATACTCGAAAGATTCAGCAACTGATTTTCAGCAAAAGAAAAGTGCAAAATTTGAAAGTTGATGTATTAGCTGTGACATTTCGGAAAGGAACGAGTCAAGCAAGACGCCGCACCAATAATTTCTAGACAGAGCAAGGCAAGGCAAAACAATGTCGGCAAAATCACTGAATTCCGAAAGGGGTAGCTAGCTACTACGTGAATGACAAAGTTACTCAAATGGAAATGAAAGAGCAAGGCAAGGCAACACAATGTCGGCAGAAAGTTACTAAATGGAAATGAAAGAGCAAGGCAAGGCAAAACAATGTCGGCAGAAAGTTAAATGAAAGAGCAAGGCAAGGCAACACAATGTCGGCAAAATCACTGAATTCCAAAAGGGGTACCCATTGCATATTTTATCACAAATGTCACTCATACCAAGCCAATGGCTACAGAACCGCAACAACAGCATCTAAAGTATAACGTTATTCAATTTTCCCGGGCAGCAGCTGCAAATATTCGAATGAGTACTCGAAGAGGACATACTATGGACATTCAGCGGTGAGCTCATTGCTGTCTTTAATCAGTTTTTAATGTTCCCACTTCCCAGTCTCCCAACTCTGCAGCTCTCTACCTTCTACCCTCTACCAAAGAGCTACCTCGTCCACCTGGTTAAACCATTCAGTGGTGAGCTTATTGCTGTCTTTAGCCAGTTTGTAATATTCCCACTTCCCAGTCTCCCCACTCTGCAGTTCTCTACCTTCTACCTTCTACCCTCTACCGAAGAGTGACCTCCTCCAACTGGTTAAACCATTCAGTGGTGAGCTTATTGCTGTCATTAGTCAGTTTTTAATATTCCTGTTTCCCAGTCTCCCCACTCTGCAGCTCTCTTACCCTCTACCTTCTACCCTCTACCGAAGAGCGACCTCCTCCAACTGGTTAAACCATTCAGTGGTGAGTTTATTGCTGTCATTAGTCGGTTTTTAATATTCCTGCTTCCCAGTCTCCCCCACTCTGCAGCTCTCTACCCTCTACCTTCTACCCTCTACCGAAGAGCGACCTCATCCACCTGGTTAAACCATTCAGTGGTGAGCTTATTCCTGTCTTTAGCCAGTTTTTAATATTCCCACTTCCCAGTCTCCCCACTCTGCAGCTCTCTACCTTCTACCCTCTACCGAAGAGCGACCTCCTCCAACTGGTTAAACCATTCAGTGGTGAGCTTATTGCTGTCATTAGTCGGTTTTTAATATTCCTGCTTCCCAGTCTCCCCACTCTGCAGCTCTCTACCCTCTACCTTCTACCCTCTACCGAAGAGCGACCTCCTCCAACTGGTTAAACCATTCAGTGGTGAGCTTATTGCTGTCATTAGTCGGTTTTTAATATTCCTGCTTCCCAGTCTCCCTACTCTGCAGCTCTCTACCCTCTACCTTCTACCCTCTACCGAAGAGCAACTGGTTAAACCATTCAGTGGTGAGCTTATTGCTGTCATTAGTCGGTTTTTAATATTCCTGCTTCCCAGTCTCCCCACTCTGCAGCTCTCTACCCTCTACCTTCTACCCTCTACCGAAGAGCGACCTCATCCAACTGGTTAAACCATTCAGTGGTGAGCTTATTGCTGTCATTAGTCGGTTTTTAATATTCCTGCTTCCCAGTCTCCCCCACTCTGCAGCTCTCTACCCTCTACCTTCTACCCTCTACCGAAGAGCGACCTCCTCCAACTGGTTAAACCATTCAGTGGTGAGCTTATTGCTGTCATTAGTCGGTTTTTAATATTCCTGCTTCCCAGTCTCCCCACTCTGCAGCTCTCTACCCTCTACCTTCTACCCTCTACCGAAGAGCGACCTCATCCAACTGGTTAAACCATTCAGTGGTGAGCTTATTGCTGTCATTAGTCGGTTTTTAATATTCCTGCTTCCCAGTCTCCCCCACTCTGCAGCTCTCTACCCTCTACCTTCTACCCTCTACCGAAGAGCGACCTCATCCACCTGGTTAAACCATTCAGTGGTGAGCTTATTGCTGTCTTTAGTCGGTTTTTAATATTCCCGCTTCCCAGTCTCCCCACTCTGCAGCTCTCTACCTTCTACCTTCTACCCTCTACTGAAGAGCGACCTCATCCACCTGGTTAAACCATTCAGTGGTGAGCTTATTGCTGTCTTTAGTCGGTTTTTAATATTCCCGCTTCCCAGTCTCCCCACTCTGTAGCTCTCTACCCTCTACCTTCTACCCTCTACCGAAGAGCGACCTCATCCACCTGGTTAAACCATTCAGTGGTGAGCTTATGCCTGTCATGAGCTGGTTTTTAATGTTCCCACTTCCCAGTCTCCCCACTCTGCAGCTCTCTACCTTCTACCGAAGAGCAACCTCATCCACCTGGTTAAACCATTCAGTGGTGAGCTTATTCCTGTCTTTAGCCGGTTTTTAATATTCCCACTTCCCAGTCTCCCCACTCTGCAGCTCTCTACGCTCTACCCTCTACCTCTCCACCCCTGCTGTGATGTGCTACATCTACCCCTGCTGTGATGAGCTACCCGTCTACCCCTGCTGTGATGAGCTACTGTTCTACCCCTGCTGTGATGAGCTACTAGTCTACCACTGCTGTGATGAGCTACCGGCCTACCACTGCTGTGACGAGCTACCTGTCTACCCCTGCTGTGATGAGCTACCGGCCTACTCCACCACATGAGTTCTTGCATGTATCTCTCTGTTGTAGGTCTACACTGGGGTGGCTAGTGTAAATAACTCCTGTAGCTGAGCTTGCTGGAAATACGATGCACTAAGCCTGCAGTTAAGCATTTGAGCCTTGCAGCACAGATCATCATCTTAAGGTTTATGACTCGGTACTAAGCACCACGCTCATTAGACCATTGCTGTATGTGCATTGTAGATCTCACGTCTATAGGCTGAGCCTGATACAGTTGTGATCCTGTAGCTAGTTGGCTTTTGCTGACATCTAGTTGACCAAAATGTAATGTTCCGGCATTCTCACCTCTCACTGTCATTTCATTCGTCATTCATTCATTTTCATGTCATAGCCCATGTCATCCACCATACATAGCTGTCACCATCACTTCATATCACCACTTCATGTCACATCATATCCCACCACCACCACGACCTCTTTTCCTCCACCTCATGTCATTGTCACCTCCCGTTTATCATTCTTTCTCTTTTCGCTCTCATCCCTAGTAAAACAATCGCTTCTACAGGCTACCAGGCTGTAAGTACTAGTGACCTTTAAACTCAGTGGTTAGTGTGGCTCTAGATGACCTTTGACCTTTAGTATATAAACGTCTGTACAATGGAAGTTCTAGTAAAACCATGCTTCTACAGGCTACCAGGCTGTAAGTACTAGTGACCTTTAAACTCAGTGGTTAGTGTGGCTCTAGATGACCTTTGGCCTTTAGTATATAAAAGTCTGTACAATGGATGTTATTTCACTAGTCCACCCATACATTCTTGATGTGCACACAGAGAATGGAAGGAGGCGGTGGAGGCCTTCCATTCTCTCAGCCACACTCCCAGGCTTCTCCTGGGAATGTGACAATGTATCGCATTTACTATTAGGCAAAAATAAAACATTTTCAAGCTTTGAGTTTCAAGATTGAGCATTTCATTCCTTTTCAAATCTATAGGCAAGGATGGTGAGGGGTGGAAGGGGCGGACCATCCTTAACATCTTTTTGAGGCTCACCGGTTTTTAATGTTCCCACTTCCCAGTCTCCCCACTCTGCAGCTCTCTACCTTCTACTCTCTACCGAAGAGCTACTTCATCCATCTGGTTAAACCATTCAATGCTGAACTTGCTGTCTTTAACCAGTTTGTAATGTTTCCAGTCTCCCCACTCTGCAGCACCGCAGTCTACGATAGCTGTGACGAGCTACCTGTCTACCCCTGCTGTGATGAGCTACCTGTCTACCCCTGCTGTGATGAGCTACTAGTCTACCCCTGCTGTGATGAGCTACTAGTCTACCCCTGCTGTGATGAGCTACTAGTCTACCCCTGCTGTGATGAGCTACCTGTCTACCCCTGCTGTGACGAGCTACCTGTCTACCCCTGCTGTGATGAGCTACTAGTCTACCCCTGCTGTGATGAGCTACCTGTCTACCACTGCTGTGATGAGCTACCTGTCTACCCCTGCTGTGATGAGCTACTAGTCTACCCCTGCTGTGATGAGCTACCTGTCTACCACTGCTGTGATGAGCTACCTGTCTACCCCTGCTGTGATGAGCTACCTGTCTACCCCTGCTGTGATGAGCTACCTGTCTACCCCTGCTGTGATGAGCTACTAGTCTACCCCTGCTGTGATGAGCTACTAGTCTACCCCTGCTGTGATGAGCTACTAGTCTACCCCTGCTGTGATGAGCTACCTGTCTACCACTGCTGTGATGAGCTACCTGTCTACCCCTGCTGTGATGAGCTACTGTTCTACCCCTGCTGTGATGAGCTACCGACCCACTCCACCACATGAGTTCTTGCATGTATCTCTCTGTTGTAGGTCTACACTGGGGTGGCTAGTGTAAATAACTCCTGTAGCTGAGCTTTCTTGAAATACAATGCACTAAGCCTGCAGTTAAGCATTTGAGCCTTGCAGCACAGATCATCTTAAGGTTTATGACTCGGTACTAAGCACCACGCTCATTAGACCATTGCTGTATGTGCATTGTAGATCTCACGTCTATAGGCTGAGCCTGATACAGTTGTGATCCTGTAGCTAGCTGGCTTTTGCTGACATCTAGTTGACCAAAATGTAATGTTCCGGCATTCTCACCTCTCACTGTCATTTCATTCGTCATTCATTCATTTTCATGTCATAGCCCATGTCATCCTCCATACATAGCTGTCACCATCACTTCATATCACCGCTTCATGTCACATCATATCCCACCACCACCACGACCTCGTTTCCTCCACCTCATGTCATTGTCACCTCCCGTTTATCATTCTTTCTCTTTTCGCTCTCATCCCTAGTAAAACAATCGCTTCTACAGGCTACCAGGCTGTAAGTGACCTTTAAACTCAGTGGTTAGTGTGGCTCTAGATGACCTTTGACCTTTAGTATATAAAAGTCTGTACAATGGATGTTATTTCACTAGTCCACCCATACATTCTTGATGTGCACACAGAGAATGGAAGGAGGCGGTGGTGGCCTTCCATTCTCTCAGCCACACTCCCAGGCTTCTCCTGGGAATGTGACAATGTATCGTATTTACTATTAGGCAAAAATAAAATGTTTTCAAGCTTTGAGTTTCAAAATTGAGCATTTCATTCGTTTTCAAATCTCTAGGCAAGGATGGTGAGGGGTGGAAGGGGCGGACCATCCTTTTAACTTCCTTTTCAGGCTCACCGGTTTTTAATGTTCCCACTTCCCAGTCTCCCCACTCTGCAGCTCTCTACCCTCTACCGCTCCACCCCTGCTACATCTACCCCTGCTGTGATGAGCTACCGGCCTACCCCTGCTGTGATGAGCTACCGGCCTACTCCACCACATGAGTTCTTGCATGTATCTCTCTGTTGTAGGTCTACACTGGGGTGGCTAGTGTAAATAACTCCTGTAGCTGAGCTTGCTAGAAATACGATGCACTAAGCCTGCAGTTAAGCATTTGAGCCTTGCAGCACAGATCATCTTAAGGTTTATGACTCGGTACTAAGCACCACGCTCATTAGACCATTGCTGTATGTGCATTGTAGATCTCACGTCTATAGGCTGAGCCTAATACAGTTGTGATCCTGTAGCTAGCTGGCTTTTGCTGACATCTAGTTGACCAAAATGTAATGTCCCGGCATCCTCACCTCTCACTGTCATTTCATTCATCATTCATTCATTTTCATGTCATAGCCCATGTCATCCTCCTTACATAGCTGTCACCATCACTTCATATCACCACTTCATGTCACATCATATCCCACCACCACCACGACCTCTTTTCCTCCACCTCATGTCATTGTCACTTCCCATCATCCATTCTTCCCGTTTATCATTCGCTATCATCCCTAGTAAAACAATCGCATGTACAGGCTACCAGGCTGTAAGTGACCTTTAAACTCAGTGGTAAGTATAGCTCTAGATGATCTTTGACGTGCATTATATAGAAGTCTGTACAATGGATGTTATTTCACTAGTCCACCCATACATTCTTGATGTGCACACAGAGAATGGAAGGAGGCGGTGGTGGCCTTCCATTCTCTCAGCCACACCCCCAGGCTTCTCCTGGGGATGTGGCTATTAGTTACAGTGTATCACGTTTACTATTAGGCCAAAATAAAATGTTTTCAAGCTTTGAGCTTTAAGATCAAGCCTTTCATTCGTTTTCAAATCTCTAGGCAAGGATGGTGAGGGGTGGAAGGGGCGGACCATCCTTTTAACTTCTTTTTCAGGCTCTCCCTCCCTCCCAGCTTTTTATTGTTGCAGTACAGAAGATTTACCTTGCTGTGACGAGCTACCCATCTCCCCCTGGCCTGCTGTGATGAACTACCAGTGAACTACCAGTCTACCCTTGCTGTGACGAGCTACCCATCTCCCCCTGGCCTGCTGTGATGAACTACCAGTGAACTACCAGTCTACCCTTGCTGTGACGAGCTACCCATCTCCCCCTGGCCTGCTGTGATGGACTACCAGTGAACTACCAGTCTACCCTTGCTGTGACGAGCTACCCATCTCCCCCTGGCCTGCTGTGATGAACTACCAGTGAACTACCAGTCTACCCTTGCTGTGACGAGCTACCCATCTCCCCCTGGCCTGCTGTGATGAACTACCAGTGAACTACGAGTCTACCCCTGCTGTCGTCTACCCCTGCTGTGATGAGCTACCAGTCTACCCCTGCTGAGACACGCTACCGTCTAGCCCTCCTGTGATGAGCTACCAGTCTGCCCCTCCTGTGATGACTGTTTCTGCCAGTGCTTTGATTTCATGCTTTTTATTGTTTCTGTCTGCAGGTTTTGGTTTTGTGTACTGTGGTGTATGCAGTGTTTCCTATTCATGTTTTGTGATGACTTATTGTGGTGCTATTTTTTTTGGCGTTCTGATAACTGGCGTGCACATCAGGCCTTACGCATTCTAACCGCAGCGGTGAAATCGCTGATATGACATAAATGGGGGAGGGGCTAGTCATGCGGCTGCAGAGAGACTATTAGAGGGGTTCTCCCTAAACGTTACCTCGTCAGCGTGCTTTCCACGAGGATGGCTGTTTTCAGAGTGCGATCTCATTGCCTTTGGTTGCTGTCTGCAGCGCTAGCGTTGCTTATTATTTCCATTAGTGCTGATGAGCCAGAGACTGATGCAGACGAGGTCCTGACCCTGACGGAGGACACGTTTCAAACAGAGGTGCAGAAAGCGGACCTGATTCTGGTCCAGTTCTATGCTCAGTGGTGAGTGATTGTGGCGCATATTTCTAATCCTGCCTCAAAGGTTTTATTTCTTACAGAAGTTAACTAAGTATTCCTTCCCTCCTTCCTCCCTCCATCCCTTCCTCCCTCCCTCCCTCCCTGCCTTGCAGGTGTGCCCATTGCAAGACCTATAACAAACAGATCTACTCCAAGGCGGCTAGGCAGCTCCGCCCACATGGAATCATCCTGGCCAAAGTGGATATAGATGATTCGCCACAGATCAAGGCCAGGTTATCTTGACTCAGTCCCATGTTGCACAGAATAGGAATAACTGACATGTTTCCATTCCATTTCACAGGCTTGAAATCACTCAGATTCCCTATCTGAAGCTCTTCCGAAAGGGCATGCTTTTTGACTACCGGGGTCCAGCAGAAGAGGGTGGGGCTGAAAGTGAGTAACTACACCCACCTCTGGCGTCCTCTCCCCCTTCTCTTTGAGTGTCTTCCTCCTCTCCACCCCTACGCCATCTTCAGCTTTGGTACACTACATGCTCGAAGAGCAGGCCAAACGACACTTGGGGGAAGACCCTATCATTACCCTTACTGAAGAGAACTTTGACACCATCACCTCCACCTCTGAACTCATCCTGGTTGATTTCTATGCCGACGAGTAAGTGACCTACATGTCTACATATCCTGTAGCCAGTCCATGCACATGTAAGTACTAGGACCAGGAGCTGGCCGCACTTTGTGTTCATTCACTGCCCAGTAATGAACTTCCTTATTCCCTCCTTCCCTCACCCCTGCCTCCCAGGTGCTTCTCTTGCCAGCGGTTGGAGCCCCATTTTGTCGCTGCTGCTCGTCGATTGCACAAGAATGACCCTCCTGTACTATTTGGAAAAGTTAAGGTCAGTCACAAGAAGACTTAGCTTATTACGCTTCATCGTCCTACTTTATTCTGTGTCTAGGTTCCAGACCAGCTTGAAATAGCCAAGCGATATGGAATTGGGGACTATCCTCTGCTGCTGATGTTCCGGTATGGAGAACGGTTCGACTACATGGGACCCAGGGAAGAAAATGGTGAGTCACTTGCTTCCATGTCTGGTGTATGTGACTGTGACTCAACACAGCTTGAGAGGGTTTTGGGAGGTTTGAAGTAGGAGGTGGTTTAGTTTAGATACTGGTAAAGTTTTTGCTAGGGTAATGAAAATGTTGATAAATTTCAAGCTAGTTTTCACAAATTGTGTACTTTTGAGATTTTAGAGATTAGTTAACTGTGAAGCAACAGAAACTGGCTCTCTTTCCACTTAACATCACACAATGCTTAACGTCACACACAATACTCCCGTGGGACCTTGAGTCAATGAACTGTGTCCCCAGTGATAGGCTGATGTGGTTGTTGTGTAGACTCTGATGTGAAGTACCAGTCTGTGTTTGCAAGAATCAAGCCAGTTATGTAAAAAAAATGGGCTTCCCTGAGTTCCCTCTCCCTCTACTCATCCCTCTCTCCCTCACTCTGTCCTCTCCACAGGTATAGTGGAGTACATGCAGAGGCAAGCCGGGCCTAGCTCACTGCTGTTGCAGTCTGCCAGACAAGCCCGAGAGTTTGCTGACAGTGGAGAGACTCGGGCTATTGGATTCTTCTCCATGGAAACAGGAGCGGAGCTGCTACAGGAATTCCGAGATTCTGGAAACCTCATCCGCAACGATATACGACTCGGTCACAGTACAGACCCAGCTGTTGCCAAGGAGATGGGGATGCCCCTAGAATCAGTGGTTATCTTTCACCCAAGGTCTCTTAAAATTTAACATAGGGCATTGTTTCCGTCCGTTGTTGATTTACTGTGAGCCTTCCCTCCCTCTCTCCCTCCAGGCACCTGGTCTCTCAGTATGAGTCTGGCTTCACCACTCTCCCTCCTCTCCTCCATAACACCACTGCCACCTCCCTAGCAGAGACCCTCCTTGCCCACGCTCGGCCACTGGTAGGACAGATGACCCGTGATAACTTCATAACCAGCTACCGCCATCGCCCCATGCTCATAGCTTTCTACGATGTCAAGTGGGACCGAGACAACATCAAAGGTGCGTATAGGCATGTTAAGTAACACTTTGAACTTTTCTACAAATTCTAAACTATTTCCAGTATACAAACTTGAGCGAGTGTCAGCCGTCTTGCACTCTAGCCTATGCTAGTGTCCAACATCTCTCTCTCCCCTCAGCCACACAGTATTGGCATGACTTGATAGCCTCTGTTGCCAAGGACTTTCATGACTCACAGCTGGGTTTCTCGGTGGCAGACGAGGAGTTATTTCCCAATGACCTCAAGGCAATGGGTCTGGAAGACTGGGGAGAGGATGTTGCCGTGGGGATCTATGCTCCTGGTGAGTCCAAGTAAGTGGTATGTACCAGCCTCCCAGAGGACATTGTGAGTCACGAGATAAAATACCTGTTTTAAGTCACAGCTCCCCGAATAACTCTTCCTGTAGAAACAAGCCTCACATTGTTTACACTAGGCTTTCATATTTGGAATTCCTTTACATTGCCTTCGATATGCACCCCCTCCCCGCAACCCCAGGCCCATTGAAGTATCACATGCAGGAGGAGCTGACACGGGAGTCCCTGAGGGACTTTGTCTCTGGGTTCCTCTCTGGAGACCTGGCTCCCTATCGCAGCTCTGAGCCACCACCAAGGAAGAACAAGGGAGCCCTGGTCAAAACCATTGTTGGGTCCACCTTCGAGAAGATCGTCTTTGATCCTAAGAAGAACGTCATGGTGATGCTGTGCTCACCCATACTACCAGACTGTCAGAATGCCGACCAGTGGTACCCAAAGGTAGCTCCTGTGTCTATCCCAATACTGTCAAATAGTTATTGCAATGGGTAAGTGGATAAGTGAGATACTTTTCGACTTTGTTTTTATTCTAGGTAGCAAAGAAATTTGAGGGGGTGAAAGACCTTGTGTTTGGCAAGATGAATGCTGCCTTGAATGACCCCCCTGTTGGCACGTCCTATGAAAACCTTCCAGCCATCTTCTTCTCTAAGCTGGGCTCCCAAGAGATGGAAGAGGTGCAGCCTCAGCCCAAAGACGATGCCGACCTCGTCTTCTACCTCAAGCGAAGGCAGAACATTAAACCAGTGAAGGCTAGCAAGAAAGACAGTAGCAAGAAGAACAAGGACAAGCCTTCTAAGGGGAAGAAGGACAAGCCGAAGGACAAGCCTTCTAAGGGGAAGGACAAGGCTTCTAAGGAGTCAAAGAAGGATGAACTGTAGAAAAGACATTTTAGTGATTTCATTTAGTGATCATTTTTCACTTTTATTTTTTGCAGCTGCTGATCATTTCTCAAAAACAATGGCGTCAACATGCTATTGTATATCTAGTCTTATGTTGTTGCTGGGGATGTGAATATGTTTCCCACACCAATGTAAAACGTGGCAACTTATTTCCACCTTAATCCTTCAAAGTCTGGCTACAGATGTGGCCAATGGATTATATCTGACCAATTGGTCCTAAAAGGTATGGGATTGAGACTGAGCATGCAACAGTATGAGAATGAGACAAAACTATATAAGCAACAGTCTGAGAATACAGAGAGAGGGATACATGTCAGATGCAGCTATACAGAGACCCTAAAGCATGCAGAACAATATCAACTATGAGGTTTCCATGGTAGCAGTGGGTGTGGTCTCCTCGGAGAAGAGGAATTGCTGCTGGTATTCCTGTAGGAACTGTGTGCTGCGGTGCTCATCCAGAAAGAGAGAGTACACCCTCTTTATGTCATCCACATTGACCTCTGCACCCTGTGGAGAAGTGGGTATGTAAAACAGCGAGGGCTAGTTTAATGATTACACCCATGCAGCTACCAAGTAGATATATTGGTATGACTACTGCTCCACCCACTGGCACCACCCACCTTTCTCTTCCTGCAGGTGAGGCTGGCAACGGTGATGAGCTGGATGGAGTATCGAAGTGAGGTCTCCATTCCAATGCGCGTCAAGATGGCCACTGCGTCTTCTGTCATCTCCACATCCTCCTCCTCACACCTACAAACGGGCACAACCTCACAAATTTACCACAATTATGTACTCTTAACTTACTGGTATATTATGTAGTCACATGACCACCACTATCCTGATCACCTGCTAGTCACATGATAGCTATCTCTACTCCTGCCAGTCACATGCAATATCAGTAGTGATCACCTGCCAATCACATGTCAACAAACCCCACCCACCTGATGGCAAGAATCTGTTTGATCTCTTTCTCTGAATAAGGCTGTGTTGAGATGATGAGGAGGCGGTCCAGGAGATCGATGGGGATACCGTGGGGACTCAAGTAGCCTGTACCTCGGATCTGGGTGATGCCCCTGGTAATTAAGTGGGAAATGGCATTGCAATCAGGTTTGTTTCAGTGTGCAGTGCATGTAAAGTAGTACCTGTTGGTTGCCATGATGAGGATGGGAGCCATGTCACTCTCCAGGGCCCGATTCAGGAACGAGAAACACTCGATGTCCAACATGTGCACCTCGTCTATGAACAGCACCTGTTGAGATTGCATACGTATTACAAATAATTCAGCTGGAGAGTGGCAATAAATCATCCATGACCAACTCCTCACCCCCGGCACAATCTCAGCCTTCCTCTCCTCCCTCCACTCGGCCACCTTCGCATTTATCTGTTCCCGAACTTCACTCTTTATCTCCCCCGTGTCACCTGCCAGGATGGAGGGGAAAATGGTAGCTACACTGACTCGATGGATCTAGCTGGCCCCACAGAGCCGGGCTGGCCGACCTGAGAACAGCGCGAGGAAGCCCTGTGTTCGGCTGTTGATCACATCGATCTCATGCAGACTGACGGTGTGCACAACCTCCTTCCTCTTTTGAAGCTCACCCTCAGGGCACTGCACAAACTTTGTCTGGGGGGGGGGGGGGGGAGAAGAAAGAAAGCACTGTTGTAGAGACTTACTGCATATGCACTGCTGTTCTGCACAGTCAGTCTACTTAATTATTCCAACTCCATTGCCACCTTAAGCTCCTAGCATTGATGCTACCTCCCCTCTCTCTCTCCCTACCTGAGGTCCCATGGCATCGTAGTCTCTGGCTCTGGTGAAGGAGCGGCCAAGCTTGGAGATCTTCCCTGTGGCCTTGTCTATGGTGATGATGTCACTGCAGGGGTGAAGAATGACTACATTACTGGTCATTCCCAGGTATCCCCCCAGCAGGCCATGTAGATGGCGTGTAATTGATAACATTGGTTGTGCAGCCATTAGTTGCCAGTGGTGAAGTGACGTGTACCTCCAGAAAAGAACAAGTTACTATATTCGTAGCTAAGCAAAGCTCTCGGTCACAGATCTAGTCTATGGCAACCCTGGTCTCTATGCTAGCTAGTCCTTCCCTTAGAGTGGAGGTCTACTGTAACGTACACTGCCCTCACCCAGCTTGAACCTTCTCCTTGGTTAGAGACTCAATCATTTTAGAACCCAGGTCGTACACCGTCTCCATCTCCGTGGTCTTTAGGGTCAGCTTGCCAACTTTGGCACCCTGGGGGGGGAGAAGGGGAGGGGAGGGTGACAGTAAAGGGCCGTGATGTGAAATCGGATGTTGATTGCTAGCTCACTGATGTTGTAGTGGGCCTGTCAATCTGTATCTCAACTACTTCTCCTTCTATGATCTCAGTCTCCTCCCTGAAAGGATGATGTAATGGATAATGTGTAACAGTCCCCACCATGTCAAGCATAAAGTGAATGACTGCAGTGTGGCTGTGGGAGTGATGATGTAATGCTCACTTGATCCTGACTCCAATGGACTTGCGGAAGGCCTGGGTGAGAGCCTCCGTCTTGCTCATCTCCAAAGAGAAGATCTCACTGCCGGCAATGGCCGTGAAGGGAGTGTCCGTACCTAGAGCCTGTGCCATCCCTGTCGAGGACCAGAGGCAAAGGACAGTCAGGTGGCAGCTGGCACTGGTCAGAAATGGCCATTGAGGTCGTACCCATAGCAATGGCTGTTTTCCCGGTGCCAGGCTGTCCTGCAATCAACACAGCTCTACCAGCTATCTTCCCTTCCTGCAGAGACAAGAAGCAGTTTCACAGCCATAATATTCATGTCTTCCCCCTCCTCACCTTCACCATCTCCAAGATGATCCCAGCAGCCCTTCGAGCGGCCGACTGTCCCACCATTCCCTGTGACACCTGGTGGGGAGGAGGGAGGGGAGGGGCAGAGACCGATAGTTAGTCACATGACTACAGAGTTGGCGGTGATTGACATCGTGATTATCATGGCCACTCTAGATGGTCAACAAGGCCATGAGAGCCGATCTCTTTAGGAATAAGCGGCTTCCTATCTGGACCTCCCCATCATTTATGGGGTGGGGAGGCTTGTGTATGAAGCTAAGGGGAAATCGTTTAGTGTTTTCGAAGCTGCTTTAGAGAAGGCACATAGTGCCATATATAGGAAATCAGGAATACATCACATCAATAGATTCTAAAAAGGGGGTGGGTCATTGATATGCGGAGACGATCAGGTAACGTACCTGGCGTGGTTCCAGGGCATCATCCAGACCCAGACCTCGAATATGGGAGTGGGCACCTGGTAGAATCAATTACATCATCAATAGCCACTGATGTGGTGACATCACAAATCCCATAGCAACGCCTTAGCAACACAGCGGCAGTAAACTCAACTCACCAATTCGCTCAATCCGAGTAATGTCTCTGATCTCCTGCACTTGAGATACTGCAACCTGTGCAGGCAGAGGGGAGAGGCTAGTTATCACATGAGGCACGCCCTGCAGTGCAGTACCCGCCCCCCTCTAGCTCCCTTTTAGATCGAGCAAGCCAAGGAGAATCAGAGAAGGTATTGCAGCTTTTACAGGCTTGCAGCCTCACCGTGGCAGCCATGATCTTGCAATCTGCACTAAAATATTGCGTGAATCCGGCTGCTCCAGTCACCTTGCCATGTGCGCCCTAAGAAATATTTTCTTTTGGTAATTTGGAAACTAAAATTCTGCTGACTCAGCAACACTTTGCAGGCCTGCAGCACTGCATGCTGTATTGCGTCAGGGATCTGCATGTGGATCTGTGGCTGGGTGCGTTCAGTGGGACTCAAGGGAAACACGCGAGTCATCCAAGCGACAGTGGCTGCTATTGCTAGAGGAGTAAGCAGGACCATGGCTACAGAACAACGTGAGTGAAGACAGCTAGACAAAGTCCATGTCCCATGATTCTCTCGGTCAGGCAAGCACGTGAACAGCAGTGAATCAAATGTACAGAGCTAGTATTATTAACTATTGTCTGCCTCTGATCGTTACAGTGTAGATCTAGATATACAATGTGACTGAGTGGTAACCATCTCCGCCCCGCCCAGCCGGCAGCAAGCAGCCAGTCTGGTACAAGCCAGAGGACACCAACGAGCCGAAGCTGAAGCTCTACAACAGTCTCACTAAGAAGAAGGTCAGTCACTGATGTCCACCCAGCCGTCCTCCCCTGCCATATCTGCCCCAGCACCAGCCATTACGGCAGAGACTGGGACTATGTCTTGATGGGTGGGCTGGTACCAAGAGATCCTCATATGAGTACCAAGGGGCCATCGCTAGAGTCATGCATACGTTGCCTGAGGGCTAGAACTTTACTGATTCGTTGCTATGTCTTGCAGGAGGAGTTCATTCCTCTGAATGGCCGGCAGGTGCTGTGGTACAGCTGTGGGCCCACTGTGTATGATGCCTCGCACATGGGACATGCACGGTACGGGGACGTAAATGATATGGGGACAGCTGTTGGTATGATCACATTCCGCGCTTTAGGCTCTGCAAAGCCACTACTGGATGGCTATGTTAGTACCTCGCCCCTGCACATCAAGCCTGTTTATGTTATAGTCTGTTCAGTGGTGTTCTTGAATAGTGTAGTTGTGCTCTCTAGTATTTATTGATATTCAGCAATATTCTAGTGATGTTCAGTGATGTTCAGGTTTATATGTCGAAAGGAAGTGGTATTGAACTTGACTGTATGCAGGATGAAGTCACCAGTAATCAGTGACCCATACTCACTTCTTCTGGCAGGTCGTACATAACGTTTGACATCCTCCGTCGAGTGATGTCCGACTACTTCAGCTATCAGGTTCTCTATGGCATGAACATCACAGACATTGATGACAAGGTAGGCCAACACAGTGCAGGAGAACTGAACTGCATGGAGCATCATCTTTCTCGTCGTCAGATCATCAAGCGTGCTCGCAGGAACCACTTGTTGGCCGACTACAGCAGTAAGGAACGCTCGCTTGCTGAACTGGTCCAACACATCTCAGAGGCTCTAAAGGTCAGACACATCCTGTGAACATAGAGCATCATATGAAATAGTATCCGTTACATCACCAGCCGTTCAAGGAGAAGGCAGAGCAAGAGGGAGATCAGGACAAGAAGACCATGCTGCAGAACACTGTGGTGAGCTGGTGTGATGGAGGTAGCCAGCCCTTCCTCTGCAGTAGTCAAGTTAACTCACCCGTCCCTCCCTCCCTCCCCCCCTCAGTCCAAGGTAGAGACAGCTCTGAAGGAGGCAGGAGAGGTGGGCTCAGGGGACCCTGCCAGTACCGTGGTGAGGGCCAGTGTATATGTTGCATTTGATATTAGCACGTGCATCTATTCAAGTTATTTGAGTCCTGACTAGGAGGCTTGGCTAATGCTCTAGCTCCCTCCCCAGGCCAACCTCCTATCAGTGGCACAGGACCCACTGTCAGCATGGCTGGACTCAAAGGTCAGGGTTCACCCACTCTAACTCTCCGAAACACAGTACTTTATTAATATTGAATTTACTTAAGACTGCCCCCTCCCCCTTTCTTCCGCTGTAGTATGGGTCTGAGGTTCGTGACCATGGTATCTTTGCCACCCTCACCCGCCACTGGGAGGAGGAGTTTCACAAAGACATGGAGGCACTCAATGTGAGAGAACTGTTCTTTATGTAGTCTCATTCCCAGACAGTCTGGAATTAAGACTGTTTATAGTGTGCCATTTCAAGAGTGTTACAAGTGATAGTGGCTATAGAGTGCAGGGTTCATATGTGTCTCTCACCTCTTGCCCCTCCCCCAATCTTGTAGGTATTGCCTCCGGATGTCCTGACTCGAGTGAGTGAATTTGTACCTGAGGTCATTGACTATGTGCAGAAGATTGTCGAGGCTGGCTTCGGGTGGGTGCGAGAGACTTGTAGTCTCGTTATCTCCTCCACCTCTCCCTCACCTCTCCCTCACCTTTCCCTCACCTCTCCCTCACCTCTCCCTCTCAGGTACGAGTCGAATGGCTCTGTTTACTTTGATGTTTCAAAGTTCTCAGCTGCTCCTGGGCACAGTTATGCCAAGCTAGTCCCTGAGGCAGTCGGTGACCTCCAGGCCCTGGCCGAGGGAGAAGGTAGGTCCTCATGGCCAAGGCAGAAGGGAGGTCCTTGTGGCCGAGGGAGAAGGGAGGTCCTTGTGGCCAAGGCAGAAGGGAGGTCCTTGTGGCCGAGGGAGAAGGGAGGTCCTCATGGCCAAGACAGAAGGGAGGTCCTTGTGGCCAAGGCAGAAGGGAGGTCCTTGTGGCCAAGGCAGAAGGGAGGTCCTTGTGGCCAAGGCAGAAGGGAGGTCCTTGTGGCTGAGGGAGAAGGGAGGTTCTTGTGGCCGAGGGAGAAGGGAGGTCTTTGTGGCCGAGGGAGAAGGGAGGTTCTTGTGGCCGAGGGAGAAGGGAGGTTCTTATGGTGAAGGGGAGGGTATAGGTTCTCATGGCTATTCAGTAAAGTTTCATGTATACATGGTGTCATGTGAAATTGCTCTATTATTCTGATTATTCTGCATCCCCCCTCCGCACACACACACATGCACACACACACAGGAGAATTGAGTGTTTCAGCAGACAAGCTACAAGAGAAACACTCCAGGATTGACTTTGTCCTGTGGAAAGCCAGCAAGCCGGGAGAGCCAGCTTGGGACAGCCCCTGGGGCCAGGGACGGCCGGGCTGGCACATAGAGTGCTCCGTCATGGCCTGGTGAGGGAGCTAGGGATTACTTAAGGGAGGGCTTGGTAAGGGAGTTAGGGGTTAATCATAAGGGAGCTAGGAGTTAATAGGGGAGAGTAGAAAGGTGAAACTGGGGTCACCGAAGGTGAAGAAGCACATTGCTTTCTCTACTGAGGTTCATACATAATTGGGGTGAGCCTGAGCGAGCCCCACACTAGCGTGTATAGTGGAACAATTTTATTGTGCGTACGTATGTCTGTACGTATGTCTGTACGTCCACCATACCGCATATGTGCTTATGCTCCAAATATCTGACAACAGTTCACATGTTGAGCTCACGTGCATATTCAAGTTTGACTTTGATCGTGCTAACCTTGATGGCTAACTGACAGCAAGAAAGAAGAGAGGACAGCAGAAGATACTATCTCAGCTAGGGTACTTGCTAGGCGACAACATAGTACCCGGAGACCCCAGATGCGAGGCTCCAGTGGAAGAGAAATGTCAGGCACTAATGGGATAGAGAGGGCCAACAAGAGAGAAGGGTAGCAGGTACCCCGAAAGAGAGAGAGAGGCAAGGCCTCAACGGGAGAGGAACTGTCAGTGAGAGAGAAGGGGAGCAGGCATCCTGGAGCAGAGGGAAGCCAGACACCAATGGGTTATTAATACTTGTTATTAATATTTGTTAATCATACAAACTGCATCTCCATTCAGTCACTGCATGTGTATGTAAGGATAAACGTATCATGAGCTCATCGAACCCACTACAAGGGCTTATACTGCAAGTGTGCATTTCCTAATGTTGGTAGCTACTGAATAATTCAGTAGCCATCAGCCTGTCAGACTTGAAAAAAAATTCTTCCCAGGCTTAGTAGTGACAGATAGATGGCTATTTGTGGTATTTCGAAACAACAACTTAGAGATGAAAAAAGAAGCCTATAGCTAGCACTCCTGGTCGGTCAAACAATTCCTCCCAGGCTTAGTACTGATAGATAGATGACTTTTTGTGGTATTTCTATAAAGAGAAACAAATTACAATATAAGTTGGAGGGGGAAAAAGCCTAGCAGCCAATAGCATATCTATTAAATGTTATAAAATTCAAATTCAAATTTTAACATTATTTTTGTGGCATTCCTATAAAGAGAACAACTTAACTTGGAGGGGAAAAAGGAGAAAAAAAAGAAACTTGAGAAGAAAAACAAAACAACAAAAGCCTAGGGAGCCTCCCATCCCTCCTGGAGTGTCAGACACCCGGAGCGCTGGATAGGCGATGGCTGGGAATCACAGGAGGCCTTATAACGTACCCAGTCATCCTTTTAGTTTCGGAGTCCCGAAGGAAGTTACCGACGTATTGGCTATAGGCTTAGAAAGCCAAGAATCAGATTGCACGCGTGCGCCTCGAACACGCGACCCGATTATTGGGGAGGCCACGTTCCGACCCCAGGCTGAAACGAACGCGCCACCTTGACTTCCCGTCAGATGTGGGCAAAATTTCGCCTTATAAACCCATAACGGTGATGTGCGTTAAATGGAATTGTTTCTAGCATGAGCGCACAAGCACCAGGATGGCTAGAGCGTCCCGCTATAGTACAAGCACTGGGGATAAAGGTTAGGTAGCTAGCTACAGATAGCGCTATCAACCTAGCTACCGGGATAGCTGAACACTTCCCGCCTAAACAGCCTCATGTGGTCTCGCGAGACTAAGCCTCATGGCCTTGCAAATGATTGTTCTATGCATGTATATCCCAGATAACAGAGATACTATAAACCGTACGTTTTATGGTTTAGTCCTTGATTTTGGATTAGTCCACTATGGTTAATTCGACCTCTTCAACTCCTTAAGCAATCTTGTGCCTATTCTGCTCAAAATTATGCTGGCATAATTTCCTCATGCCTACAACCATGTACATCATCACTTGCATGGTTAAGATTTTAGTCCTGAATGTGTATCATTCATTTGAGTGGACGCATCACGCTCGATCAGGCTCGCCCCTCGATGATTATCAGTATCTTACTAGTAATAGCTAGTCCATCAATTAATGTTGCTTCAAGCTCCACTGCTACCATCCTGTCTCTCTCCCCAGTGATATCCTTGGGGCGAAGGCTGACATTCACACTGGGGGAGTGGACCTGAAGTTCCCTCACCATGACAACGAGATTGCTCAGGCTGAGGTGAGGGCTGGCAGCTATGAGTCGAAGAGCATGAGCCTGGGGACGAGGCTAGCCTGGGAATGGGCCCTCCAAGCACTGCTCATGGTCGTTATAGGCCGCCCACTAAACCAGGGTGCGCAGGACCCTCCAGATTTGAGCACCATGTTCACGTGGCCGCAGGCAGAGGCAAGGTGGACTGCCCTCGTTCCTGGTGGTCCCTTTACAGGAGGGAAAGGAAAGGGGAGGGGTAACGTGTGAGCTCCCCAATGATGTGTGTATTTTCTGATCTATAGACTCTATTTCGTAACTGACCCCGCCCCTTCCTTCTCACTCCAGGCCAGATTCGGGCATGACCAGTGGATGAGCTACTTCCTCCATTCCGGCCATCTCACCATCGAAGGCTGCAAGATGTCAAAGTCACTCAAAAACTTTATCACCATCAAGGTACGAAGTTGCCACCAATTACAGGGCTCCAAATTACAGGGCTCCAAATTACAGTGGTTCCCAGCTCATCCCTCTTCCCTCTTGTTGAAGTCCTCAGTTGGCAAAGTTGTTAGAGAAAATGTAGGCGTCTGTATCCCCAGAAGTGCCATTGGTTCTTTACGTAATCATATGTAGCCCTTTCAGCATTGCTATCGCTGGTCTTGTACCCACCCAGGATGCCCTGAAGCGCTACTCCTCACGACAGCTTCGGCTGGCCTTCCTTCTTCACTCCTGGAACGCCACCCTGGACTACAGTGAGCAGACCATGACGGAGGCACTGCACGCGGAGAAAATGTTCAATGTAAGCAGATCGAGTTAGCTTTTGTCCGTAGCTATGGATCACAGTTGTAGGTCCCCTGACCCTTAGCAACCCACGGCTGCACATGCCGATCTCACATTCATTATTTTGTAGGAGTTCTTTCTGACAGTGAAGGACCTGATTCGTAAGCAGCCCGAGGGCGCAGAGAGCTATCGCAAGTTTCTGCAGAAGGAGAAGGAGCTTAATGCAAGGTGGGGCTCTAGGGGGTGGGGCTCTGGGGGTGGGGCCAGGGTCAGTCTGTTCCCTGATGGTTCACTGCTCCCATTCAATGCCCCACAGCTACCTCAGCACTCGGACTGCAGTTCACGAGGCTCTGTGCAGTAAGCATCAATTGCTGTATTCAGTCAAAAACTACATTCACATACATAATTGCTAAAACACATACTGGTATCCACGATCTTCCCTAGCTCTCCTGCCCTAGACTGTAGCAAGAGCCTGGGAACAGGCGAAGACTTCTAATCGCATTAAGTTACCTCCCATCTCCCCCCCCCCCTCCCTGCTTTACCCAGATTCAATTGACACCCCCCAAGTCATGACTCTGCTACGAGAGTTAATTGGTACCTGTAATGTGTACATCGCTGACAGTGCCATGGCTGCCAACGCCAGACTGCTGCAGACAGTGGCCCAGTACGTGACACACATGTTGAAGGTTTTTGGAGTCATCCCGTATGATCAGACCATCGGGTTCCCTCTGCAGCAGGAAGGTGGAGCAACTGACCAGGTGGGGGCTCTAATTAGAAATAAGAATTCCTAATTAAAGCACACCTGATTGCTGAGTGCTATGCTCCCTATAGGAAGCGGTAGTGATGCCCTACGTGACGGTACTAGCTGAGTTCAGGGAGCAGGTCAGGAAGATTGCTCTGGAGACCAACAGTGAGTCAATAGCTACCAATATTAATCTAATCTGGCCTCTTATATTATGCCATTTACTGTCTTTCGTAGCCACACCCCTGCTGAAAACATGCGACCAACTAAGAGATGAGACGCTTGTAGAACTGGGGGTCCGACTGGAAGACAAAGAGGGTCAGTGTCCTGGACATACCGTTTGTCTAGCAAAATAGAGCATTACAGTGTTCACCAGTATTTGTAATGGTACATGTAGCAGTTTCAGAATAGTATTGTCCTTCATGGTGAGTTGCTGTTTCTGTAGCAAAACAGTTGGAACTAAGCCACTAGCTCCAAACTTTGGCAAAGTGTCTAGAGGTTTATATCTCAGTAGCGGAGGTATTGTGTGGGTGCTCTGTCTCCATGCAGGTACCACCACAGTGAAGCTGGTGGGGAAGGAGGCCATCTTGAAGGAGAGGGAAAGAGAAAGACAGGTGGGTACCTTGATGGGGGTTGGAGCCTCCTTAGATGAGGGCTGGACGCTGTGCTACTGTTGCCTCTCTGCCACAGGTGCAAGAGGAGAGAGTGAGGGTGAAGGAGGAGCAGAAGAGGAAGATGGAAGAGGCCAGGGTGAGAGGCGGGGCTTTGTGTGGGGTGGGGCTTGCTGTGTAGCAGCAATTAACATTAACCACGTGCACCAGTGTTCAGTGCAATGATACAGCTGATCTGCAATTGCCATGTCCTATCCTATACAGTGGTGGATCTAGAGGGGATTCCATGGGGTTTTCATACTTCTGCCACTGCAGCTGGTGATACTGGAACCCTCCTTTTCAAAATCCTAGATCCGCCACTGTTACACCTCACTCCAACCCAACCTTAACCTTATTGTTTTAAAGAATGCGAAAGCAGTGTCCTAGTATTCAAGGAGTATAACCATGCCTCTTTCCTGTGCACTCATTGGACTGTCCTCTGGATCCCTCCCCCTGCAGCGCCAACGTGAGGCCCAGGCTGCCATTCCCCCTCAGGAGATGTTCCGCTCCCAATCTGATAAATTTAGCCTGTTTGACGAGCAGGGGGTCCCCACCCACGATGCCTCAGGGCAGCCACTCAGTGACAAGCAGCAGAAGAAGCTGAGGAAGCTATGGCAAGCCCAGGAGAAGAAATATCAGGAGTTCCAGTCTCGTTCTGGAGCAGGCAGAGGAGCATCTGGAGGGAGCGACTAGGAGTTAGACAGTAATCATGATGAATTTACAGCAGCATTTCTCACTGTCAGTAATCGCAATAGGTATTTATTTTATGCAAACACAAATTGCCTGTAGTGGGATTGGAATCCTCAATCCGGTTCACCCACTCTATAAGTTTTTGGTACGGAATGCAAACTGGTGTACTGAGTCGGACGTTGGGGGGGCGTGGACGTCTGGGCACGAGACTAGGTTAAGAGATTGGCTCGGAGTATGGCAGGTCAGCACAAGATTCAATACGACGAAGGAGACGTGTACGAGGGCGAGTGGAGCGCCGACGGCAAGAGACACGGCCAGGGAGTGCTCACTTTCGCCAGCGGCGCCCGGTACTTGGGGCAGTTTGTCAACGGCTTCTTCCAGGTAAGAAATATCTATCATTATCAGCTCTCTCCCCCCCCCCCCCCCGCCCCCAAACAAAAATGACTCGCGTCCCACCACGGAGAGTACTTCCATGGTGGGATCCTGACTGTAAGTCATCTCCACCTTGATTAGTGTGCCGGTACGGAGACTATATTACCAGCATCTACCTATTGCCTCTTGTGAAAGTGTATAATATTGAAGGGACATTGCAAAATTATAGAAACTGTATCCATGATGATCGGTAACCGGTTCCCTTAATATCATCACTGGTTAGCACCAACCTGAGGTTCCAAATGCTGCACTTTTGGTACAGTGTTTCTGTACTAGATATGGTAATGTAATGCTTCCCCAAAAGGGCAACATTCCTTCTACCTAATGATTCCTATAATTATGTTGCGACACTCACTCACAAAAGCTATGGCCAATTGCTCCTTGTAGGGCCACGGTGTCCTGTCCCACCCTGATGGCTCCAAGTACGAGGGGAGCTTTGAGGTGGGCAAGTACCATGGCTACGGTGTCTACACTGACCCCTCAGGCATGAAATATGAGGTGAGCAAAAGTGTATTCTATGGAAATTAACACCCATCTCTGGCTTTGTATCACTCCATTCAGCACATTTGGTGCAAGCCTGTACCTATAGATCTTTCTCTTTCATGCAGGGCCAGTACCAAGATGGCCGGGCTCGAGGACTGGGGTTAGTCACGCTGGCAGATGGCTCCCATGGGAGACCCAAGAACGAGGGAAGGTTTGAGGACAGTCGCTGTGTGGAACGTTGCCGGGCAACGGAAGCCATTCGCAAGGCTAGGCAGGCCGCGGCCGTTGCCAGGACCCTCACCCAGCAGCTGGGATGACTCTCATGGCTTAGACCCTTCACTTATTTCTTCACTAGTATGGATCTAATGGTTTTCACTGAAGCAGCCACAGTCTCCTGTAATAATTCTTCTGGTTTAGTCTTGTGAAAGATTTTTAACTCTGATTCTGGCATGCAATGTCATTCTGTACGATTTGTGTTGCTCATTTAACCAGTTCGAACGGGAGAGATTCACTCCAGGGCCCTAACATCTCAAAGGTCCTAAAGCGTACAGTGATAATACGTAGTTGCAAGCTCTTGTTTTGACTATAGACATCTTAAAGCTCATCTGTCTGTGTGTGTATAAGCGCTATGGCAACAATTACAATATCACCACATTATAACAGGTTTATGATCCACCGATGCAGTTACAAGATGGTAGCAGAACATATTACAGGAATTAGTGCTGGCAATGTGTGCGTGTATACTAATGCACAAACTGTGTGTGCTGTGGCTGTGTGATATAAATGGCCTGGTGCCTCTCTATCAACTCAATGTCCTTCTCCAGCTGCTTCATCTCTGCCTCCATCCGCTCCTTGCGGGCCTTCTTGGGTGCTGTGTCCGTGACAACGCTCAGTCCCTGATACTGGTGGTGCAGCTCCTCCCAGTTCTTCTTCAGCCCTTCCAGGAGCACCAGTCTATGGACGTGAGCCACAACCAGTTAGTTGAGGACGATCTCTACACCTAGGTGGTTATCAGCTGCTTACCTCTCCTCCTCTGCCACGTGCTGCATGCGCCCTCTCTGCAGGCTCTCCTGGATGTAGTGGTCATACTCCGCCTGAGCCTCCACCATCTCTTTCTTTCGCTGCTCCAGGTAGGGGGGGACCTGTCCATAGTCCTGTGCCGGGGGAGAGGGAGGGGGGTGTAGGTAACATAATCACAAGAAAAGACGAGGCTTGGTAGCCAGGCCCGCCACCCAACTGAGTGATGGAATGGGGAAGGGGGTATGAGGCCATCAAACAGCTAACAGCTTACCTTCTTGTTCACATACTTTGGTACAAGTCCAGATTTCTGTGAAAGAGAAAAGTATTCTGTTCAACAGCACAAAGAGATGACAGCCGTGTGCCTTATGCATACCTCCAGCTCATGTTGGCTTCCTCCTGCAGTGTCCACATACTGGGGAGCATGTTTTCTGGGGACTGGAAAAAAAAGGTAGGCCAGGGTATTTATTTTAGTGTTACGTTGAACACATGGATTTTGTATTGCAGACATTAATTTCTAAATAAAAGTCATGCATACAATAGTAGCAGAGGTTCTATGGAAACACAGTAATATCGTAGTGAACTCACTCCCTACTGCCCACCTGACATGATGTTGGTGACTGCATTGGTAGTGATGAAGTTCTTGCTGGACTTGGCCCCCATCTGGGGCCTCTCTGTGTGCACGGGTACGGCAGGTCTCCGCGTGGACTGGCCCGGATATTGGAATAGCTTCTCTAGAAACACACAAAGCAGCATATTAGCAGTGATATTATAGTTGCTAAAGCAGATAAGACTGCACATCCTTACTTTCAGGCAGCTTGGGTTCCTTTGAGCGTTTGTGGAGGTAGTCCTGGGGTGGCTTCACATGGACCTTGGCCGGACCCTGCCAAAGAGATGTAGTGACGACTGTGCTACTCCTACCGATGGTACAGACAGCAGGTCTCACCATTGTTTTGCCTCCAGCCCTGTTTTGCTTCGTCTCTGTCTTCACCATGTCATGGAACTTAGACTTGTACCTGCAAGTTTGAACAGGAAAAGTATGCCCCTTACACTGGATTTATAGCTCCATTAACATACCTGGGTGGCTTTGGTGCTGGGTCGAGGACCCTGGGAATCAATTTGTAGATGCTCTCTTCTGATGGGATCGACATTTTCAGTTGTTTCTTTATGCTTCAGATTACGCTTATGTCGTGTTTACTCCCCAATGAAGTTGCCATGGATACTAACTCGCGTGATAAATGGCTTTGAAGCACCGCCGTACACGTGTCGCAGGCTCCGAGAGAAAGGCCAGGCTCGAGCAGAGAGAAGGTGCCGGCGATGGTAGAGGTGCACCATCGAGTAGATGGAAGGGTATTAAATCCTACTTTACTCCCTACGCAGCAGTGGTCGCTGCGTTAGGTAAGCGAGGGCACCTCTTCTATTTAATACCCACCACGGGTCAACCGGTTTCTAATCTTCTCTTCACCAGCTTTGGCAGCAGCGCTATTCAACAGGTGCAGCACGCTTCCTTATTAAAGTTCAGTACCATTCCCAGCCCTGTCCACTGAAATTAATATTGCACCAGTTAGGAAATAATTATGCCGAGTAGTGCTACATGTCTGACCAATCTGATTACAGAATATACTTATCTCCGTATACTCAGTTTCCCACTAAGAAAATGTTTTGCAAGAGATCCCTTATCATTTGAACTGGGCTGGGAATGAGACCTTGATCAGTCTGGTATCGGCTATCCTTATTTTCCTACCCTGACATGCTCAAGCTCCCACCTTCACACACTGTTTGAGAATGACCGCTTCTTCTCCCACCTCTCACCGCTGGAACGAGAACTTTCCTTCAAGACAGAAATGGTGAGCCACCGACCCACTCTCCCAACTCTCCCAGCCGTGGTACCAGCCCCCGTCCCTCCGTGTTCCTTCCCCAGGGGCTGTACTACTCCTACTACAAGACCCTGGTGACGGCTCCTTCCTTCACTGGCGGACTGGAGAGCATCTTGCGAGACAACCTCACAGAGTACCCCTCCACTATCAACACCCTCCAGAGGTTCAACTTGTACCCAGAGGTCAAGTGGTGCCAAGCCTACCCCATGAATGTCGATATGCAGTGGTAGTCTTCCAATGGTAGCTGAATAGTCCTGTAAAGCTAGCATCTTTAGCAGTGGTAGTTTTCCAATGAGACCTGTACAAAAATGTAGCTAGTGTCTTTAGCTAGAATAATGCTGTTCAGTGTTTTGTTTAGGGTTAAGTTGTTAGAGTGTACCTTTAGAGTTTCTTCGGCTCTCTGGCAGAGCTGTTTATTATGCCAGGCTATGCAGCAGTTGCAATACTGTTCATGGCTGTCCTCTCTACTGTGCCTGCAGTTTGTGGTGGGAGGTCTCTTCCGGGTCTACCGGTCTGGACTGGGGCTGTTGGGGCTGAGGGGTGTGAAATGCCTCTCCATCCAGAGAGGTCTGGGACAGCCTCCTGTCCAGGCCTGCAATGGTGAGAGAGAACCAGTGCAATTGTACTAGCCTTGTTCCTGAGCATTCTATGAATGACTGTACCTGGAGACTAGCCTCGTTTCCAGGCTCATCCCCCTCGTTTGTACGTGATCAACCCTCAGGACTTGGAGACCCCTGCTGCTTCTACGTCAGCTTCATCTTCTCTCTGAATGGGTTGCTGGCAGCCAGCCTGACCCTGCTAGGGTGCTATCTTAGGTGAGTGTGCAGTCTTCATTGCTACCAGTAGCCATGGCTAGGACCACTGCAGGCAAAGCTCTATGGCTTCCTCTACCATCCAGTCAGAGCCTACTGGGTGGACTCCTCTCAACCCTGGCCTTCTTCTACAACCACGGTGAGGTAGGTCCCTCCTCTTCTCCTTTCCTTTCTTTCTTCCTCCTTCCGTGAGTTGTGCCACTTGTTCTCTCCCAGGCTACCCGGGTTATGTGGACCCCGCCTCTCAGGGAGAGCTTCGCCATGCCCTTCTTCTTGCTGCAGCTGCTAGCCCTCACTCACGTGCTCAGGTGGGGCGGAGGGGACTTTCCCTTGTCTTCCACCCAGCCCGCCCACCGACTCATGCCTTCCTTGCAGGCACAGGGAGCCCTCCTGGCCCCAGTTCCTGGTCCTAACAGCCTCTACCCTGGCCTGCCTACTTCCCTGGCAGGTGCATACATGTATCGGCTTAGCCTCGTTCCCAGACTCTCCCTCCAGCTTTTCGTTGCTTGCAGTACAGCACAGCGGTAATTTTCCATACTGCAAGCGACAAAATGTTGGAAGAAGTGACTGGGACTGAGGCTACTATTGGCTCACCTCTAGTCCTAATTGCCCTCTTTCACTCTGCTCTCCCTCTTCCACAGTTCGCCCCTTTCTGTCTGCTCACCCAGGTGAGGTGTACAACCCCGTTCTGTGGCCTTCCTCTAGCTTCTGCTTCCACCATCTTGTTATCCAGCTGCTGTCCCTGCTGGTAGTGCACAGTCTCCGATTCACGTCTGCTCACAAGTTTCTTTTCATCCTCTTCTCCCTGGGGGTAAACAGCTGACACGGGTCCTGAGCTCTCTCCCTTCATGTCGTGGTCACTCCCTTCCTCCCTCAGACGGCCTTCTTGCTGAACATCCTGTTGCAGTTTGCCAACACACTGCTTCTCACCTCCTACTTTGCCTCCTGCCTCCTTTCTTGCATGGTGGGTAGAGGATGGCGTAATGATGATGTAATGTTTGTGTAACGAAGGATGTGAAATGTATATGACACTACCCACCCTTCAGGTGATTGCAGTGATGCACAATGTATCCAACAAACTGACTTACACCCCCCTGATTGTAGTGAGTTTCAGTACATGTAGCCTGTGTCTCCACCCCTTGTGGTCGGCAGTAACATCTTATGGGTTTGCCCCTCCCCTCCTCAGCTGTGGGAGGGGTCACTGGTGGTATTGGGGACGGCCGGGGGGAAGCTACTGTTGGCTGCCCTCCTGGGTGTACAGGATGATGTGAGTTGAATATGCCAGTATCCATGTCGTGATAGCAATGTGGCTGTTGAGAGTAAGAGTTGCACTTTTCCCTCCAGGCCCACATCGGTGCCATCCTTCGTTCCAAACTGACCTCCTACCAAGACTTCCACACCCAACTCTACACCTGCTCCGCAGAGTTCGACTTCCTCTCACCAGTGTATGCCCTTAAGGTGAGCTAGAGTAGCCCTGTACCTTGGCTCCCTGGAGACAAAAGCTGAGGCTTAGGCATGAGGCTAGACATCATGCACAAGGTGTTGTTGACATTTATACTGAAAGTTTTCTTATCTTTAATGACACAAAACTTTGGTACGTATTTCAAAGCGTACTTGGTGTTGCCAGAAGTACCTGAGCTCTGCCTTGCTGTCCCATCCTACTCCAGCTGTCCGCAACCTTGCTGCTACCTGTGGTGGCAGTGGTAGGGGTGGGGCTGGGAGGACTGATCCTGGGGAGGCTAAGGGGGTGGGGCTGGAGAGTGCAGCTGGGAACAAAGGAAGGGTGAGTGGGTGTGGCCTACAGTAGTACATGTACTTTCTAGTTTGCAATTTGTTTTAGGAGTGTTCGGCATGGAGTCATTATTTGAACCCTCTTGCTATAGGAATGGAGCAGCTGACCATCTCCCAGAGGTAAGGTTAAGCCTCACCTGACAGCCCTCCCTCTTTAAGCTCCTTCGTGTCTTCCCCAGCAATGCTACCACCTGGTGCAGACAGTTGCCTTTGCTGCCATGGCAGTGCTGATCATGCGGTTGAAAGTGTTCCTCACCCCCCAGCTCACCTTGCTGGCTTCACTGCTGGCCCTGCCTAAGGTAGTGTGTGTGTGTGTGTGTGTGCCAACTTTGATTGTCAGTGGTAGTTCACCTCTCCAAAGGTGGTGTGGTTCATCCCCACTCGCTGGAGGCAGTGGGTGCTGGTGCTGGTTTTGTTGGGGAGCTCAGTGAAGGGGGTACTGAACCTTCTCGATCAGCGGGTAAGCGGCTGCCTCACAAGAGGTCACTGGCTCACCTCCTTACCATCGAGTGAAAATTTGCTTCCCCTGCAGAGCATCATTGGGGAGTTCAACAGCCCAGACCAGGAGGAGCTGGTGAGGCTGTTGTGTAGCCTCATACCCAGGCCTCCCCTCGCAGCTTTTTTTGCAGCTGTGGAAAAACGAGTGTATTTCCACGGCTACAAAAAAAACTGCGAGGGGCGGCCTGGGTACGAGGCTAGCTGTTGTGTGCCGCCGCAGAAACAAATGTTTCAAACATGCTGTATCTGTCAACGAGATAGTATTTCAACTATTACTCTGTAGATTTTGTTTTTGATGGATAGAATGAGTTTGTACTTTGCTAGTAGCATTGCAACATCTTCCTCTCAACAGATGCAGTGGGTGAACAGCTCTACCCTCCACTCAGCTGTGTTTGCTGGGACCATGCCCACCATGGCTGCCATCAAGCTCTCCACAGAGCGGCCGATTGTCAACCATCCTCACTATGAGGACACTGGGCTCAGGTGAGACCTTCCTATAGCTGGCCATGGGGGGGGCTTGGAGGAGGGAATTGGTCTGACCACTGGGCTCAGGTGAGACCTTCCTATAGCTGCCCATGGAGAGCTTGGAGGAGGGAATCGGTCTGACCATTGCAGTGACCCCACCCGATGTAGCTGACAACCTCAGCTCTATACTGGAGTATGAAAACGGGAAAGTTTCTACCGTCCTAATATACAATCCCAGCACCTGTGTGTCCGTGATATTAGATGGGGAGGGGTCCCAACTACCTACCGATTGCCACTGTTTTTCCTCTATATATGTGATTCGTTAAATTTCCCGGGTGGTTGCAATACCAGATACGTATATGTTTCTAGTTAATCAAGTGTGAACCTACACAGGGTAATAGTACATTACTACGGGTATCTAAATAAAACAGCTTAAATAACTATCTTAAAGTTACCCGCCAATTAAGTTAAACTAACGAGAAAATAGCCAATAGGTTGGAGAACACTTGGTAAAAGACTAAATTGTAAAAGCTGCGTTCCTGCCTGTACTAGAGCTATTTTTGAAACTTAGACTGTATAGATAGGGTATTGATGCAGGTGCCGCAGTGGGCAGGCCCCATTCCCATGGGTCTGAGGGCCGGTCTGGGACCCAGAGCTATGTCCGGGGGGTGAGGCCACGATACCGATTACTTTCTAGGGCCTGGTCCTGTCTTGAATTGGCAGGTGATAGTGGAGTATATGTTTCTAGAGCTCTTTTAATCAAGTGTGAACCTACACAGGGTAATAGTACATTACTACAGGTATCAAAATAAAACAGCTTAAATAACTATCTTAAAGTTACCCGCCAATTAAGTTAAACTAACGAGAAAATAGCCAATAGGTTGGAGAACACTTGGTAAAAGACTAAATTGTAAAAGCTGCGTTCCTGCCTGTACTAGAGCTATTTTTGAAACTTAGACTGTATAGATAGGGTATTGATGCAGGTGCCGCAGTGGGCAGGCCCCATTCCCATGGGTCTGAGGGCCGGTCCGGGACCCAGAGCTATGTCCGGGGGGTGAGGCCACGATACCGATTACTTTCTAGGGCCTGGTCCTGTCTTGAATTGGCAGGTGATAGTGGAGTATATGTTTCTAGAGCTCTTTTAATCAAGTGTGAACCTACACAGGGTAATAGCACATTACTACAGGTATCAAAATAAAACAGCTTAAATAACTATCTTAAAGTTACCCGCCAATTAAGTTAAACTAACGAGAAAATAGCCAATAGGTTGGAGAACACTTGGTAAAAGACTAAATTGTAAAAGCTGCGTTCCTGCCTGTACTAGAGCTATTTTTGAAACTTAGACTGTATAGATAGGGTATTGATGCAGGTGCCGCAGTGGGCAGGCCCCATTCCCATGGGTCTGAGGGCCGGTCCGGGACCCAGAGCTATGTCCGGGGGGAGGCCACGATACCGATTACTTTCTAGGGCCTGGTCCTGTCTTGAATTGGCAGGTGATAGTGGAGTATATGTTTCTAGAGCTCTTTTAATCAAGTGTGAACCTACACAGGGTAATAGCACATTACTACAGGTATCAAAATAAAACAGCTTAAATAACTATCTTAGAGTTAACTGCCAATTAAGTTAAACTAACGAGAAAATAGCCAATAGGTTGGGGAACGCTTGGCAAAAGACTAAATTGTAAAAGCTGCGTTCCTGCCTGTACTAGAGCTATTTTAATTGGGTTGAAACGTAGACTGTATAGATAGGATATGAATGCAGGTGTCGCAGTGGGCAGGCCCCATTCCCATGGGTCTGAGGGCTGGTCTGGGACCCAGAGCTATGTCCGGGGGGTGGGGCCAAAGCCCTAGGGCCTGGTCCTGTCTTGAATTGGCAGGTGATAGTGGAGTTACATGTACATGTATATGTTTTTAGAGCTCTTTTAATCAAGTGTGAACCTACACAGGGTAATAGCACATTACTACAGGTATCTAAATAAAACAGCTTAAATAACTATCTTAGTTATTTGCCAATTAAGTTAAACTAACGAAAAAATTGCCAATAGGTTGGAGAACGCTTGGCAAAAGACTAAATTGTAATAGCTGCGTTCCTGCCTGTACTAGAGCTATTTTAATTGGGCTGAAACGTAGACTGTATAGATAGGGTATGAATGCAGGTGTCGCAGTGGGCAGGCCCCATTCCCATGGGTCTGAGGGCTTGTCTGGGACCCAGAGCTATGTCCGAGGGGTGGGGCCAAAGCCCTGATTACTTCCTAGGGCCTGGTCCTGTCTTGAGTTGGCTCCATGTATATGTTTTTAGAGCTCTTTTAATCAAGTGTGAACCTACACAGGGTAATAGCACATTACTACACGTATCTAAATAAAACAGCTTAAATAACTATCTTAGAGTTAGCTGCCAATTAAGTTAAACTATCGAGAAAATAGCCAATAGGTTGGAGAACGCTTGGCAAAAGAGAAATTGTAAAAGCTGCGTTCCTGCCTGTACTATAGAGCTATTTTAATTGGGTTGAAACGTAGACTGTATAGATAGGGTATGAATGCAGGTGTCACAGTGGGCAGGCCCCATTCCCATGGGTCTGAGGGCTGGTCTGGGACCCAGAGCTATGTCCGGGGGGTGGGGCCAAAGCCCTAGGGCCTGGTCCTGTCTTGAATTGGCAGGTGATAGTGGAGTTACATGTACATGTATATGTTTTTAGAGCTCTTTTAATCAAGTGTGAACCTACACAGGGTAATAGCACATTACTACAGGTATCTAAATAAAACAGCTTAAATAACTATCTTAGAGTTAACTGCCAATTAAGTTAAACTAACGAGAAAATAGCCAATAGTTTGGAGAACGCTTGGCAAAAGACTGAATTGTAAAAACTGCGTTCCTGCCTATACAAGAGCTATTTTAATTGGGTTGAAACGTAGACTGTATAGATAGGGTATGAATGCAGGTGTCGCAGTGGGCAGGCCCCGTTCCCATGGGTCTGAGGGCTGGTCTGGGACCCAGCGCTATGTCCGAGGGGTGGGGCCAAAGCCCTGATTACTTCCTAGGGCCTGGTCCTGTCTTGAATTGGCAGGTGATAGTGGAGTTACATATAGTTTCTAGAGCTATTGTAATCAAGTGTGAACCTACACAGGGTAATAGTACATTACTAAAGGTATCTAAATAAAACAGCTTAAATAACTATCTTAAAGTTACCCGCCAATTAAGTTAAACTAACGAGAAAATAGCCAATAGATTGGAGAACGCTTGGCAAAAGACTAAATTGTAAAAGCTGCGTTCCTGCCTGTACTAGAGCTATTTTAATTGGGTTGAAACGTAGACTGTATAGTTAGGGTATTAATGCAGGTGTCGCAGTGGGCAGGCCCCATTCCCATGGGTCTGAGGGCTGGTCTGGGACCCAGAGCTATGTCCGGGGGGTGGGGCCAAAGCCCTGATTACTTCCTAGGGCCTGGTCCTGTCTTGAATTGGCAGGTGATAGTGGAGTTACATGTACATGTATATGTTTTTAGAGCTAAGTGTGAACCTACACAGGGTAATAGTACATTACTTCAGGTATCTAAATAAAACAGCTTAAATAACTATCTTAGAGTAAACTGCCAATTAAGTTAAACTAACGAGAAATTAGCCAATAGGTTGGAGAACGCTTGGCAAAAGACTAAATTGTAAAAGCTGCGTTCCTGTCTGTACTAGAGCTATTTTAATTGGGTTGAAACGTAGACTGTATAGTTAGGGTATTAATGCAGGTGTCGCAGTGGGCAGGCCCCGTTCCCATGGGTCTGAGGGCTGGTCTGGGACCCAGAGCTATGTCCGGGGGGTGGGGCCAAAGCCCTGATTACTTCCTAGGGCCTGGTCCTGTCTTGAATTGGCAGGTGATAGTGGAGTTACATGTACATGTATATGTTTTTAGAGCTCTTTTAATCAAGTGTGAACCTACACGGAGTAATAGTACATTACTTCAGGTATCTAAATAAAACAGCTTAAATAACTAACTTAAAGTTAACCGCCAGTTAGAGACATACATGTACTTTTGTCTCCACCTCTCCAGAAATCGTACCAAGAATGTGTATACAATCTTCAGCCGCAAGGCTCCTTCTGAGATCCATTCCATTCTGCATGGAATGGGAGTGAACTATGTGATTGTCGAAGAGAGCTGGTGTGTCAAACAATACCGCCCAGGGTGTGCCTTCCATGAGGTCTGGGATGAGGAAGACCCTGCTAATCAGGACAGCCCCGTCTTTTGCAAGCTCTTACGACATCAAACCCCTCTTCCCTTTAAACAAGTATTTCTCAACAAGACATACAGGGTGTTGCAGGTCCAATGATGGAACAGGCCAGCAGCTAACATTCTCAGTACCCAGTATTCAGAAATCACACTCTTGGTAGTTTTGTATTAGCAATCAATTATTCTCAGCAGCATTCATATTCAAGCCTTGCACTTACCATACTGACACTCAGCAGTTCAAGCAATGCTATACTGGTCATGATAACGGTACTCTTTTGAGGGTTTAGGTTTATATGACAATATTGCATTTCCAGCCTTTTGTTGCTGGGAATAAAAAAAGTGTGTATGTATATGCATAGAGCACAAGATGGGACATTCATGCTGTTGGTGGGTTGTAACGTACTGGTATAAATAGCATACAGTATAAACCATACAGTGTTATATGGTGTGCCAATGGTTTATGGAAGGTCTGTGCCGTGCGGCTATGAGGCCTGCTCCTGTTCTGAGTGCACTGAGGTGCTGCTGCCACTCCCACTGCTGCTGCTGTCCTCGTGTTCCGACTCTGCCTTCTCCGGAGGCTTCACCTCTTCGTCTGTAGGCAGGGATACTTTCTTCCCAGGCTCCACCTCTTTTTCGGGCCCTGTCTCTTTCTCTGGCTCGCTCTGTATCGCAGGCAGGACTGGCCTGGTGATGGGAGGACGATTCTGGGACAGCTGCAGGGAGGGAGGGTAGTGGTGATCAACTGACACTTAATGTATCATAGGAGACCTCCACACCTGTCACCACAGCTGCAAGATAAGTCTAGCTATGAAGGCCTTTCTGAGTACACTGCTAGTTCTCAGTCCCAAACTCACTCCTCTGGAGGATAAGTGCTTGTACAGAATTTATTTGTCAGCTTTGAATGTATCTTATATATAGCCTGGGGCTAGACGAGTGAGTCCTACAATTCAATCACTCACCTGTCTGGTGGGTCTGATCACAGGGAATGGTGAGGTGGTGACTGAGGGATTACGTGCCCCTGGTGTGAACACCCCAGGGGTGGGAGGCTGGGTGAAGGGGGTGTTGCGCGACAGGGGAGTCACTACTCGAGATCGCCCTCGCTGGAGAGAGAGTGGAGGTGGCTGTGGAGGCAGTGAGCAACAGCTTTAGTAAGACATTGACCTCATCTACAGTAATTATGTAGCTGAAGACAGGATTCAGGAAGAGTCATGGTGATCCATTCACGTACCTGAGCAGTTGTTGATAACGAGAGGGGTCTTCCCTCTGGGATGGTGGGGGAGACAACTGACCCGCGGAGAGGCTGCTTGATGGTAGGCAACACACCACCACGCCCATCAGGGACTCCTGAGAGCTCCTTTGCTGTTGATAGAGAGGAAACAGTAACCAGTAGCTACATAGTTGTGGCAGCATTGGTTTGTAAGAGTATCTGGTAGGCAGCTCAGGACGGTAGGCTACCATCTACTATATACAGCGCTGGGTGGCTGTATTTAGTAAAGAACGAAAAACATTACCTACCTCAGCAGAAGATGGCTCTTACCAGAGGCTATATAGCTCAGGGCTAACTAACATCCTGCATTGTGTACCTGAAGCCTGCTCACCAAACTGTCCTTGGGAGTAGCGTCCACTGAAGGACAGCTTGTTCTGGGACAGCTCGTGGCGGAGACGCTGGTTCTCCTGCTGCAGAGAGTGCACAGCTGTCTTGGACTTGCCTGTTGCACTGCAGCAGCAGTAGCGTTGGAAGGTATCATTGTGGTACTTCCATCCCCACACCAGACATATCACCAGCACTGCACAGGGAGGAGGGCATAATAGCCTGGGCTATGTCCTTATATAGTAGCCACCAAATTAGCATTGTCATGGAATTTAAATCTCTAATTATTCATTTAGGAGTGAGTCTTTGTGGTCTAGGAATGGAGTCTGTGAGCATGAGTGTCCGGGAATGAGAGTAACAGATTACTATCTACATTAGAGTCATTAAAAGGCGTATGTGTTCCTCCCATGCATTGAAACTTACCTACAGCTAGGATAACAATGATCACTACCACTGCAATAGCAATGACCAGGACAATGCTAACACCACCACTTTCTGGAGGTAGGGTTGTTGCCTCTGTTGGTACGAAACACGACACACCATCCACCGACTCACAGGCTGTAGAGGGAATGAGATGAAGTAGCCAAGCTGTCTAAGGCACACGTATTGCTCCTAACAGCAATTGCAACAAAGCCTAAAGAGAATAGCTAAAAGCCCAGAGTATTCCCTGTACTATTAAACTTTCTTCAGTTTTGAAAATGGCTCTTTTATTGCAATTGCAAATTTGCAAACTTCTGTAGGAATTGGTCAAGACTACTCTATACCCTGCTAAAAACTCCCATCTTGTAACCAAGGCACCCTTACTCTTCCAAGAACATTTATACTGTAACCATGACAGTTTTAGAACTCACTGGATGCTCGACAGACAAATGGGAGCACAGACGTGGCACAGAAGTCCTGGTGCACTCTCCAGCCATCTGCTGCATACTTCACACAGTCAAAAGAGTTGGTGTTCCCCGAGGGAAAATCATTGTCCGCCCAGTTGAAGAAGGTGGGGTCTGGTCCATCCAGCCATCTGGGATAGGGGTAGGAGATGGACAGCTAGTGAACTGCCACCTCAATGCTATGATATGTATAATTACAGGTTCTTTTCCACCAGGCCACCTCTATGGAAGAAGCCGCAAAACATACAGTTGCTACGTATACCCCTTGAGAGTCATAATTTAAATTCCCAGATTGCAAAGGATGATGAGATGGTGAAGACCTACTTGCACAGATATAAGTCTGTGATGCAGCTGACCTGAAGACTCCCTCGCGGTCTTGGTCATTAAGCCCAATCCAGAACTCCCGCTGCCCTCCACTGGTGTAGAACTGATCAAACACCCAGCTGTCCTCCTCAGCTGAATCAATACGCAGCAGTTTGCCTCTGTCCCGGACACAGGTGCGGTTGGCCTCCGAGAAATCCTTGGGAGACTGAACATATACGTAACAGAACTCAGTGTTGGGCCTTCGGATAAAATCGGTATCCGGGCAGACAGCTGCAGAGAATATATTATTAAGGTTAGGCTTAGCATCCTCAGCTCATGAGTGTTGAATCCAGCACTGTTGCAAGAAGCTAGACTAGCTTTGCACAGTCCAAGGATCTGTTGTGCCTTACAACCACCTGCAGCTTGTTTCATCACAGGTTGCATAGTACAGTAACATTAAGACTGAGTGCAACTCACTTTGCGTTACTGCTCCATTCACGAGACCCAGTAGGACTAAAGCCAGAGGTAGCAATCTGTTCCGCTCCATGGTCTGCCTCCTGCTGTGAGCCAGTGTCGGAGGAGGGGCTGCTTTGTTATTGTGTTGCCGAGAAACCGTACAAATTTAATAATATTCATGATGCTCTATGATTAGTCACGTCTAGGTCACGCTACTTCCACATCTGATCTGAGGTAATTATTGACCGAAGCGATCGCTCTGCAACAGATTTAGAAAAACGCGACCATGAAGCTAGTACTGGGAACAGCGATTTTTTTCTTGATCTACTTTGTTACACCAGTAAGTGTCTTTTTTTTGTATTTCGACTTCTTTCTGTGACACTTGACTTATTTCTCTTAACGCCCTCTCACAGGTTCCAGCACGCCGATTCTGCAATCCGTTGGGCTGTAATTCGTGGACGTAAGTACCTCTGTCTTTGCTCTATTCATATTATTTGTGTTTGAAAACATGAAATTTCGAGCCTCGCTGGAGACAAGACTCACTAAATTCTCTCACCACTGTCTCGCTGTTTGGCCCGCGAGGCTATGAGCTCCTGGGCAGAGATAAGTGGCAGGCGAGCTTTAATTCACAGTGGCTGTTGCCACCGAAATTAGTGTCACTTACTAGCTACAGGACTGCTGCCACTAAGAAGTAGGGGCTAGGGCTGGGATAAGGTACAGTTAGAATAAGTTCTGACGTCGGTGGGAATAGTAATTTGTAGTGTGACAATGCACAAGGTTGATGTCTAAACTAGACCAGCCTATTACTTGGTATTGATACCTGATATACAGAAGCATAAGTTCCAAGCTGCCCTCATTTCTATGATCATTGTACAGTTTGGCGAATAAAATTTTATTATGTCAGAGTAGGCATGAACCGGAAGTCATGTGATTTCTTATCCCGGCACTTCTATGATCTCACTACCTTTAACAAACGTACTATTTTCTAACATGGCTAAAGACATATTCGCCAAGGTGTGTAGAACCTACCACTCTTTTGCCACTCTTAACAACGCAATTATGTAATGCTAGCAACCATCTTGGCATATGTTCACTTGTGAACAGTCCTCAAACCAAGACTACATGTTCAAACACTAGTTTGTGTACTACTGCTTTTGACTGTTTTGGACAAGAACAAGTATTAACTGTTAACCTGTATATCAGGAGCATGTACAGTATGAGGTAGCAGCAATTTCACAGCACAAGGCTGTAATGCCATTCCCTGAAGTTATGACCTTACTCCCCTTGCAGCTGCTCGAATTCACAGTCCTGCTGCTCCAGCTTCTGTGGCTGTTGTGTCAGCAATGTTGGAGCAGCCTACTGGTATGCCTGGTAAGTCCCCTGTGGTGGCTGTGTATATACATGGTCACACTTCCTGCACTGATGCCACTTCCTGACCTATGACCCAATGCTTATAAATGCAACCACTCAAGTACACTGTACACATTACATTCTGTTGCTGCACTGGAAGGGTTCAGTCTAGTCACCCTATCCCATTACAGCTGCTCTACAGCCTCAAAATCTTTGTTCCTCCCCCTCTCCCCTCCCTCTCCCTCCATCCCACCCTGCAGGTTCTTGATTGCTCTATTTTTCTTTGTCGTGCTGTGTGCCTGCGTCGGTTGTGGTGGCTACCGCTACCGGCGATACTACTACGTCCAGCGATACCCGGCACCTCAAACCACCACTGTTATCTCAGCAGGAAGTATGTGTTGCTTGCTGGGGGTAGTCAGTAATTAGTGGCCTAGGATTACTGCAGCCCTCCCTCACAGGGGTGTGATCCCCAGGAGGTGTCGCCTATGTTTAATTTCTTTGATGGTTGCGTGTTGATGGAAGTGTTGATGGAAGTCTGCACGTCTGAGCATAGACTGGTCAGATGCCTTCTTGGTTCCTAGGGGGTGTGATACCATTAGGAAGCATGATTTCACTATCCGTTCCAGTGTGACGATAATCTACTGGCACTTGTACACACACACACACACACACACACACTCCTCCATAGCTTCCACCACCACTGCTACTGGGTACCAGCATTTTACTAATGACCAGTACAAGCCGTACCAGCCCCCAGGTCCAGGTCCACAAGCTGCCCCGCCCACCTATGCTGCCAGCACTGCACCCCCACCCTACACCAAGGGATACTAACATCCCTTCAAGCAATTGGCTAACATTGCGCCCTTGAATATTGTTGCTTAATCAGCTTCCACTGCATATATATGACTTTATCCGTTTGATTTTTTAAATTTATGTTGGATAGTATAGAAAGTGAAGACAGTGTATGCTTACTCCCTGTTAATAAATGTTATATTCTTGCATTTATGTGCGTACCGTAAATTGAATGCTCTAATTGATCGTGAATCGCAAAAGTTAATCTGACATGTCGCAGTCTAGCAGATGGTATTCACTCCCGGTAGCTGCTGAGGAGCTGTCTCTGGCGAGGATACTGCCGTCTGGTCAGGCTTTCCGATGGCGAAATAGCGGAGAAGGCCAGTGGACGGGGGTGGTAGGAGAGAGGTGGGCGGGGCATGATCGGTATTGTCAGGGTCTGGTCATAGATAATATACCTCCTTCCTAGGAGGTATATTATCTATGGTCTGGTACAGTATGGCAGTTAACCCTGCTCCCTCCCAGACTGTTCACCCTGGCTCAGACATCCACCGAGCTCTGCTATTGCATCCACACCCCTTCCTTTCCCAGCAGTGATAGGACAGCCCTCAGTGACTACTTCAGACTTGAGGTTAGAGCAGGCCCTTGCCAGCTGTGCTGTCTGCGCTTATAATACCTGGATCTTTGCGGTAAGACACGGCAACTAAATTCTAGCTGCAGAGCGTTACTAACACGAGACCATATTATTATGAGAATATGGTCTTGTGCGCGTACGTGCCGCAATGGCGTGTTTCTAGTAGCAGAGAGAGTGGTGACTTTATACACATGTAATAGAACTAGAGTGTACAGGAGCTCAGGAATGAGGCTGCACTCTAGTTCTATTACATGTGTATAAAGTCAAGATCTATCAACAGTAGTATGCACAGAGATAGAGTACAAAGTATCTGCACACACACAAGTAACAATTGTTGCTCTTGGCTTCTACATGTAGTCATGTAGAATACTTCTTGTGGGTGTGGTTTATCTCTCTCCAGGTGGACCTTAGCTCCCTGTACCACCAGTGGAGTGAGGCTGATGCCAACTTCAGGGAGAAGGCCGCACACTACCCAGGAGTGCGTCTCCTGAGGCAGGACCCCTTCGAGGCTCTGCTCCTCCAACAACAACGTTGCTCGGATCAGCAAGATGCTGCATCGGTTGTGTGAGACTTTCGGCTGCCGCTTGGGCCACTGGGAGGGCCAGGATTATCACAGCTTCCCCTCCCTTGAGGCACTAGCCGCTGAGAAGGCCGCACACTACCCAGGAGTGCGTCTCCTGAGGCAGGACCCCTTCGAGGCTCTCATTGCGTTCATCTGCTCCTCCAACAACAACGTTGCTCGGATCAGCAAGATGCTGCATCGGTTGTGTGAGACTTTCGGCTGCCGCTTGGGCCACTGGGAGGGCCAGGATTATCACAGCTTCCCCTCCCTTGAGGCACTAGCCGCTGATGGTGTGGAGGAGAAACTGAGAGGGCTCGGGTTTGGCTACAGGGCCAAGTACGTCCACCAAAGTGCAAGGTTCATTCTGGAGAAGCCCTCAGGCATCCTATGGCTGCACAGCCTTCGGAGCAGCCCCTACCCTGAGGCATGGGCAGCCCTAAAGGAGCTGCCCGGTGTGGGGGACAAGGTGGCCGACTGCGTGTGCCTCATGGGGCTGGACAAGATGGAGGCCGTCCCAGTGGACACCCACATGTTGGAGCTGGCAGGCAGGGACTATGGGGCAGGCAAGAAGGGGAGGAAAAGGACGGCCTCTAAACTGGCATATAAGGAAGTCGGTCAGTGGGAATTGAATCTGCAGTGAAGTAGATGTTGATATATAACCGCTTTTCTATTCTCTAGGGGACATGTTTCGCTCTGTGTTTGGTGATTTTGCTGGCTGGGCACAGGCTGTAGGTATCCTATATATTGGTTTATTGTACATGCAGGTTCTAGTGAAGTTATGACATATCAATGGAGTATGTCTCAATGCTTTGGATATTTTAGCTGAGTCCCAAATGACCTACAATAGCCTTGAAGTTCCTGCACACCACTGTACTTATGACATACAATGAAAGGTATTGTTTTCCTTGGGGGATACTAGCTCGATCTTTCCAAACCGCTGCCGCTGACTGGGGGTGTCTCAAATGTGCTTATCACTACGGAGGGTACTGCCCCCAAGGCCTAAAGCATGGGTACTGCAGTCCTCATTGACTCTCCCTCTCACGCACCTCACAGGTGTTGTTCACTGCTGAGCTGAACCGCTCTGGGCTGCCCCCACAGGGACTGGCTGATGCACCCAAGAGGGCAGAGAAGAGAGAGGCCAGCTGCCAGCAGACCAGCCAGGCAGATGGCAGTAGCAAGAGACCCAGAACAGCAGCCGCAGCTGTTAGACCTTAGTCGCCACCAAACCTTCAACACAATACTAGTGTGAGGGCTCAGAACTGATGAGCTGCTGTGAAGGTACTATTACCTGGGATGCTTCCTTCAGACTTGCAAACTTTTAAGTGATCTGAGGCTCACCTTACAAGTGGGCTAATTTGAATCCGAAAGTGTGCATACCATCAATGTGTTTCCTCCTAAACTTGTATGGGCTGCAAAATGTTTATGCTACTGTACTTAGTGGGGCTCACATGATGTTAATTCAGCAGGGCTGATTATGGTATATATATACCTGTGACCTCTATGTGAAGGGGTCAGAACCATAGTGGACTAACCCAAAACGAAGTACTAGAAAGTGCAAGAATTGCACAAAAATGGAGTAAAAAAACATGACCAAACTTCTGAATGTTTAGCAGCTCTAAAGCACATTCTAGGACAGGACATCCCTCCACCAGACCTACGTCATAATCCCGTGACAGCTAGTTACTGAAAAGTCCCAAGGAAAAATGTTCCCATTAGCAGGAGACCGAGGAGAAGGTGCGAGTGTGGTGGGCTGGCTCTGACGGCAGGACAGATGGAATGGCTGTGTAATATTCACCTGTGTGTGTATTCCTGTCTCATGCCCAGCTCTTGAATGGCCTGGGTTTGAGGTTTTATTTTTTTGGCTGAGAAGTTAGGATGCAGGACATACAACTTGTCCCGTTGGATTATTCATACAAACTGCATCTCCATTCAGTACTGCATGTGTATGTAAGGATAAGCATATCATGAGCTCATCGAACCCACTACAAGGGCTTACACTGCAAGTGTGCATTTCCTGATGACTTGGCTGTTGGTAGCTACTGAATAATTCAGTAGCCATCAGCCTGTCAGACTTGAAAAAAATTCTTCCCAGGCTTAGTATTGATACATAGATAGCTATTTGTGGTATTTCTATACAGAGAAACAACTTAACTTAGAGAATAAAAAAGAAGCCTATAGCTCCTGGTCGGTCAAACAATTCTTCCCAGGCTTAGTACTGATAGATAGATGACTATTTGTGGTATTTCTATAAAGAGAAACAAATTACAGTAGGGAAAAAAGCCTAGCAGCCAATAACATATCTATTTAATGTTATAAAATTCAAATTAAATTTTTAAAATTATTTTTGTGGCATTTCTATAAAGAGAACAACTTAACTTGGAGGGAAAAAAGGAGAAAAGAAAGAAACTTTGAGAAACTTGACAAGACAAAAAAAAAAAAAAAGCCTAGGGAGCCTCCCATCCCTCCTGGAGTGTCAGACACCCGGAGTGCTGGATAGGCGATGGCTGGGAATCACAGGAGGCCTTGTAACGTACCCAGTCATCCTTTTAGTTTCGGAGTCCCGAAGGAAGTTACCGACGTATTGGCTGTAGGCTTAGAAAGCCAAGAATCAGATTGCACGCGTGCGCCTCGAACACGCGACCCGATTAATGGGGAGGCCACGTTCCAACCCCAGTCTGTAACCGAACGCGCCACCTTGACTTCCCGTCAGATGTGTGCAAAATTTGGCCTTATATACCTGTAACGGTGATGTGCGTTAAATGGAATTGTTGCACAACTAGTACTGCATGTCAGCAGGGATGGCTAAAGCGTCCCGCTATAGTACAAGTATGATTATCCATGGTACAAGCACTGGAGATAAAGGTTAGGTAGCTACGGATAGCGCTATACGCTATGAACCTAGCTACATGTACCGGGATAGCCCCACCCCTGCGAAGGGTGGGGCTAACCAGCTTCATGGCCTTGCAAATGATTGTTCTATGGATGTTAGATCCCTGTGAACTGTTGACAATAGCAGTACAGGCTGTGCTGGTGGACAGTGGATTCATCATCCAGTCATGGTCACCCATAGAAGTAACCCCCATAGCACTGAAAGCCCATGAAACAGATACAAAGCTACTGCAGTGATGTGGCAGTCCTGCATGTCAGTGGACCAGCCTAGGAGGGTCACTGTCTGTAGTCATGTCACCAGATTTTATCTTGCGGCCGTGGAGAGAAAGGCTTAAGATAACTGATTTTTTTGTTCTATACAGCTGTACAATAAAATCTCAGTGGGAGGCTCAGGCCGGGTGGGAGGCCTGGGCTTGGTGGGAGGCCCGGGCTTGGGTACTTGAAGTATTGACTGCAAAGGTTATGTTGTTCGCTCTACTTATCTTCTCACAGGATCTGAGCGGCTCCGTCTTGCCTCCCTCCCCTGTGCAGCCAGAGAGCTAGCCAGCTCACTTCTCATATGCTTGATCAGTACAGCTAGTGAATTAGACATGATGTTCCTAATGTTATGTCATTGCAATATTATCGAAACACTTGTCATATTGATGAACATTAAACATGTTTTAGTATGCCTGCTTTGTGCTGGCTTGGTACACTTCTAATAGCATAATAATTATGCAGATCCTTCTGTGCTAACAAATTATGCACATGCAATTATTCTTGTGACAAAGGTTCCTGGGAACGAGGCTTATAGAAGAAAAGATTGTGCGCATGCGCATAAACGGGAGTCGCACACGTGGTCAACATTTGATCTCTGGAGTCGGTGCGTCTTGGCTGACTGTAATGGTCCATTAGACTCTAGCCAGCGGTTCACTTTTGTTGTATCTTTTTTTCTTGCAGGTTTGTGGGTTCGGCTTGGGTCAAAATGAAGATCGAGGCTGTATAGCGAACGTAAAACGGCGGTACCGCCCGGTGAGTCTGCATGGCTAGCTCAAGTGCCGGATGCTAATTTCAAGAGCCTTATCGTAATTGCTGTAGTTAGTGTGTTGTGTTTTTTCCATGTAACCATAACGTGCAGCTGGTTAGTTGCAACTTTGTGCGAGAGTTATTGGTACCAGTGCAGCTAGCTGCCTAGTAGAAAGCTGTTCTGTGGCATGCTACTTCCATGATGAACAGCAGTGTGTCCTGTCCAGCCAGCACTGTTTTGCTTTCTGTAACATTTAAGAGTTTTTGTATTAGGCAGTGTGAATTGGCCCAGGTCGTCCATTGCTTGTGCTCCAGTTTCCCCTAGTGGTGTTGACTGGTACCCTTTCTCTGTCCTTTGCAGCTGCAGCTGGGTGGTCTCAAGAGTTTGGGAAGCCATATGCAGCAAGACAGGTCAGGGGTCTAGTTAGGGGTGGTCTTAGACTTTGGGAAACCATACTATGGCCTTTGCAAGCTCCAATGCCTGCAGCAGCAGCTTTTTGAGTGTGCAACTTACATTATTGGCTATGAACTGCGTTTGGGGGCTGGTAAAACTGGTTTTAAGCAGTTTTGCTTGAAATAAGTTGTTTACAGTAATACTGCTGTTGTAAGATGCACCATTTCTGGCAGTTGTATACTGAGAGTTATGGTAGGGGCTGGTGGAGGCTGGGAGGAGGCATTACTCCTTTGCAATTGGTTTAGTGCTGTTGTGTTGGGGTCCCAGTCCCAAGCTGACTCCTGGATCGGTGCCAGGGCACATTCTAGGCTGAACGCTTGGGTCTGGGCTGTAATGTAAGTTGCACACGGTTGTCTCGTTTTCACTTCTAAATGCTTTAAATTCACTTCCTGGCATACACAGTAAGCTAATTTAGTGGAGTGATATGATAGTTCATCTGCTGCTTTTGGGAGGGGAGGGGGGGGGGTTGTGTGTGTTTGTGAGATGGGGGGAGGCTTTAATTAAAGTGGCAGCAGTTGAGTTATTGTGTCCTTGTTCGAATGCTTGAATCGTAAAAATGCCAAGCCAGTTGTCACAGGCACAGAAGGGAGGTGTTACCATGGGAAGGGTGGGAGGGGCGGGTGACACGCGTCTATGCCACAGAGCTTGGCAGCTAAGGCCATGAGCCGGTGGACTACAGCTCTTCCTGGCCTGAGGGTTAACTGCTGGGAGACGCTTTGGTGTTGTTGAGGTGCGGCTACTAGGGAATGGCGGGGGGCACACTGGAGATTCATCTTGGGCTCTCCATGGGGTGCGGGGCTCTGCTCCCCCCTTGAGGGGTTCAGCATGGGTTTTTGGTTTACCCTCTGATATTACCAGGTGGGCCCCTAGCAGCACTACAGGGTTAATCCAGTGGTTCGCCTCTCTTACCATGGGGAGCTGCAGCACTTGGCCGGGCTTAGCTCGTAGATAGCTGGAGGTGTTTGATGGTGTAGCTTTCAGTCCCCCTCAGGGGCTGCAGGTATGGAACCATGGCCTATACCTGTGGCGGAGGGAGGCTCTACGCACTCACCAGATGTTTCCAGCTCACAACCCCAGGGAGCTGGTTGTAAGATCAACCGCTAGTCCTTCCAGCTCCCGCTAAACACTCACCGGTAGTTTGATGGAATGTTTTGATAAACGACGCTTCTGTATGTGTGGCTATATTGTCATGCCTCTGTTTTTTGCCTGAGGTTCCCGACCTCACAATTGGGGCCCCAATGGTGACGGTTGGTAGAGCCCTGGTACTAGGTAGCTGGTCCGAGCAGTGACTTGTGGACATTGTGGTTGTGTAGTCAGGTTGGGCGGGTCATTGTAGGGTGCACAAGTCTTGTGGGCCAGCTTAGGAACTGCCACACATACTCCCCACAAGTTAGAGGCGTACATCGTCTGCTCTTGGTTTTGTAGTCACTTGGACCACATGTGGTACTGTAGCAGTACTAGCCTGAGGGAGAACAGCCGGGAAAGCTTAGAAACTAAAACAAAGAACAATTTTACACTGTTCTCCCTTTATTTACTATTCTCGTTTCCACTTGTACACACACCCTCCTGACCTGATGGGCGGAGTCCCACTGTTGCTGGTGGTGGAGTGTGAGCTTGCAGCTGTGACTGAAGTGAGGGCATACCCATAGCCGCCTCACTGCGTGTTAGGATGATGAACGTCATATAGTTACCAGCTTGTGTGTGAGGGAGAGAATGTGCATAGTCAGAGATAGCATTGGGGAGAGCCATAGAGAATCATGTGTGAGCCGGTTGGAAGAGAGCCAGTGCGTTACTCATGTTAGATTAAATTACTCGGAGGATCTCAAGTCTCTGGTGCCTGGCTGACTTAACTTGGATGGGTAAGGCATAGACAGACTCAATTAACGCCTATTGGAGCCAACTGTAGTTATTAATACATGTCATGCGTACATAGTCTTGACATTGGACGTATGCATGCTTGAAACACACTGGATGAATTTTTGTAATTTTTTTTGTTGCATATAATTATAAAAGTGAGTTGATTATTGCCCAGGATGGGCGTGGTTTAGTTGTGTGTGGAGTAATTGACTCTGAATGTGTTGAACCTTATATGGTGCAACTGCACACCAGGATGCGAAGACCCTAGGTTATAGATCTGTGCTAGCTTAGTCACTTAACCTGTTGAACAGCTCAACTGTAGTGGGCTGACAAAATTGAGTACTCGAATTACGGGGGGAAATATACGTCCTATAAGCATATGAGCAAAATTTCAGCACTCATGCAGTGACTCGAAACATTTAAGAGTTCTCGCAAGTTTGTGGGGAGGGGTATCAAGGTTCTGGACCATCAGTGTTGGAATAATAGAGAATTTATGCCTCATTGGAAACAGTCAAGTAATGATTCCAAACTATTCCCTAGAAATTGCTCGAGTCACAGTTCATCCTTGTGCTTCTTGCCCAGTGAGAACAACTTTGCCTCCCTCTTCAGAAACACCTCCAAGTCCTTAATCTCATTGGGTCCCTCATACTTCACTGGCAAGCTGTCCTTACCCGCGGGCACCAGGAAGATGGTGGGGAAGCCATGGTAGTCAAACTCCGCAGGGGCATCATTAGCATTCGCATCGAACTTGGCCACGACCAGATTCTTGTTCTTTTGGTATTTCTTTGCCAGTTTTTTGTACTTGGGTTCGAGTGCCTTGCAGTGGCCACACCAGGTGGCATAGAACTCCACCAACACATCCTTCTCCGGATCGTACACTACCTCTCGGAAGGTGGAGCCCACCACCGCCACCACTGGGCCCTTTGTCTTGCGGGGGCGGGGCTGAGAGTGTATGTAGGGCTGTAGGTTGCCTTCGAAGTAATCCTAGAGACAGAGAATGGGCGGTCCGCTGCTGAGATCGTAGTGACCAGTTTATTAAACTACTCATTGCTCTGCTCATTAACCAGACCATTTTACAGAAGGACCTGTGTTCTGGGAATGAGACCAGGAGGCTTGATTGGGCGCGAGACTATGAGGCTTGGTTTGAGTATGAAACTAGGAGGCTTGGTCTGGGCATGAGACTAGGAGGCTGGTGCACAGGGTCCTTCCCTAGAACAATCACTGTCAGGTACAGCGACATCTCACTGTACAGAAGAACAAAGTTATACGGTATCCATAAGCCTTGCTATTGCCAAACTCCAAACTTCCGTAAATTTTCCCCCCCAGCCTGCAATTACCTTATGACAATGTGCAATAATTACAATCTCTCTGAGCTGGTGAAACAAACTTTTGGACTTACAAACCAGCTGTATATTTCTTAATGTAGTCCCGCCTACTTTCTAATATAGCCAACCCACCTCCAGAAAATTCCCGAGTTCACTGAACTCCTCCCTGAGTGGGTACTTCTCCCGGGGGCCTGCCCACAATCCCACAGCTACGTCCTCTCCCAAGTCATCCAGCCCCATCATCACCATCTCCTCCTTGAAATCGTCTTCATGTGACATCGCCACAGTAACCCGCCCCCGGAAGGCGTCTGCCACTGGGAGGAGCTTCTGTCGCCAGTGCTGAAACTCTGTGGAGTAGGCAACAACCAACTCACTACGTGAGGTCTTCCTTCTCCCCTCCCCCGTCTTACCTTTCCTCCCTTCCCTGGTTCTGTCAATCTCCAGGTAGGCCACTAGCAAAGGGTAGGTGGTGGAGTCATAGAGCTGCTCGTTGCTCCGGTCCCTCAGTCCTACCAGTGGACGGGCAGCAGCCAGGAGACGAGCATACACCTGTAGACAAGGATGGAGAGGAGGATGTCCTGGTGTGCTAGCCAGGTGGAGGAGGATGTCCTAGTATGCTAGACAGGTGGGGGAGGATGTCCTAGTACGCTAGAGAAGGATATTAGCTAGGTCAGTTGTATGGTCAGCAGTCCCCACTCTTGCTATGCAGTATATGAGATCAAATACAGTACTGAAATTCATACCCATAACACATTAATGTGTCTAATGAGTTTTCAAAGAGCTTTTGATTAGCACAAACATGGTGTGTCTTGGTCAGTGAGTGGTGAGACAGTTGATTGTTCAAAGACATCCATATGTTAGCTACACATGCTAAATTTTTTTTCAGGTGAGGACTTTGTTGTTATAGCTTTTCTATTTACCCACCTCTGTCTCACTCCCATCCAGGCTGCCCTCATACCGTACCACAGCCGGCTCAAACTTGGATTGGAATCGCTCTGGCATGAAGATCCCCACTGAGCCCAGTTCCAGTCCATAATGGGCTGCTAGTTGTGGGTCAAAAGAATGGCCAAACTTCAGGGGACCGTCTCTTCCGAGATTCACGGCATCACTGTAGGCTTTTAGCAAGGGGTCAGTTTCATCAGAGGGAAAGGCAATCACAACTGGGTCGTTATTCGTCTTCCGTAGCTCTTCCACCTTTTTTCGAGGCTGCAGCAGCTGGGAGGCGGGCTGTGACTGCTGTATCATGTGCTCAACTATGCCTGTGGGAGGGGTGAGGGGGGGAGGGGGGAGGGTGGGAGGACAGTGAGGGAAGCTACCCATCTGCTGTCGGCCATGAGGACCCACCGTATCTCTCCCGAGGACCGCTGTAATCAAAGGGCTTCCCTTTGCGGAAGATCTTGAGGGTAGGGTAGCCGGTGACTCCAAACTCAGAGGCCAGGGCTTTCTCTGTCGTGGCGTCCACCTTTGCCAGAGGGATGTTGTAGGCCTTCAAGTCTTCCGCTGCCTTCTTATACTCTGGGGCCAGCCGCTTGCAGTGCCCACACCTGCAGAGACAAGCTGGCTCTAAGCAGTTGGCTGGCTTCACTGCTTGGAGCAAATAGCCTCCAGCAATATCACTGCTCAGAACTGATCTAGATCCATCAGGTCACTAGTTTTGTTGTTCTAAGGTAAAATGAACTCTACACTTGACACAGCTAAAGTATAGGCGATGAAGGTTTTGCATACTAGTGGAGCAGTGAAGAATACTATTTCCGTTTGAAGCCTACCACAATATACACACTGGAGAGTGACAGTAATCCCCACAACACAGGAGTATTCAATGTCCACTCACCTCAATTGAATTCTATCGAATTCCATCGCTATGTAATTGATATGCGACTGAAAATTTTAGGTGACCCCATCGGCAGAGTTTGAGAAATTAACCACTCTTTACATGATGGCTTAACCCTATGCCTGTCAGGAACTAAGCAATGGAACCAGAGTAGCTATCGGTACCCCATACCATGGTGCATAGAACTCCACGAGGATGATGTCAGCAGCATTCACAGTCTCTGAGAAGTTCTCTTCAGTCAGTGTGAGCACCTCGTCAGGAGGGGGCTTCCAGTCGGGGCTGGCCTCAGCCTGCATGTACTCTACTATACCTGAGGAAAGGGGGAAGGGGGTAGGAGGGGGAGGAGAGAGATACTGTATAATCAGCATTTTATATAACCAATGCAATTTCAAATATAGGCAATTTTTATGATGCTTTTTTTGATGACGTCAGTACTACACCGACTGACTGTAATTTCAAGTGGGGTGTCATAGTCTTACTGGTGTCATGAATGGGATAGTCTTACTGGTTTGCCAGACCACTACCCTCAAGCAGTAAGGACTCACCGCTGGCTTCCTGAAGACCCTCATAGTCGTACGGAGTCCCATCGCGGAACACCTTCAGTGTCGGGTAGCCGCCGATGTCGTACTCAGTGGCCAGGTCTGCCTCCTCTGTGGCATCGACCTTTGCAAGGGGAATGGGCGGGTCATGGGCTCGAAGCTCCGTAGCTGCCCTCTCATACTCTGGAGCAAGCCTCTTACAGTGGCCACACCTATGGGAGAGGAACAGACACCTCAACTCTGAACGATCCCTTCATGTCCTTGGCATGAGCAACTGCAGCTCATATTGTGACTCCAGTTATACCCTCGTAACCCAGGCCACACCGTTGAAAATAACTTTCTTAAGGCTTCAGTACACACAGGCAGGAATTTAACTCACCAAGGTGCATAGAATTCCACCATGATCAATGGCTCTGAACTGATCACTTCATTAAAGTTCTCCTGAGTCAGCGTGATGACATCACTCTTCTCGTCTCCATCCCCAACCTCTTCCTCCACTCCTCCCTCCTCCTCGTCGCCATCGCCAACCTCTGCCTCCATCCCCTCCTCCAGCCCAGCATCGCTGCCTCCAACTGCAAGTGCAGGAATTAAGAGGATATGCATTTAAGAGTGGTGGCTTGCAGTGTACACTAGTTCCATTCCCATACCCAATACTGTAATGTAACAGAACATGCACAAGGCAACATCTCTCACCGCCTCCTTCATCCCCCTCTCCCGCCAGGACAGCACTGGCAAGGAGCAGCCATAGCAGGCACCAAAGCTTCAGGCTGGGCAGTTGCATCGCTGACGACTTCGCAAACACGCGCAAGAATGCAGAAGTAAACATGGGAATGGAATACTTGGAATTGGATTTGATAGTCTCGCGGGTTGAATCTATACGCATGTATACGTAGAGTAGACCAGTCTGTAAGTTCTGTTGATGTTATGAGGGGGCTGAAAAGGACTACCAGCGCTGAAGAGAGCAGCTTTCCGGGACCGGTGAGTAGGCCTAGGGCTGACCGATGGAGGTATATCGTGCAGTAGTGGGAAAGTATTCTAATTAATGCTCTCCTGTCTCCCCCCCCCCCCCGCCCCCCACCTCCCACCTCCAGCCCCCTGCCAAGAGAAGCTGCAGCGTGTCCTCCCAGCAGTCTGCGCCAGGTAAGCTTCTAGCTGCTGGTATAGACCCGGCTCAAAGTAGGGATGGTAAGAATTTTATAAGAGAGCTTATAACAGGAAAGAGTTAATTGTCACGTTCGGTGTTGGTATCCCAGGTGACCAGTTTGACCAATGTCTCTTCCTTGGCAGGCTCACCCGGCGTGCTGGGCCGCCTTGGCTCCGCATTTGCCAGTGGAGTCGGTTACCTCTGGGGAATTGTGACGGGGCTCTTCCACTCTCCCCCTCCCCTCACACCCCCTGAGACCCCTCACACCCACCCCACGACACCAGCACCCATGCTCCCGAGTGGAGCTTCGGTGAGATCCCATGGCTGCTCACATCGTGCATCCTCTGGTGTGGCTACCTCACTGGCTGCCTTACCTAAGTCCCAGGAGCAAAATCCCTTCCCTCCTGCCCCCATCCGTCCTCCTCCCATGCCTGATGCCCCGCCTCCTGCTCAAGCCAGCAAGAGCAAGCGAAGTAATCTACCCCTGAAAGGTGCTTCCTCTCTTTGCTGTTTTGTACCGACTGGTGACAGCATTCCCTTTGATACCTTCACAGATACCATGAAGTTTGAGCCCCCTAGGAGACCAAGGGTGCTGCGTGAGGTTAGGGCTAATTCATCTTGTATGCCTCAGGCATGTGATAGAACTCTCTCTCCTGCACACTCACCCCCCCCCCCCCCACACACACACAGATGCAAGCTGCTCGTGATCAAAAGTTGTATCAGCAGATACTAGACTCTAACCATCGCTCTCCTTCTGCTGTCCCTGGCTCCACCCCTCCCCCCTACCGCTCTCCCTCTGCTCTCCCTGTTCTCACCCCTCCTTCCCGCAGTCCCTCACTCCACACCCCCATCCTCCATCTGCACCCGGAGGTCATTGGTCCATCCTCCCCACCGTGAGAGCTGCTGTATTCAGTAGTGCTGCATGGTCTCTGGCCACAGTTGCCTGGTCTCTGGCCACAGCTGCATGGTCTCTGGCCAAGTTGCATATAGCTCATGCTTATACCTCTCAGGGTTCCAGCTGTGTATTTTAGCTGGCTGCTGGGACGTGCCCCCTGAAAGATTTAGAAAGCAGTTGACATGTAGTGGTCTAGATCCCCCCCCCCCCCGCTATGAACCCCTGCTCTGAGCCTGAGTACATCTATGTACCTCTGAGTAATATAAGAACCATCCCTGAGTGTGCACCCATCCTACACATGGACCCATGGCTATATTGTCAGGAGCTGCCCCTCTCTTTCTCTCACACAGTTCCATGGGAAGCCCTGAGGATGAGAAACCTCTACCCACCCACTCTACACCGTCACACTCCCACCCTCCCTCCCTCTCTACTGTCCCCCATGGTAGCCACAAGAGCCAACCTCGAGCAGTTGCCTTGTGGAGTGGCCCACGCATAGGTTAGTGGCTCAAGGCTTGTTTTGATGGACAGGTGGTCTATCATTGTGTGCATTCACTGTTCAGTTGAGCTTCTGTTTGTGTCCAGGTTCCAGGCAGGTTGGTACTGGTCAGAGAGATGGTCTGAGTTCCAGGCTGGTGGTGGGTGCTGGACAGTGGAGGGGTGCCTATGCCAGGCTACCCTCCAACAGCACAGCAGAGCAGCCAGTGCTAGGCAGTGGCCCTTCCCACCCACCAAGGACGGTCGGCAGCAGTGGGAGTGGCTCTTGGATGACATGGACTGACCACACCCACCCCTCAGCCAGATGGCCACACTTATCCAGCGTGACTGTGGAGAGCAGAGGAATGCAGACTGCCACGCCTCCTCTACTGTCCTCACGGCAGCACCCTGGGGCTGTGCTGTCATCCCAGCACCTCCCTAAGGCCACACCCTCCCTGCTGTCTGAACGGGGGTCTGAAGCTGCCCAGCTTCGACAGTGGCTGGAGGGACTGGCCACAGACCATAGACATGCGACAGAGGACCGCCGGGCAGCGCTGGAGGTCGCTGAGAAATACCTGGAGCTGTGCCAGCAAGACAGGATGGACGCTGAGGAGAAGAGGATGTGTCGCCTGCGAGAGAACCTGTGTAGGATTATGTTGGATGAGGAGGAGGTGCCTGAGGTACGTGGGGAGGGAGGGGAGGGGGAGGGGGCTTTTCTTTCAGTGCCAACCTGCTTGTCTGCCTGTTCATCACACATATGGTTGTCCTCGCTCAGTAATCATATGACACTCTCATGTAGATGCTGCTGACGCTTTCTGTGGAACAAGAGAAGAAGGCAAGACCCTTAGCTTATTGACGTGTGTGTGTGTGTTCTCATGTTATTGTGGGTACTGTGTTCTTGGCTACAGGTTGTACAGGCAATGGCCTCAGGCCTGGGAGAGGACCTGTTGTCCGAACGGTTTCGAATTCGCATCACCAGAGCTGACGTCGCCTCCCTTTCTCGGCTTGCATGGCTGAATGATGAGGTAGGTGGAGTGGTGGGTGGAGTAAGCTGCCAATAAAGGTCAAAGGTTAAAGTTGTCTCCCTATGTCCCTCAGATCATTAACTTCTATTTCAACCTCATCTGTGAGCGACCTGCCTCTGAGGGTCGAAAGAGTGTCCATGTGTTGAACTCCTTCTTCTATCCCAAGCTATCACAGTTTGGCTACAGCAGTGTCCGCAGGTGGACTAAGAAGGTACATCACTCTTCTTTGTTGTTGAAATTCTTTAGCTTCACTACGGAGAGCCTCCGCCCTGCCTTTGTCACTGTGTTAGACATAGTTGCAGCCTGGGAATGAGACTGCTGGTTGCTAGGAGATAACCAGTAGGTAACAGCTGTTAGCTGGAGTGTCTCCTCTGTGCACAGGTGGACATCTTCTCGAGGGAGCTGCTGCTCATGCCCATCCACTTGGGCATGCACTGGTGCCTGGCCGTTGTCGACTTTTCTAAACACCAGTTCTGTTACTATGACTCTCTGAAGGGACGCAACCTCAGCTGCCTGAAACGGCTCAGGTGAGGAGGGTTAGCCATAGCCCCTGTCATACATGTCTTGTCATTAATGCCTCCATTACTGCAGGGAGTATGTGGTTGCAGAGGCCAAGGACAAGAAGGATATGACCTTTGACCTAACAGGATGGACAGACCACTTCCCACATGTTGGTCCTTGAAAACATATTTAAGTAGCTTGGATAAAATCCATGGTTATTTTTTCCAACAGGATATTCCTGAGCAGCTGAACGGGTCGGACTGTGGGGTCTTTACGTGCATGGTAAGTGTGCTTTAATTAGGTACAAGTTTAACTACATACTGGTAGAGGCTGTGCTATCCGATGCCTCAGGCCTTGCCGTGGCCTGGGGCATGTGGCCCAGCCAACAGCAGTAACGCTGGTCAAGATTGGTTCTGAGAGCTGTAGTGTTGTGTGCTTCTAGAATCTCACATGCCAGCAACACTCACTGTTGACTCATCCTCTGTCTCTCGTATTATGAGATTTACCAGAGCTGCTCTCCCTCTTGCAGTATGCCCGCTACCTTGCCAGCAACAAGCCCTTCACCTTCTCACAGGTGAGTACCGCAGGAGCTCAGTCCCACTAGCCTTGTTCCCCGCTGGTACTGTCTTGGGAATGAGCTGTTTGTCCTCACCCTCCCTCCAGCGAGACATGCCCAACATCCGAGAGCACATGGTCTGTGAGATTCTGGAACAGAAGCTGTTCTAGACCCTGCATCACTTCTGGACATATTTTATTTCTGTTGCTATGGGATACAAACAACACTCTGCTCTCCATATTATTTTCTTTGCTCATCATTCACTAATTATTGGGAGGAGTGTGAGCAAGCCCCACACTTTGGCTCCATCTACAATCTGTTGACCCATGTAATTGGCCAGTAAACATACCTTCAGGGCGAGGTCTGCATGGGATGCTCTTGTCATCTGGCTGACTAATCTGTATTGTTAATGACAGCAACATTATCTTGAATGGAGGTCATTAGCCTCATATTGAAGGGTTTTGTCTTGCCACCATGGAGAAGAATAGGGGATTTTCTGTATAGCTGTGAGAGAAAATTTGATCATAGTGCTTCTTGTCTCAAATACATGCAAGACCCTCAGAGAATTTGAGTGTCATGTACATTAGAAACTAGCTCTAGGGCATGTATTATGACATAGATGTTGATATGATATCTAATACTGACTTTTACAAACAATGTCTCATTTATATACATGGTCAGATAGTTGATTGCCATGGTGATAGGTGCTAGGAGGTGAGTATGGTGAACTTCTCCTGGCTGGGGACGTGGTTGATCACCAGCCTGCCATCGTAGCTGAGGGAAGCAAACACCCAGGCATCTGCCGTGCTCCACACTGCGGCATAGACCGAGTCCTCGTGTTCCTCATAACGTTGGATGACCTCATCCTCTTGGGGGGTAGGGGGGCTGGGAGGGGGAGGGGGTTGGGAATAAAGGTGCAGTGAAATCGTAGGACAATTGAACTGTCTCATACCCATTCTCGTCCTCCTCAATGTTCCTGAGGGGTTCTGAGGCAATGGAAGCCATACGGCTGAGGACGACTTGGCTGTCAGAACTTGCTGTCAACACAAGTTGATCGTGGAATAGGTTGTACTGGACTGACCAGATCCTATGAAACAAGAAATGAAAGTCTGAAGCCCAGACCACTGTTACCGACTGTCTCAGATCGCATCCCCATACCAGTGGGAGTGGTCCCGCCTGACAATGAGGGGCGTGTCCAACTTTCTAGAGTCCCAAAACTTAACAGTACAGTCATCCCCACAGGACGCAAAGTGGTAGGGCTTGTTGGGGTTAAAGTCCATACCCCTCACGCATGGCCCATGGGGTTGTTCCAGTGTAAAGGAGAAGCTGGGAGGTGGGAGGGTGACACAGTGTCGATGCAATGGTGAGGGAATGAATGTGTAAATCCCCACCTGCTGGTCCTGCTGTCCCAGGCTTTGACTGTGGTCTCACTGGCACAGAGGATCTGTGAGCAGTTGTGGTGAGGGCTCCAGCAGAGGGCTGAATAGCCCACTCGGCCTCGGCCCTCCAACTCCACGCTTGTGTGGGCCTGCAGGAGACAGTGTGCTGAGGTCCTGCCACAGAAGTTTTGGTCTGGCAAAAAATTTAGTCAGGGGAACCAAATTCCAGGAACATTGGTTTATTCTTGGAATAATGGTCTATTAGCAGTAACTAAAGTGTTGGAGGAGTGGTTGTAATAATGATTTCAAATCTACATAGGCCTTGGCTGAGGCAAAGTAGCACTGCAGAATAAGGACACGAGAAGACAACCCTCCATATTATGATCCATGCACGATCTTTCTATAGAACCAGGCCACTTTTCCATAGGGGGTGGACCATTTTTACTGAATATTTCGGTCCAGAAAGACCCAATACTCCACTGAAGATTCCGGTGACAGTCCTCAGTGGTGGTAGAGCATGTGAGCTGCTTACCTTGGCTCCGGCCTCTGCCAACTTCCAGAGAGTCAGCTGCTTATCATCCACCGACACCAGCTGCATCTGAGAGCCAGGATGCCACACTGTGCTGGACAGAGAAAGGGGGAGACTCACTTCACCTTCTCGATGGCTGCCTCCGCACAGTCTCACCATCTGACATTTCCCTCATGGGTGAGTGGCCCCACCTCCACTAGGTGTGTGTGGTCCTCCCCCTCCTCCCCTAGTCTCCACAGGGCAGCGGCCATCCTGCCCCGCCCCTCCTCCACCACACCATAACATGTACACAGAAGGTCTCGATCTGCAGGGCAGGAGCTTAGGTGCCTGTGCCAGGAGGGAGGGTGTGCCAGCAGGGAGGGTGTGCCAGGAGGGATGGAGGGAAGTTGTGAAGGAAGAACATATGCAGGGAGGAATAGTGTATAGAATAGTGGAAGGGGTCTAGTTGCTTTGCAGGTCTATTTACTGCCCACCATATCTCCCCAGCACTGTGCATAAACACCGTTTTGTCCAGTACACCAATGTCTTCATTGTAGTCGAGCAGGTGTACCTTTTGGGAAGTGAGAGGATGGTAGTGTGTGTGTGTGAGAGGATGGTGTGTGTATATATGGGACTGCAACTGTTTATATAGTCTCATTCCCAGACGTCCAGAATTAACGAGGCTACAGCATGGTATTGGAATGGTCTTCTTACTCCAAAACGCAGACACAGCCTATTCCTATGCTACCAGCTGTAGGTGTCTGCAAACCCATACACACAACACTGTTTTCAGGTCGTGAGGGGGTCACCTGGTTGTCATGACGAAGGGACTGTGTACCACAGAGGAACTGAATTCGATCTGTTTCCCCTGCTCTTGGGGCCAGGGCTCGGGCAGTCAGAGAACGACCCTGGGAGGAGGGAGGCAGTGGGGTGACCATCACTTGTGGTAGCCAGATATAGACAAATTGGCCATAGAAAAATGATCAGTGATCAAAATCTTAATGATACAAGTCCGTAAAGTTAGTGCAATGACCACATGGCCGATCTTACAACTGACACAGTCTTCCTGAGGCACTGACCTGGAACTCTAGACCGTAGATCACTGGACTTCTCTCTGCCATAGCTTTGGATGCGCAGTAAATAGAGTATCTAACGTGAGCAGCCACGCCCCAATGAACTAACGCCCACGCATAGAGCCACGCCTTGTCTTGGTGGTCAAAAAAAAGCATATCCCTCACACTTGGGTATATATAAGTGTATTGCAGTGGGAGCTGGTGGCCTTGATTGGTTTGCATGTAAAATAACCTGGGGCAGCTAGTTCCTGTCACCCGACACTCTCCTCACTGCAGGCATTCAACTGTAGGTCTACTGCATGCAGACAAAAATATTTGCATAAAAGTGCCACAAAGCTACTACTCTACTAGCGATGGTCATGGGTATACTGTCCACTACCAAAGTCCTCTCTGCCTCATGGCAATGTAGAAGGGGTTCTTCCATTGGGGGGGGGGGGGGGGATCATACTTTCTGTGTGCCCCCAGGGCTTCTGCCTCCAGACAGCCCAAGCTAGTACAAGTAAGTGGTGGGTGGACATAATTAATTACTGATGGCAACTGTCCAGCGCTCACCAGTTCACAGCCAGCCAGGTTATACAATAATTATGCATCTATTGTTTTGATTTTAAATTCAATGTTTTTGTAAAAATCTGTATACTACAGACAGTACATCTGAGACAGTAAAACTGCAGTTTACATACAACTGGAACAACAGGGTGTGTGCCGGGAGGGTGTGTGCCGGGAGGGTATGGTGCAGTGCAGTCTGGTGTGTGTGTGTGTGTATGTGAAGTACAATGTCAAGATATGTTACTCACTAAACCCACCAAATGTACTCGAACAAAGTGACCTTATTAGGTATGCTGACCACACTACTACTGTATATGTACTAGGGAAAGAATTACCTACCCACTTGTCTGTCTGTCTGTCTGTCAGTCACCAGCTGCTAGCCTGCGGCCAACAGTGCCAAACATGATGCATCCTGAGAAATATATGCAGAGCAGTCGGGAGTACAGGAAACCAGGCTCCAGAGTCCTGGGCAGGGAGGGAGAGGGAGAGGAGCAGGGAGGGGGAGGGAGGGAGAGGGAGAGGAGCAGGGAGGGGGAGGGAGGGAGAGGGAGGGGGAGGGGAGGGGCAGGGAAGAGGAGGGCGAGGGGTAGGGACAAATACTTCATAACACACAAGCTCAAATGAAAGCTCGGCAAAGATAGTGATTATTACTCTGTTGTTACCTGAGCAGTCCAAAGAACAGCAGAGCACGTGAGATTGCTATGGCAACCAGAGTGAAGCCAAGGCTGAGCAGAAAGCCTGCAGTGGAGCGATCAAACAGCCACCACACGCCAACAGCCAGGGCCGCCAGCGTCACCACCAGCTCCAGGTAACTGAAAAAGTCAATTTTCTGAACATTCATCAAGGATTGACTTTGGAATGGGATATTTCAGGAATGTACAGTACTTATAACTCAACTAAGGAATGGCAGCTGATTGGACTAGAGCCACAAAACGAATGGCTGAGATCTTGCAGCGAAAGGATACAATGCTGGCTTGGTAGATACCTACAAACACGGCAACACATCTCATTACTTTAGATCCATCAGGGGCATCCCCATTTCCTCCCAAAACGTAGGGGTAGAGGAGGCCAATGGCAGTGGCACCAGAAGCAGAGAGTGGCACTAATAACCAGCTGTGAGAATCTGCCTGACGTACCTGTAATAGGCTGAGGGCTAAGGTCAGGGCTGCACCTAGGGGGAAGTGGGAGGGGCTAAGGTTACAGCAGCACCTAGGGGGTATGGGAGGGGCGGAGAAATGAGGGCTAAAGTTAAGGCTGCACCTGGGGGTATGGGAAGGGCGGAGAAATGAGGGCTAAAGTTAAGGCTGCACCTGGGGGTATGGGAGGGGCGGAGAAATGAGGGCTAAAGTTAAGGCTGCACCTGGGGGGGGATGGGAGGGGCGGAGAAATGAGGGCTAAAGTTAGGGATGCAACTAGGGGGGAGGGGTGGGGTGGAGAAATGATCTTTGATGGGACACGACGTACATGATATTGATCGCACCCATTTCAATTTGAGACAGTCATGTCCCCACAGTTTATGTCCCAGTGAAGCAAACGGGCTCTGGAGGGAGGCTGAGACAAGTGCAGGAAGTTTACCACCTCCCCCAATCCCCACTCACCTATGGAAAACAGTGTAACTGCACGCGTGAGGAGGCCCCAGTCCATGGACCCGGCTGCATTTCTCTGATCCTAGCTCCAACAGACCACCCAACGCCAACACACTATATATAATTTCCCAACTGCAAGTCGAACGACAATACTTCTATCGTGCCACTTCTGGAAGGGAAAGCCCCCAATAGTTTGATACTCATACTGACATACACGTATAAATAATAAAAGGTCAAATTAACGGCTGAGAAAGTCACTGAGAGAAGGTGAGGCAGAGAGGAGCTGCAGTCTCTGCTGCTTGAGCTGGGCTGCTCCCTGAACCAGCCCCTTGAGAGTGGATGACCGCCGACGGCTGGAGGTAGGCAACAGAAAGTAGGAGTGAATACGTCACAGTACCGGCCAGTTAACCAAAGACTCCACCCTCCCACCTCTTCCTGGCCTTGGCAGAGTGAGTCACTGGTGTTCTACAGGACTGTGGAGTTGCCATGCCCCCAAAGGAGGTGGAGTGAGAGGTTGCCACACCCCCTGAGGCAGCAGAGGTTGCTAGGTTACTTCCCCTCTTTCTTGAAGCAGCAGACACAAAGGATTTCTGGCACACCAAGCAGTGCAGAACCTGGAGCCAACATGACAGAATATACTGAACACCACTGATGGTGGAGAACCTGGAGCCAACATGACAGAATATACTGAACACCACTGATGTTCGTTGCAAGGCTCTGCCTACACGCGGAAAAAACACAACAAAAAACAAGCGTGGGGAAAGCCTGGAAGTGAGGCTATGCTGAACATACATAAGAGGTTTCAGGAGTGCATAATGACATGAAAGGCTATTTCCTATGTGCTTCTGGAGGTTTATATATAGATAATTTCGGTGAGACCGTTTAACTCATTAGGACCTCAAAGCCATATTACTTGTACCATGCTTGAGTCTTGACCATTCATTGCAGTCTCTACCTAAAGAAACTAACCTCATTCCCTGGCCACAACATGGCCTGGGAATGAGGGTATAAACAACTGACCAGCACTAGCCTCATTCCTAGGACATGTTGATGCGGCCTGGGAATGAGACTACGGGCTCCCTATATAGCTATACATAACTCTATATATGTACCACATATCTCCTAGCAGTGGGCAGTGACTTATGCAGCCAGGATATGGCTCTACTCCTGTGGGTGGCAGATCTCCGATGAGCTCTCAGTCTCCGCCGGCTGAGTACCCTTGTGGAGGAAGTGTGTGGGGCGAAGAGGGAGCCACAGGAAGGGCAGTAGCGCTGCCGCACATCGTCCGACACTCCTACATACATACAGGGAGGATAACTATCGTCCCTCCTCACATCGAAGTGCAACTCACCATTCCCTACCACTGCAGCAAATCTGCTTCTGCATGCAGGGGAGAGAGTGGGTGGAGCTACAGTTAGGCTGTCTTCACCACAGATTGTAGTAACACGCACCATGCACACACATAGTAGCTTACATCAGGTGTCTGGAGAGAGTGGGACACTCCAGTGCATATCTGTGAGCTGCACTCAACAGAAAATGGAGTTGCAAGTGTTTCTCCTGTTGCACGTGCTCTTTCATAGTGTGTAGGTGGTCTAATTACACGAAACTTAATAAACAATAATTATTGAAATCTGATCGTTTTCTCTGTGTTCACTACTACGTGTTCTATGGTTTCTCCAAGGACACTTATATACTTAACTTCTCTGTCTCAAAGCTCAGCCTATGGTTAGGGGTGAGGAACGAAAAGACCAAGTAGCCATGTCCAAGAACAGGGCCTCTATCCAGGAGAAAAGCTACAGACCACAGCTGGGTACTTCAGGACAGCGGTGGAAGCCTTCTGTCTTCGACTTCAAGGCTGGTAGCACATGTCCGACGTGCCAAGGCACGGGTAGGATACCCAGAGGTAAGGAGCGAGGCTATGTCATACACTGGGTTATTTCTAGTTCCTTGAGTGACACAACAGGCTATAGCCAGGCTAGTAAACTGTTGTCCTGTTTGCAGGCCAGGAAGATGAATTGGTGGCCCTCATCCCATACAAAGACGACAGACTCAAGTCTCATAAATGCAGAACGTGAGTGTACGGTAGACAGCCTGGGATCTGGGAATGAGACTGTATGGTCTCACCAAAGGTCATCACTTCCACTGTTATTTACGAATTATATTATGGTGTGAAAACCAGATGTTTTAATAAGGCCAGTCACAGGCACCCAGACCTTTGGAAGGTTCAGAGGGTCGATCCGGGTACTTGAAACTATTTTAAAGCTGTATTGGGCTCCATATATGTTGGTTGAAGCTATCCATATAGGTGATTGCAGGTGAGGGTGGAAGCAGAATTTTAATGAAAATGCATGTCCTTTGGGCTTAAAAATTAGGACCATGGTAATTTTTGACTCTGGAAGGAGCAGAATGTGTCAATTCAGGAAACAACACTATTATGCTAATTAAGTACTGTAAACTAGACAGTTACCTGAGATATATAGCCAGCAGGTCCTTGGTTTCTGCAGCAAACTTGCTGCATTCCCATAAAGTGCTGTATGGTTCTTGCACTCCAAGTGGCGTGCACTTCTGTTGTAATCATGCACTTAATTTGAAATTCCTTCCCACGATGCGTTGGAAAATATGCCAGGTAGTCTGTCACACCAAAAGTGGTCCCCCCCAGACCACTTTAGCCCTTACAAGACTTTAGTGCATATACTTTTCATTACAAGTTAGTAATGTAAACATTCACTAGCCTGGTACCCACACCTTTCCTTGCAGCTAGCCGTGCAATAGCTGCAAAAAGAAGCTGCCATGAGAGGCCCACCTCAGCCTAGCATCATGTGTCTAATAGCAAGCCTGGGAACAAACAGTACAACACAAGCAATGTACAGTTTAGGACACGCTCACACCTCATCTGTGCCCCAGTTGTGTACACCTCCCTGCGATAATGGAGGGGTTACCAGGTGTTAACAACACCACTAGCAGTGTGAGATAACATTAAAGACAGACAAACTGGTGGGTCTGAGGATTATATGAGTGGTAGTGCTACAGAGTAAGAGTAGATTTTCAAGATTGCGACATTTTTACTAAATTTTGAATAGAAAGTAGTTTAGACCAAACACACTAATTGAAGCCCAACTCTTCCTTGAGTACAAAACTGGACCTAACCTGTTTGTGGCATGTACAGTTACTGATGACAGTGTTTGCGGTAGTGTAAGGAGAAAACCAATAAGAAAAACATAGGAAAAGTCATGCATTTGTGGCTCAGTAAGAGAGCCTCCTATCTGCCACCCTGTACAGGTGCTGCTATGTGACACTGATATTGGTGGTGTTACTAATTACCGGGGGTCTCCTCATAGCCTTCCTGCTCCCTCGTGATGTGCACATTGATGTTATTGATCTCAACAGCACTAAACACTGGGTGGCCTACGCAAATTCCTCTCATGTTGATGCTATCCTGGAGGTCCAGGTCAGCTCCCTTCACTCTCACATGTGTATAAGTACTCTGGTAAAGGGTTAAATGTATATTTAGCATAGTCAAAGATCAGGTAACTCATCTGTGGTGGGAGGAGTCTGTGCCCATAACGGATGGAGCTGGATCTTTTGTATCTGTGTTGCATCATACATTAATGTCTTCGTAAAGGATTTCTCTGATGTCTTCAGTGACTGTTTTCCATATTCAGCATTGCATGCCATCACATCCCCACTATAAGTGGTGTTAGGAACACCTTTGATTTAAAAATGATAAAGCTTTGAGCGCAATTTGCATAGCAAGTAGCGTAGCAAGTTGTTACAATAATGTACTCAGTCCTGATGGTAGTATCATTCACCTACTTCAGTTAGTTGTAGAATAGTGCCACATCGATAACGGTGACGTGTATCCATCCACAGACGAGCCTGGACATCACTAACTCGAACTTCTTCCCACTCAAAGTGAATGTACTGAATGTGACACTGAGCCACCTCAACTACACTGTTGGGAGCTTGTCCTACCCGCTCAAAACTGTTGCCAAAAGGACTCGCGCAAAGGTAGGTGATGGTGGGTGAGGCAGTTAGCTGGTGGGTAGAGTGTGGGGTGGCTAGCTGGTGGGTGGGGTTGCTAGCTGGTGGGTGGAGTGTGGGGTGGCTAGCTGGTGGGTGGAGTGTGGGGTGGCTAGTTGGTGGGTGGGTGGTGGGTAAAGTGTGGGGTGGCTGGGTGGTGGGTAAAGTGTGGGGTGGCTAGCTGGTGGGTGGAGTGTGGGGTGGCTAGTTGGTGGGTGGGGTTGCTAGCTGGTGGGTGGGGTGACTAGCTGGTGGGTGGGGTGGCTAGCTGATGGGCAGGACAGTTCTTTAGCTCAACACTGGCCTTTTGGTGATTGTCTTGGCTGTCAGTGACATGCTCCCAACAGGTGTATAATTCTTCATAATATTGCCTTCCATGTCCAGGTAAACGTAATCCAGAATGCAACCTTCACTGGGAGTCTGGCCAAGAAGATTATGTAAGTTACCATGACTGAGACTGCTGTTTGATTACCACTTGTTAGTGCTCACTGTATTTCCCTTCTCCCTCCCTGCTACTGGATGGCTCTGATCATCGCTGTGTAGAAACCAGTGTTTTGGGCAAAACTGGACAAACTATATCTACATGCAAGCTTCGTGAGTGCATAATCTCAGGTTTCCATTTCTTGGGTCTCCACTCCCAGCGTTTGTTAAATGTAGAAAGCATTTAGGTCACTTTAAAACTTAATCTCCTGTTTCTTGGACCACTTTTCTTCTACACTATACAGGGTTGGTAGAGGCTTAATTAGAAGGAAACCGATTACTGCTATTTGTAGTGCGCTGCATGTGGATGACCTCTGACCTCCCTTTCAGTGTGGTTCTGGACTACAAGTACCTGTCTTACTCATCTGATGTCATCACCGGTGGCTCCGACTTCTTCAGGTGTGACTTTGTCCATGGTGATGACGAGGACTTGAACCAGTACCTGAGGACTACCATGGCGTCTTGCCACAGTGATGGCTGTAATAGCACAACACTGACTTAATGATGGTTCACTCTTTTCGTTTTGTTTCTGTCATTGTATGATGTCCAATAACCGAACTATTCATTTTCCACTGTCATCACTTGTAGCCTCGTGCCTGTGTATGAGTTACCAGACCACTCGTGTGGTCTGGGAGCTCTTTGGTCTGTTGTTAATGACTATATAGTCTCATGCCATGCCAGACCTATCTCTACCGTAGATAATGAGCATGTAACGATTATCTATGCCTCTACATGTAGGTCTGGATACGCGTTTAAAATTTCGCGTGGTCTGGTCACGAGACTATATCTCAGATCTGATCATATGTGCATGCAAGATTAAACAGTCGTCTGTCTAGCCTACCTACTGCAGCTGATACAGAGGTAAGCTTAAAGTTATATAGTTTTTATGAACAGCATTCGTAATGCACTAGAGCTGTAGCTCCAAATGAAGCCCATCATTGCAAAGTTACTGTCTATAATACTATTGTATTAAAAATGCAGACCTGTTCTCGTTTAGGTGATGTCAGAGTTTCAGGTGATGCTTTCAGAGTGTGGCTACTGTGGGCGGGTGATAGAGGAAGGAGAGAAGAAGCTGCCGCTGGAGTGTGTCCACTGCCAGCGGCTCTTTCACCATGGTTGCCTGAGGGGACAGCGACCCAGGACTTTTCTGGGAGACCAGCTTTTCCTCTTCACCTGTGCCCACTGTGACCCCATTGGGTTAGAGCACTGTTCTCGACCCAACCTGCAGTGGTAATGAATTGCTCACTACTTGCCATGCATTTGAGCCTGTTTATGGTCCCTGCTAGCGTCTGTAGCACCAACTCAACAGTCAAATGTTACCCCACAACTTTAGAAGTAGGTCCACAATCCATGTGCAATATTGTAGTGGGTGGAGGAACGTATATTTCCAGCTGGGTAATAGTGTGCCCCTCCCTCCCTCCCTCCAGGGTGCACGTGATCCACCTGGCGCTCTACAACCTCATGATACAGCAGGAGGGAAGGCGGGGCTTCTTCCGCTGGAATGAGGACATTTGCAGCTTCCTGCAGACCCACTGGCAGCACCTCATGCCCGAACGTAAGAAGACTCAGTCCTGGCATAGCACTGTAGCTGGCACCCTCTCCGTGCACTGCCCCACCCTCTTTGTCTCAGGTAAGTGTCCTCTGACATGACACCCAAAATCACTTCCATATATGGCGCTATTGGTCTTTTACGTGACTGTTGGATTAAGAACTGAATTTTGATTATTAAGTATGTCCTTCTTATTCAAGGACTGTAATTTGGTGTGTCTTGTCCTCGAATAACAAGGACAATTGGGGATGTGAGTCCTTGAATAATCAGGACTAGGCCTTTCTTTGCATGAGGTGGCTTGTATTTGTAATGAGCTGTACCTTGGTAAGCTAATGGCAGGGAGTCCATTGTTGAATGTAGAATGTTGCTTCTGCTACATGTACCATGCAGGCTTCAAGCTGTTTGGGGAGCATGGGTGGTGGTCATTAGCCAAGCTGGCACCTCCAGACCCGAGGGGAGCGATGGGAGCAGCTGGAGACGGGAAGCTACCAGGAAAAGTGAGGAGCCCCTGTCGTGTGTTAGCTGAAGCATGACACTGGTCGTGGTGCTGTTATGCTCTGCCTCATTCAACCCACAGAGATCGGCAGGGACTCTGCCAGAGTACGGTGCCAAGCGCTTTCGACTTGAAGTCCCTGAGAAGTCCAAAAGAGCCCCACCCTCAAAACCCCTCGTCCTCGACCCACCCACCCCTTCCTATGCCAAGGCGCAAGCTATTCCTGATAGCCACACCTTACAGCCAGTGAGCAGTGGTGAGTGTGTGGTCTTGCCCAGTGAGAGGCAGGAGGCAGTGCTGCTTCAGCACCTCTCCCACTACCAGAGGGCCGCCAGGTGCAGCCCAAAGGCCAGCAGGCTACTACGCAAGCTGAAAGTGAGAGACTTACAGAGGAAACATGGAATAAGCCCATTCAATCTAGATGCCTATGTCTGTCAGACTCTTGCCCAGACTGTAAAGTATGTCATCGATGACAGTAGGCCCTACTATGAACAGATCACTGCTACTTTGTGCCATGATAGTGACTCCAGGACTGAGAGATGTAGTAAGGACATTGTTGGCATGGAGGATGACGGGATCCAACTTGGTGCCGAAGTGCTAGGCCGGCTGACTAAGTTGCCTGTTCTTGCTCATAGCCTACCCCAAGCCTTCACCCAGTTCCAGCACTACATCTCTGGCGGGGGGCACTGCTCCCACCCACTCACCAGCCCCTACACTGCTCGAGTGCTGAAGCCTTACATCTTCAGGAGCTTGGATATTAAACCTGTCAAAGCACGCCTTTTGGAAGAAATTGTTCGATACCATGGGGAAAAGAGTGCTTCAGGGGCAGCTAAATATGCTCAGAAGTCTGTGGATTTTTGTTACCTCCAGGAACACTACCTCCCGGCAGTCAATGCCCTGGTCGCACACTTCTTCTGGCCTGTGGACCTGTCAGAGTGCCTACAGTACCCGGACTTCACTGTGGTGGTGCTCTATGGCAAGCTGGTCATCGGCTGTGGGTTCATGACCCCTGATGTGAAGGTAAACGAGGCCTACATCTCGTTCCTGGTGGTGCACCCAGACTTCCGTGGGGCAGGCATCGGGAAGATGATGCTCTATCACCTCATCCAGACCTGCATGGGCAAGGACGTAACCCTCCATGTCTCTGTGGACAACCCTGCCATGCTGCTCTACCAACAGTTTGGTTTTAAGGCACAGCAATACTGCCTAGACTTCTACGAACGCTACTACCCTACCACACACCCACTCTCCAAACATGCCTACTTCATGAGGCTTAGACGATAGCTTGTTATAGCATTGGCAACTGCTGCCCGTATGTTTCAATTAATGCAGTTCATTACATTGTCATAGTAACTTGTATGACATTAATCCTTCTGCAGAGGAAAGTAATTTTGAAATGGACACCTTTATGTTAGATTCATTTCTAATCTCAAGACACACATTCAAATACAGACATTGGTCGACCACAAATTAAGGTTGTTGAGAAGCTGTGTAGTAGAAAATTTAGTGTTGTCATTCTCTGATTGGAATGAAGGAGGGCTGGGAGGAAAAAGAGTACATATGGTTATTTAATGTCCATTCAGATGTTCCCCTGACAGGCCTATGTACTCACTGAGTCCTGAGCCTCCAGTTCCTCCAGAGTGGCTGCAATAGGGTCAGGACACTCCTTCCTGTCTCCCACAGCAACGAGCAGCAATCTCTGTAGCAGGGCAAGCTCCGCCTCCTCTTCATAGAACTGGCCCTTGGGAGGAATGATGCCAACTCTCTGGAGAGAAACCAGTTGCAGTCCGACAGTGAAAGATGTGTCTCTATGGCAGGTAGCCAGGCACTGGTGCTCTCTCCCCTTTGGAGGCTGGAGGGGAGTCACAGGATGCCTGTGTTCTGTGCTGCTCTGAGGCGTCAGGGGTGTCACTAAAGCCTTGCTTTCTGATCTCAGGGGTGTCACCTTGGAGGATGGGAGGGGTGTTGGGAGCTGTGAGGGGGCATGCTCAGTCCTCTCATAGGCCAAGGCATGTGTAGTTTCAATCACAGGATGTTCAGAATGGGTGCCACATGGGTTCACATTCACACCAGATGTAGTTCTCTGGTCCTCCTGTATGTATGGTATGATATATATGTATGTATGTATGTATGTATGTATGTATGCATGCATGCATGTATGCACGTAAGTGTAGAAGATGGATGGACCAGTGTCTAGCCTCGTACCCAGGCCACACACCCCTCTTTTGTGGCCTGGGTACGAGGCTAGACCAGTGTCTTACCTTGGCATCAGCCACCTGGGAGAACTGAAAGTCCAGGTTGAGCTTGATCTCCCTTAGCCCCACCTCCTCCTCAGCTTCTTGCTTGCAATGAGTCCGATTTGTCCTGGCAGTATGTGTCTGCAACAATCCCTCCAGCATCTGACCAAATGTATCCTTAGGCTGCTGGTCCCTTGTGTGTGGGTGGTGGGGCTGCATGGGGGGCAAAATAATCTCATGTACTTCAAATGAGAAGAATTGGCCCTCCACCAGGTTCCACAAACTGCTGGGCCAAGGCTCGAGCCCAGGAGTCCACGGAATTACAGTCTTAACAACACCCAGTTCTTGGTAGGGACACTGAGTATCACTAGTATCTTGTCCAATAAGGCTCTGGGCAGGAGATTGCATTACATGGAGTGGCTTACTCTGCGCCTGTAGATGGAATATCTCAGACCCGACACTAAGTCAGCCGTTGTTATCCTACAGGAGGAGAAGAGATGAATACACTTCCAGGAATGACGTGGAGTGGTGCAGTTCACCTTGCCAAAGTCCGTGTGCTAGGGCCTATCGTGGCTCTGTGATCAAGCTGAGGCTGAAGAATGACTGCATATGAATTGTACAATAGTGTATGGGAAGGTGTCTGGTACCTGCGCTCTGTTGGGCTGTTCACACAGAATGGCCTGCAGTGACTGTTCATGCACCTCAAAGGAGCCATTGAGCTTCCTCTCACACTCTCCCCTCCCCCCCTCATTGTCAGGGAGGGTACCACTAAGGGGTGTGGCTGGTGGCTGGTTGGCAACCATTTGCCGCTTCTTGGCACTGAACTTTCCAGCAGGTGTGAGAGAAAACTGCTGAAACTGTGGTTATGAGAAGAACCATTCAGCTAGATGGACTTGGGCATAGCTGATTAGCGCATGGACCTACCTGTGTGGGAGCTTTGTTGTCATGCTTTTTCTGAAGGCAGGAGAATCACAACAACATTAATGAAACTGCAGGCACACAGAATTATGCGTGTAGTCGTATGAGGGTTAACCTTTGCCAGCCGGCTGGCCCACTGGTGATGTAGCCGCTTAAAATCTGGCACCTGCTTGACTTGAGAGGGAGGGAGTGGGGCCAGAGAGGGCTGACTAGCTGCTCTGGGCAGGGTGGCTTCTCTCTGCAGCATACAACATAGCATGTGTATCAAGCGTTATGACCTCCAACCCAGTAACACACTAAAGTCATTTTACAGGACTATACTAGGCTGGGTGTGTGATATATGTATGTACAGATTTATTAAATAACAAACATGTAGCATGTGCAGTACCTTGGATTGTGTAGCAGAGAGTTTGTCTTTTGCCCTTTTTGGCACTGGGATTTGGCTGATGCGTAGAGATGATGCATATTGAAATACTGATAGTAATTAAAGTTATTGCCATCATACTACCTTGGTTTTATGCCTCTAGCTGTTAGACCTGTACGTGCAGGACATGTAGTAAGTGCCAGTTCTTACAATTATTACTAATTAGCAAACCTTCACTCTTTGGTAGGTCAGAAGGCTGTAAATTCTCTTTATTTTGCTGCAGTAGACCAAATGTAAATGACTTTTCTGCCAGTTATATCTATAAAGTGGTACTGCATCGTAGAGCCACTCACCACTGCTTTAATTTCGGGCATCTTTCGTTATCTCTTGGTACATGGTATGCACTCGACTAGCGGCTCAGGAAAAAATTTTAAATCTGCCGGCGTCAACTTAAATAGAACCTACAAAATGATTGGTCGATGCCCTTCTTCACCGACCAATCAAATTAGTCCAATTGTGGCGCTGCAAGTACAGCCGTTTGTTGACACTAGTGAAAAGCGCGATCGCGTGTCCAAATCTGTAACATACTGGAGGCCACACTCACGTTATGACAGTAGGCAGAAATATTACAACACATGTTCATACACCACAAATCTGCCAGTGTGAGAGTGAATGGTGTTAGTCCTGATCGTGAACAGACTGTAGAGTCGGAGGTCACATCTAAAACTTATTCTTTACTCTTAAAAGCCAGTTTCTTTCTGTACGGTCCTGATGCTGTTAAAAATGCAAGAGATCTGTGTGCCTGTGATGCAGTTCATTTCCCAGTCCATGTGCTGCTGGGGAAGAAAAGAGAACAGAATCAAAGGTGCTAGCAAATAAGGACAAAGAATGGTTCAGGGTTAACCTCGTACCGAGGGCCCAGGCCCCCCCTTCACAGTTTCTATTCCACACCTATGGAAACTTTGCTGCAAACAACAAAACTGCTACAGGAGGACTAACTCACGGCAGGAAATGGTAGAGCATATTTCCTAGCATCCCCGGTCAGTAAAATTAGTATGTTCTTAAAAAAAAACTCTGCCACATGGCAAAGAGTAGTACAGAGGCAGTATACAAGTATACATACTAGTAAGGGGAAGATTTGAAACTGGAAAAAGTGATTCTATAACCAAAATGGCTTTATAACCAGTCAAGAATAGTAAAGGACCGGTAATATTCTCTTATCATAGAAATTCAAAAGCGCCTCTCTCCTGGCAGTGGGTGTCGATCAGCTGTTCAAATTTTGAATTCTAGATTGGGCATTCTTTCAAAGACAAGGGAATCAAAGAATCAAATTAACAATCACTTTCTAGGCATCTAACTGACTATCACCACTGCTTCAAAGCTTACTGTATTCGTTTTTACTTTCATGACACAGACTGATATATGGATACATACATCTGACTGAATTATGAACCGAATGTATCTACATAATATTTGATACCCCATGACATCATGGGGTAGTTTGCACATGCACAAACAGTGGACATCATGCCACTTCTCCGACTGTGTGGACTGTGTGGCCTGTGAACGAGGCCACCCATTTCCAAAAAGTATGAAATCATCAACACAATCTACAGTAGCTAGACTACTAATACTCGTGCCTGAAGAGTATCCAATTCACCCACTCACAAAACATAGCACTGCAAGGCATACCTATTGGGGTAGTAGACATGCACAGCTGCATGTGCTGAGTCGTCCACTTGTGTGCTGTGATCTGGAGTGATGACCTGAATGTGGTGAGCCTTATTCTCCCCAGCTGAGTGGTGCTCTGAACTGTGCTCCTGTGGGGATGGCGGAGGGGATGGCAGTTCACCCACAGTCAGGCATACTGTTAGCTAACAACCTGAAGCATGGAATCGGGCTGGGACCGATGGGCTGACCTGCGTTCTGACCTGCTGCAGGAGTGGGGTGTTAGAGATGGGAGCATGGGAGATAGTCCAGCCGCCAGGAGTCTGTTGGGCGTACTGCGTGCCATGAGGTGTGGTAATTTGGTACTGGGTAGAGGGCGCTGGTTGGGAGTAGGCCGATGAGGTGGCAATCTGCAGCTGGCCAACCTGCGTTGCTAGCCCGTGCACACCCTCAACACTAGTGGAAGAGGCCAGGGGGTTCTGAGGGGAATAGTAAGTGCATTAATCCACAAAGATACCAGCCAGGGCCCCTTTTTCACGAGACTGTCTCATCTCTGCAATTATTGATCTTCTGCTGAAGTGCTGACTTAGTAGTTTTGTATATGATAGCAAGCCCTACAGGACTGTCATCACTACCTACCAGCCTTTCACTGTCTAGCCAACAAGGCTACTTGCTGTCACTGCTGTGCTAGTAGACTACAGTTGCATAATAACATGCACATGATAAGAGCTGATGCACAAACAAACAAAGACAAGAAAAATGCAAGTAATCTTACTACCAGCTGGTAATAATTACACTGCTATGATGTGGATACATCAAAACCAAATCCTCCTGGATTAGGGGGTCCAAGACAAACCATGAGAGTGCTACATGTACCCTAAAGAGCAAGTGCATACTCAACTTCCCATGTCTCACACCCTAGGCTGAGTCCCTGGAATTAATATCTCCAGGCCCAGAGGCTGCCATGACTGTAGGGTGGGGTGGCCAGCGGCACTCTGGCAATGTTTTGGTGTCCTGAGTATCAAAGAGCAGCTGAAAGGCTTCACCAATACAGCTTTACATGCCTCTGGATGCTGATAACTAACCCAACACTGACCCTCCAGCTGGTTTTGATATAACAAAACTGAGATAAAGCACTGTTTAGTAAACAAAAGCATGTCACTTACAGCAGGCTGCATGTAGAAGGCTGGCTGCCAGGCTCCCTGTGAGGACCCAGAGACCTGTGGGAGACCATGTACCAGTCCAGGGCAGTGACAGGTGAGACTCAGTCCTGCATGGCAGTAGACATTACCTGGTAGCTGGATATGGGGTGTGAGGATGATTGGAGGTACTGTGTAGGAGAGAGATGGCAGTGAGCACTTTGTCTCTCTCGTGTGTACAGGAAACTCACCGGAGAGGCCAGCATCCCTTGCTGCATTAGGCTGCGGGAGTTCACCAGCCTGGGGAGAGGAGAGACAGTGAAGCAAGCATCTGGGGGTCATGCAGCTGAATGGTGGCTTACCCGTTGTGTGAGATGACATGGGGAGTGTCATAGATGTACTGAGGGGAGGAGAGGGTAAGAGTTGAGCCAGGCAGAGGGCCGGATGGCTGAGGGACTTACCTCCGCTGAGCCTCGCCATTTCCCTGTAGGTGGATAGGAATGTGCACGAAAAGAGAAAGCAATTGTTACACAGTTCCACCACTACACATGGATATCATCCATTGAGCAATAAACTACCCCAGAAGACGCCAATAACCCTCACAAGACACTAGCGGTTGACATCATAAGCACATGGACATATGATGGCTGCTCAAAGAGTTGTATGTATATGCTTATGGAAAGCTATTTACATTCTGTAGAGACACCTTCTACTAACGCAGTAGGCACTATTGGTATGCCATAGTCAGGCCAGGGTATATGTGTGTTATCACTTGGCAAACGGTTCATTACTCGAGCAGGCTCCAATGGTCTGAGACACAAGCTAGAGGCAATGGAGTGAGGCGGCCACATGGGTTTCCTGGTTCCTGGTTCCCTCGTGATGAACAATAGAGTGCCACAAGCAGGCTCCACCCCTCCCAGAGAAGCCCCCAACCTTGGTTCTGCTGCTTTCGCTTGCTGCTTCCACTGTCGGCAAACTTCACCATCAGTGCCTCCAAGGAGCCTGCAGGAAGGATGGGGGTAGATAGTGACACTTAGCCCTCACTCAAGTTAAGGGTGGCTAGGACATACACCTAGCCATCAGGCAAGGAATAGGAGAAAGACATAGTACACCTATATACCACTCAGGATGGGGTGGGACATACAGCACCTAATTCTCAGGCACTAGGGGGTACAACACAACCCTCAGGAGGGATACGAGACACCTGTATACCTCCCATACTGTACTAAGAGTGATACTGTCTGTTTGATGTAATAGAAATGAGGGAGAGCTATTGCTTAGCTTGAGGCAGGAATGTCAGGCATGATTCAGTATGGGAAAGTAGTTGGCAATCACAAAACAGATTCAGCTGGACGTCTATGCCAGAAAGCTACCTGAGGCAGGAATGCCAGTTATCTATTTGTATAGGAAAGTTGGCAGTCGTAAAATGGGTACATATATTTAGCCAGACCCCAGCAAGCTACTGCTGTGACTGACTTACCCGTCAGCACTGTTCCACTCAAGACTTTGATGGCCTTCTCACAGTTTTCTCGGCTGTCCAATCTGCAGGGGACACGCCTGCCCAGTCAGTACCTGCAGCCATGCCCTCTCCCCTGCATACAAACCCACCTTGCAAAGCCTACTCCTCTGCTCTGGTTGCTCTGGTCTCGCAGGATGCGTGTGGAAATGATGCTACTGAAGGGAACGTTCTGTAGCAGCAGCTGCTCTAGGCCCTAACACGGGTGGAAGGGGAGGGGAGGGAGGGAGGGACTGATGCAAGAGGGCCATGACACACCAGCTCATGATCAGCTGACATCCAGAAGTGAAAAATCTGAACTAAATCAAGATATATAGAGCTGAGAAATGAAATACGACATCACTCCTGGCCATCACAATCACAGGAGTGCTGTGTCTACCCACCAGAAGAGGCACTGGCTGGTTGCTGGAATCTCTGGAATCTAAGAGCTAGTCAGTGGTGAGCAATCAGATCTTGGCACCTGCAACCCCCCACCCTGTAACCACAGCCCCAGTGTGGTTGGGGGATTTCCCAGGACCACCACTAAGCACTTGCAAACCCAATTGCCACAGGGCTTCAGCCAGGAACCCAGTGGGAAGCTGGCACCCACAGCCTCACCTTCTCATCCAGGGTTCTGGGGAGATTGGACAGGTAGAGATTAGTGGGGTCTTGCTCCTGTTGCTGTAAGATAAGAAGAGGGGAAAACACTCAGTAGGAGGGGCCCCAGGCAAGCCAACCAACCCCTTCAAAGTGTATCAGGTCACCCCAAGGGTGCTCGTCCAGCCCCCCCCTCACTACTCTCACCACACACTCCTACCCACACCCTACACCACCCCACTCACACCATCACTATGCACATTCCCTGTCAGCTCTGAGGGAAGCTAAGTGTACTAACTACTACTGCCATAAGGAAAGGAGGGAGTGATCAGAAGCCCCAGGCTGGCCAGCTGATGACACCCCTACAAAACTATCACTTAGGTGGTAATTAGTGAGCCATTATCACCAAGTATACCGAACATGGCTATACCTGTGGTACCTTTGCAAACTGTGCGAGGACACCTGAGGCCTGCAGTGCTTGGACAGCCTTCAGAGCATCGCCAGGGCTCTCAAAGTCCACAAAGCCATAGCCTGCAAGGAGGGAAGGAAGAAGGCTGTCACAGGAGACTACTGCAGGTCACAAACGGATGAACATTCGTTAGCATCTTGGTACCATGGTCAGACGTATTGTTAAGGTAAGTATATTTTCGAGAAACGAGCACTGCTGGGATGGGCCCCACACTCTCAGTGGATAGCTGGCAATAACAACCTTACCTTTACATAAATTAGTCTGCTTGTCCAGAATGGCCTTTGTGGAAACTATTCTACCATACCTGTACAAAGAGGAATGCTGTAATTACACTTCCATGCAAGCAGCCGCCACATCCCATCTCTCCAAGAGTTACTCACTGTTGGCACATCTTGACCAGGTCCTCGTCAGCACAGCGCTGGGAGAGCCCCCTAATGTAAAGGTTAGTGCTGCTAAGCTGCTCACCTGCAGGCTGCTGTGAGTGGCTAGGTTGTTGCATGTAACTCTGTGGTGAGGAGATATAAGCATTCTCCTTGAAGCAAATGATCAATAGACAAAACAAGTTCTAGGCTAGACCATACCATAGGTTGGGTTGGGGAGGAATAGAAGAGTGATTGCTGGGTGATGGGGACATATCGATAGTAGCTCATTGGAGTTACTCTCTGTTGACGTGGCTGGTAGGCTGAGCGAGGCTGGGGGGAGGGACAAGGGGGACCTGTGATATGAACAAAGTACATCTGGAGATCCTCAATAGCTGGGCCTCTGAAAGGTATCTATATCCCTATTGGCAATAGAATGAGTGAATGGAGGCTTTTGTGATCAGCCTTTGATATGCACCACGCAATGGTGTAAGTACATTAGCACCCTATGGCCCAACCAACACTGGCCTCTTCCATTGCTACCTTGGTGACTGGAGACTGGTGCTTGCTAGTGCTCCTTAGCTGGGCTGCAGATGCCTTCTGTAAAAGGACACAAACAAAATATAATTATTGGTGTCAACATTCTTGTGACCAAAATTGATATGGAATAACCACAATGTAGTATCCGAGTCAGCTGGGATAGAAGTTCTAACCCAAATTCATAGGTGAGTATATTTATACTTCACTGCTCCATTAATACCCCACATTGTGCTACGCAAAAGCGTAAACAACCTTGTCTTCGTCTTTGCACTCCTGATCGCTGCTTCCTTCTCGCTCTCCGAGCGCACTCTGCGTCTGATATCCGCTTTCCACTGATCCATCCTTCTCGGAATCATCCGAACCTTCTCTGTGTTCGCCATCGCCGTCTCTCTGCTCGCCATTGGATACCGGCGTCGAGCCGCTCACTCCTAGTCCCACCGCCTCCGGATTCGCTCCGCGAGGGAGCTCGCTGTTCTGTTCGGCCACACTCACCGACACTGCCGCTTCTTGGTCCATGCGCCTGTGCGTTAGAGGTAAGAATGTCATGTTTACTCCACAGCATACGCCTCATCCCATAAACCAAGCGACTCAAGCATTTGATACGCAGACATACTATATACTCAAATATAGCTAGGCTGCACTAGCGAGTCTTCACGGCATACTTGTCTGGATCCACATGTACATTCTCACTGCTGCAACAGGAAAAATACTGTTCAACATAGCTACCAGACATATTGGCATACCTGGTGTTTGATATCTTGTTTTACTATAGCTCAATAAGAGGCAAGGTGTTAATGGACACAAATTTGGACTGACGATCCGCTCACACACGAAGCTGCCTCAGGAGATGGAACAATGTTGGGCTTCAAATTGCGCTACCACTACTATCTGCAAACTGGCTCGAGTCTTTTTAGCGCATGGTATTACATCGGTCTTCACTTCTTCACATTTCTTGTAGCTGTAAGTATTACAATCAAGAAACAAAAATAAATGGGTCACAGCACACTTCAACAAATTCTCTAAAGCGCTCGACGAGTAGTTGCAGTGTACTTCGAATTAATGAAAGGGGGCGTTACTTCAGTTTAATAGCTAAAAAAAACATTACAGCTAGCTATCGACCTTCAACATAATCAAGCCGTACAATTTTGTGCAGCTGCACTTCTATTCTTCGTGAAGCCAGCTGCAAGTTCACTTTACAACACGTGTTTAGTACTCTATCCTATACGTACCTAATACTCATGAGCTCGAGCGCAGTCGAGCTTGTAGCTACTCGTATTGTCCAATCAGATGCCGAAAGTATTCAAATAATATTCATTGTAATAAGCTGGGAAAGAATGCCAGACATGCGGCGGTTGTCACCGCAACTGCCAAACAATTTATGTACAACACAAACACGATCAGCACTTGAAAGACTTCGAGCTGCACGCAGCTGAGATCCACCCTCTTTTCTGCCGTAGTGGTTTGCAGCATGGTGATTGCGGAGAGGCAATGGTAACAGTCCTAAGAGTGACAGCGGGAGCTTACCCACCGGCGTTCTGCATGCTGCTACTGTATACTCTACTGCTGATGGCCACCTCTCTGTCCGCAGTGCCTCAAGGCCGCACCGCAGGTGAGCTACATACCCATATAGTATTATAGGGCTGGAGTGGGTCGTATGTCTACAGGGACAATGTTTTAATAGTTAGCTGTAAAAAGTAGCAGCTGTACTGTCTAATAGTGTCTATGATAGTTAGATATTGCATGAAAGTCTCTTCATAATAGAATAATATTATTATCTATTATTATCCTTCTGTCCTTAGGGTCACAAAGTGTTCTCACTTGCATTAATGGCTTTGTGCTCTTTGAAACCTTTTGCTATCGATATCTGGGGCCTGAAGCCAAGAGGCCTTTCCACCATGCTGAGAAGTACTGTGGGCGCTATCGTGCGTCACTAGCAAGCATTCATTCTCATAGTGAAAAAGAGTTTGTTGTTCAGCTGGCAGAGAACAATACAGCTTTCTGGATAGGGCTGAATGATGAAGATGGACCAGAGGTATATCATAAAGAAGGTGTCTTCAAATGGTCGGATGGAGATGCCTTCGCCGAGGCCACTTCCTACCAAGACTGGAGCTTTGGTGAACCCAACAATCGCAGACACCTGGATTGTGTAAAGGCAGACGTCAGAGGCTGGGCCATGGCACAGGGTGGCTGTGCAGCCTCCAGGCTTTCCTTTATCTGCAAAAAGCAGGGTTAGTTTTGATGGTATTGCCAGGACAACCGGAATACCCATTCTTGTTAAAAATATTCATATCCAGGGTAGGAAGTAATTCATGGCATGATCTACAGCGTAGGTTATGTTACAAAGCAGCACCACTAGTGACCACACTCAAGCCCTACTGTTTTTTGTCCCATATATGTAGCCTGCCCAGAAGGCCTGGAGTGGGGCGGAGCTAGCTGTGACATCCTTACCACTGCCAGTGACACTCCCCAATCACACTGGCCTTGGAATTCCCACTCAACACTCATGGCTGGGAGCCTGCTGGCTGTGTCCACACTGATATCTATGCTATGCTACCACCACAGAAGTAAAAGTAGTCCAGCACCACCTTGAACATGCCCACAAAGCTGACCCCACCTCTCTCACCCCCCCAACAGTCTGCCATATATTCTTGTAAAGAAATTCACATTATGATTGATCTTATTGCAAACTCATTCCAGTGATTCACTAATGTATTATTACACATCTGAAAATGGACATAACACACTTGCAGCTCGGGCTGCTACAGATAGGACTCCAGTTGGGCAGTGAAGGAATTCGAGGGCAACAGTTTGTCGGGCCCCTCAGGACTGTGGTGATGATAACGGCCACTGTTGGACCGCTGAAGGTAGGAGTAGACAGGTACCTTCGCCATGGCCTCCTGGCCTCCAGACTCATCACGAAAGTCTTCAGCATTTCTCCTGTAGCTGCTGGCGTAAGATTGTGGGTAGGAGGACTCGAACTGCCTGGTGTCTCTTGGCTCTCGGCGGTAGTACTGCTCAGGGCTGGAGTCCTGCTGATGTCTGCTTCTGCCCTCACGAACCGGTAGGTCTTGTGATCGCACATCATCGGGAAAATGATCACCAATAGCTGCAGCATAGCTAACTCTTCTTCGTGGGGCAGCAGGGAGGGTGCTGCCTCGTACTCGAGACTGCATGCTGTAGCTTTTGCCCATGCGGTTCTCAGATGGAGGGAGGGTGGTGAAACGTGTGGGGGATTCGTGACCTGGCGAAGCATAGGATGTGGTGAGGAGTTCTCGCACAGGTTCCCCAGGTGGAGGGTAGGAGGTGAACAACTGCTCCCTGGTTTTGGCGATCCTCCTCCGATCTCTGCGCTCTTTCTGCTCCCTCCCCCAGCCTAGATTGCTGTGATTGTCCACCCAGCTCCGGGTCCTGCTGCTGTCACTGCCATGGTGGCTGCCCCCCTCCTCTGTGCCCTCACCTGCCCTGACCATCACTCGCCTGCTGTAGTTGTGTTGTGGTATGCTTCCAACTGGGGGCTCAGGGCTGCGGAGTGCAGGGGATTGGATGCTGGAGCTACTGGAATTGTTGGACTTTAGAGTTTCCGTGTTCTGACTCTCCCAGTTGAGCTGCTTCGGCTGGAGGGGAACAGAGATCTCAGTGGAAAAGGAACCATGCTTGCTCTCGGGAGTCCTGCTGCCTGAGAGATCATTCTTGATCCTGCGAACCATCAGGGGGGAGGCTTTGGCCAGGGCTTCCACTGGGGGTGGGGGGAAGAAGAGACAAGAAGGCTGACATGTACACCTTGAGTGAGTACACATTTTCCTGTGTTGCTAACACAAACACTAACTATGGCTAGGAGGTTGAGATGCCAGGCCGACACTGGGCATGCATAGCTGACCTTTCTGCACACTGGCATCTTGGCTAGCAGAGTCAGTGGCTGTCATATGGAGATGGGCCTCCAAGGGCTCCGGCTCAGGCTCCGCCTGGTCTGCTAGTGCCTGCTGTTCCTGCACCTCCTCTGCACACAGTTCAGGGCTAAAGAGAAATTCCACCTGTGTGAGGGAGGGGGAGGGCAGAGGTCAAGGCTGGAACAGGGAGGGAGTGCCTCTAGCCAGTAGTGTCTGTCACATTATTTTACCAGCACCAGGCCACCATCACTCTAAACTCCCCAACTAGCCTTACAAAAAGCCCCGCTCACTTCCCTGCTGCCTTGTAACTGATACAGCAGACTTACATGCTGACAGAGCATTTCTACGACAGCATTTCCTGCACTGATGTCATTCATCAACAAGCCAGCAGAAGGGTGGGGGTTGCGGACCAGGGTTGGACCAAACACCGTCGACACATTCAACAGGTTCATCTGCAGAGCAGAGTTAGGAGAAACTCACAACACTTTCCAACAAAAGGCAAGACTCAAACCACTGCAAACACACATATCTTGCCCCCACCCACTAACCTTGTTCTCCTCACAGTGGGCGGTCACCTTCTGCAGGTGTACCAAGAGATACTTGAGGGTGTGGTAGTGGGCAGTGGGCAGCGCGTAGACCAGGTCCTTGAGCCGCTCCAGGCGATGCTGCTCCTCACCATCCCGGGCACAAGCCACAAAGTCCTCATACATGTTGGCAGGGATGACAGCATCCGGGAGTTCCTTCAGAAACTTCTTGAGAAGGCTCCCAATGATGTGAATATCCTCGTCTTCGTCAAAGCTGTACACACCCTTGTCCATCTCAGCACTCATGGCCTTGATGGTGGTTGACATGCCTGCCTTGCTGCAGGGGGACAGGGGGAAACATGCAACACCTTCCTCTCCGAGAGACCACCAGAGACTTACCGATAGATACCTTCCACCTCCAGCCCGCGCTCCTCCACTTCCTTCACACAGAACTCCACCACCAGAGGTATCCGCTGAGAGGACAGACACAACAATCTACAGTCCCATTCTACCTGAATCTCTATCACAGCAAACACTGAGACACACTGCAGTTATCCCAGGTCAGTTAATGACGGCGTGCCCAAAGTGTTTTGAGGTGAACTGCACGCTCCAGCTGTTCTCCCCTTCCTTGCCCTAAGGTAGTCAGGCAATCCACACACACACACACACACACACACACACACACAGCAGTGGTTTTGCTAAGGTGCCTAGGGCTGTCAGTGGCTTCAAAGATTGCTTATTAGCCCACCCCCTCCGACTAGAGGGCAGTATCTTACACTAAGTGAGTGACCAAGTACCACTCAAGCATGACCAGAGGCGGAACCCTAAGGCATTTTCATACCCTCAGATACCTTGTTTTCATGGGACACAGGACAGACAGAGAGCAGCTGTCCAAAGGTGGCAAAACTGGAGGAGTCAGGCTCGTCTGAGTCTTTGGAGCGGGTGAGGGTCTTCTTCAGACGGTCCAGCAGCCCTCCCTCCTCTGTGTTGTGTATGAGAATAGAGAGATCAAGATCACCATAAGACACTAGCCTATGACCACAAACAATTAGTGTAGGGTACATAAAGAGGGTATATGTACATGTACTTGGCCCTGCAGCCAAAAGTTGCTTACCTCTCTTCTTGGTTCTTGTAGGCGGAGGGCTGGAGTTTCTTCTCTGTGGACGGGGTGATAACTTGCTCCCTCCTTCCTTCTGCTGCGGCACACTCAGTTCTGAGGGCTTGCCTCCATTGAGCTTCTGTATATGCCCCACCCACCTTCGTATGCTCTCATGGTCCTCTGCCTGCAGGGGGTGGAGCTTCAGTGAGGGAGGGGTGGTGGGGTTCCAGCAAAACTCAGCAGAGGTTGACTTTCAGGCTCACATACCAATCGTTCCAGCCTATATATGCAGACAGGCTACCTCCAATGGCTGACCTGAAGGAGGTACTCTGACCCCTGAACTGTGGCCACTCTAAAGACAAACTTCTTTTTGGTGTAGTTGGTGGCAGTCTCATTGGAGCTGGGGACTACCTCCAGGGGAGGCTCATCACACGGCTTGTTCTGGGGGGAGAAGAAACACCAATGTCCTTGAAGCAAATATTAGCACAGCATTGTACAGGCACCCCCTTATTAGCACTGTTATCCTACAGGCACCCTCCTCCACTCACCAGAACAGCATCCCTCTTGTCCTTGTAGAAGAAGAGCTTTCCCCCAGAGAGCACAGCATAGAATTGTCTCCAGGATCTGTCGTGGGAGCGCTTGCCACTCTCGTCCCTGTCCAGCTTCTTGCTCAGGAAGCCATGGCACACCACCTACAAGTGTGGGTGGGTGCAGCCAGATCACATGACCTTCATGGGCAGCAGGAGTTTCTGCTCTAGTCTTAACTACTGTGCAATGGCTCAGCCCTTTGAGATATAGCACAGCTACATGTATGGCCTAAACAGCAGTTTTCAACTTTTTGTGTAATAAATTAAAAACTGCTCACTCATGAGGCATCGAGGAATGGGATATGGGCATGAGATCAAACCTGAGGAACATGACTGGTCTCAGACTCACACTTGATTTCAGCAGTGGGATGGGAATGGGACTGGGGGCAGACACTAGTTCTGCAGATGTTCTTCTTTCAGGAGTGGGCTAGGGGAAGGATGGAAGGGGAGGAGGGGAGATACCACTTTAATAGCTACAGCCTACGACAGAGCCACTCTGCCATAACCTACCGATCTCTTGCCGGGGTAGAGCCTCTCATCACTGGCAGCCAAGGAGTGGTGGCCCTAGAGGGAGGAGGCACAGTGGCCGTCACCACGGCCGAGGAGGTCAGCCACAGAGCACTTACCTTTGAATGGAAGATGCTTAGTTCATTAGCATGCCTTCCCGACTGGTGGTTGAAGCGCTGTGGTACAAAGTCGCCACTGGCCACTCCAGAGTCCACACTGAAGGTTCTCTGGCTGCCCCCCCGTGCACTGAGGCGGATGGCCTCATCAATGGGCACCTCTCGGATCACCTGCTGGCCATAGGGGGTGTGGGCTGAGCGAGTGTGGTAGATGGGAATTCTGCGGCTGGTCTCACTCTGCAGCGGCACTTCAACGGAATGAGTGAGGCGGTGCTGGCGGCCTGAGCCATCCAGCGTGCTGCTACGAGGGTCTGCCTGACTGGCAGGCTGCACAAGGGGTGAAGGCTCTGCAGCACTCACAGGCCTCCTCCTCTGGGGAGGGGACTTGTGCTCCCTCTTCACTGGAGCAACAGTGGAGTCTTGTGGGGGGACAAGGACCTTGGGGGCCTCAGGAGACAGCTTCTCCAACTTGTCCAGCCTGTTGGGTAAAAGTTCTAGTGGGCGATTCTCCTTGGAGTCTGCTGGTCTTTCCTCTGGGGGAGGGGGCCAGCCCCGCCCCCTTGATCCCTCTTTGGTAGCCTTCTTCCGTGGGCGAAGTCCCGGGACTCCTGTCTCTGGTAGGCTTCCCTTGGAGGTCTTGTGCTTGTGCAGCTGCTCTCTCTGGGAGCGGTAGGACTTGCCCTGACGCTTACCCCTGAAACTCTCGCTTCTGGCAGGCTCAGTTAGTGCCTTTGGTTCATCTTGGGGTGACTGCTCCGAGAGCAGTTGTGTGGGTGGTTGGCTGCCTGAGTGCTGGGACGTGTCGGAGGAGGTCTGTCTGAAGGCGGGGCTTTCCATTGCCCAAGGATCCTGCTCGAATTGGGAGACTCGTACGACACGGTGGGCGATACCATCACTGCGATGTCTTTTCAGGCCCTGGGGGGGTTCCTCGGGTACAGTTATCCTGATGGAAAGAGACACCCCTCACACTAGCTCCAGAAATATTAATATTTACAATGTACATGTGGCATTATACTGCACCTAGGCATTTCTGTGAATGTAGCAGTAAGTAACCTTCACTGTCATACTGCTTTATTCATCCACTCAATTTGCAAAACACATTGGAAATGGGCGTGGTCATAGTTATTACAAGAGCTCCATGAAGCTCTTTACTTTCTGAGTAACATACATGTACTGTACACCTAATTAGCCTAACTGCATGCTAAGCATCATTGGCTGGGGGCTAGAAGTTGCCTACCAACGGGTTCTTAAGTGTGCAACAGTGCTAGGAACACTGCAACATAACCTCCCAGGCCTCCCCCAACTTTTGTCACTTGCTTTTCATACTGCAAGCAGCCCAGATGCAGTGGAGGTCTAGAAACGAGGCTACCACCAGAGCACAATAATTGGTTCAGGGCACTAGAGCTCATGCTCACCTGGTGAGGGCTTCCAGAGACTTCCTTCCTTTCTTCTTCAGTCGGATGGCTCCAAGGTCTGTGCTCTTGCAGTGCCCAGGGCTGGGCTGGGAGAGGGACACCAACATGTGCTCCATAGGCACACGGTCCAGGGCAGAGGTGGAGCTTGTCAGTGATGCACGGCCACTCAAGGAAGAGGGTGTGCCTCCCAGCCGCCTGGGGAGGGTACTACGACCCTCAATGGAACTCTGGGAGAGTGTACGGGTGGCCTTCTTGCGGGCACGACCATTGGAGAGGAAGTTAGTGTCACTGACACTGCTATAGAGCTCTTCGGAACGTGTGTTATCCTGGCCCAGGAGGCTCAGTACAGAGTACTCTGCAAAGGTATCCTCGGACTCTTGGTACCAGGCAGGCCCCTCGGTGGGCTCGGGAGGGAACTGAGGCTCCCCGTTTTGCATGGCCGATGGGAAGAGAGTCTGCCAGGTGGGTGAGAGTTTAGGGTTGTAGTCCTCTGCCATCCGCTGAGAGCCACTGGAGCTTACTCCTGGAATCCCCCATCCCAGTTCTCCCTCACCAAACTCTGCCTTAAAGGGGCTGCCATTTGTGGCAATGGGGATCTCTGAAAGTGAGCCGGAAATCAAGATGTCGTCAGTGCACGACTGCGGGACAATCATGTTCTCATTAGAGCAAGAGAGGGAGTTGGAGGACCCACTGAAGGGAACTAGCCCCGTGGGTGGGGAGCTTGCTAACAGCTTGGGCTGGGGGCTGTCCCTGCTCTGAGTAGTGTCCTCGGGAGAAAGGAGTTTCTTCTTCATCCAGAGCTTGTCATCAGGCAGCTGTCCTTTGTGTAGGGTGAGGTCACAGACACATACAAGGCCATCAGCTGTTGCCCTCTCTCCAGGCTCACCATTAGTGTACTTGGGGTAGAGCTGTGTGGGAGGGAAGTTGTGTCTGCAATCCTCACATTACTGCAGTTTGAGCTAATGGCAACCAGGCAAGTGCCGGAATGTGGCTACCACAATGACTGAAGCCCTGCAGTTCAGGAAGACTTGCTAGTGTGAGTAATACATGCACTCATTCCGCCTAGTATCCAAGGAATGGATGTCAGTAAAGCCATTCTGCATGACGAAATACCACACCCCTGGGCTACAGCTGAAGATAGAGCAAATTGCCTGGCACTTCCATTCACTGCCCTTAATTATTAGCAGCTACGAATAGCACTCACAAATTGAAGGTCATCTCTCTCTTTGGGTAATACCAGCAGGACCAACTCTTCACCACTGGAAGAGGCAGGAGGGAGGAGGGGAATGGACGTGGGGTGGGGAGGGGAGGGCGGGAAGAAGGGGGAGGGAGGAAGGAGAGGAAGGGAACGGACGACAGGGAGGGGAGGGGAGGGAGAGGAGGGAGGAGAGGGAAAGGTGAAGCTATACAGCCAGCAGCAGTGATGTCGGTGCAGACTTACCACTGGTCCAGAAGGTCCTGGATCTCCTCCAGCCCACTAGTGATGACACTCACACTGTTAATCATGTGCACGACATCACCTGAGAGAGGGGGAAGGAATCTCAGGACAACCCACTCTCAGTGCTGGCCTTTAGCCCCTCCATCTCCTTGTCTTAGCCCCACGCACTCCCTAGCCCTTGCCCACCTTGCTTGAGCCCGGAGTCACTGGCAGGGCCGGAGGAATGCACGCTGTAGATAAAGGTACTAGAAAGGCTGAAGGTGGCCATGGGGTCAGGACCATCGCTGGAGCCCTGCATATGGAGTATCAGAATCCACATGACATGTATAATGGTTACACTACTGCCTACATGTACCTCCCAGGCCATTCATAATCATCACACAACAGTACATGTGTACAAGCCTTACTTCACTCTCTACATACTGTCAGCACCACTTCATCATGAACCACACCATATTTGGCATTTACCACGTATACACATGCAAATGTGTTAGCAATCTGCAACTTAAGGTGGTGATGGAGTTATGGAACAACAGCCTACAGTAAGCTGACACAATGCCCATTCTGGTTAGTTAATGACTGCTAATTACTGCCCCAATCTAGCCTCGTTCCCAGGCCCACGTGTGTGCTTCACTCTAGCGCAGCTGTGGGCCCGGCATATTTTCTCAAGTGCATGGGTAGAAGGGTGAATTTTTGCATGGGCGAGGACAGCTGCAGTTCTCAGACAACAATGGAAGGCAGTAAATCTATACTTCTTGCAGCTACTCTTTGGAGCCCGTTTGTTCCACAGACCAAGCGCTGAAACAATGTCACCAGCAGAAGGTAGAGAAGTGCAACCGTCTTTCGAGTGGTCCCTGCCCGCGTGAAATTAAGCACGTGAGAAAATATACCATGCTCTCCAGCAATGCGCAGAGAGCCCAGGGACGAGACTAGCCTCAACTAGCTTGAAACTTTCTGTATATTCACTAGTACGTGTCAAGAATGATTTTTTCTAAACAAGGCCATGGCTTCGAGTAGCACCCTCTACTGTCTGTCTGTGAGGGATTCCCATGTACATGCATGATCAAGTCTAATGCTGAACCGGTAGTAATGTTCTCGTACGACACAGATCACATCAACCATTCAATCTAAGGAAAAACCACTGCAGTAGCAGCTTAGTGTTCACGGCGCTGTTCTGCACAGATGTATTCGGTCTGCTATCTTCACTGTATAAATTTCATACCAGCATATTCGTAACTCCACTAGTAAGTCATCATCCTTGACATGAAACCAGGAAAGATGTCTTCTCAACTGTTCATACAAGCACCTGTAATGATTCAGCACTTTTGGTTTGCAATAGTTTACTACAATTCTTTTGGTGAGGTGCACAAATACTCTTTTTCTAACATACCTTCAGACAGTTTAACTTACACTATAACTACTCTCTGCACTATGCTCCAGTACAGCAGTCACATTATTGCTAAAGGACATGACACACTGCATACCACTCACTGGTAGGTACCACTCACTGGTAGGTTGTCGGGCTGAATAGAGAAGTGTCGGAGGGTGATCCCAAACTGCCCTAACTCATTACAGGAAACAATAACTTTCTGATAATGTGTGTCAGGGGGGGAGAGGTCGGCCAGGGAGGGCAGTAACTCAGCATCATCATCAGGGGATCCATGGCCGCTAGAGGCCAGCAGGTCCGATAGGTCAGCCAGGGGACCGTTGGAGTTTGAGGGAGGGGGTTGGGGCTGCAGAGGGGTATGGGAGCGAATAATGATACACTTGTGCTGGGATAGACACAGAGTACAGCCCCTATCTAGTCCGCTATTAGCCTCGCTCCAGGCCACGCAGTCGGAAAGTGGCACGGTATCTACTGTTTGTGCATGCAGCAACTACCCCATGGTTTTATTGGGTATCATATACATGTACATATGCATACTTTCGCTTTATTGTTCGCTTACATATCCATTAATGTATCCATGTCACGACAGTAAAATATGAAGCCAGTACTGATGGCTTTGGCCAGGTAGATACCTAGAAGGTCTTTGTTACATGTAGTTCAATTCTTTGATTCCGATTGCCTCTGAAAGGCCTAGAAGGCCCATCTGGAATTGAAAATCAAGCAGCTTACATGAGAGAGGAGCTTTTGAATACATATAGCGCTATTTCAGTTGTATCAAAACTATTTTTTTGCAGTTTCTAGTTCTTCCACCTACCTCATCTGCCTACATACTGCTCGTTCCCATGCGACTGGTCAGTTTGTTAATGGATACATTTATTGACTGTTTTGTGTAAATCCTTGTGCTCACTTGAAGAGTTACTTAGCCACTTTTTTGACCATGTGGTCTGGCAATGAGGCTAGTCCACTAGCAGCCAGTGAAGCTGCTGCATACTAAGTACTCCAAGATCTGCACAGTGAACCATACATGTAGCATGCACACACACACACACACACACACACACACACACACACATCTGGACAGTGGCAGAGAAAGAAGTAAAACACCTGTAAAGCAGTGAGCCATGGATGGTTTGGCATTGGACAGCCAGGGGACTCTCAAAACATGTCTAGTTCACCCTCCCATGCAGTGGATCGTAGCACACTCAGCAATGATCACAAGGAATGCAAAGCTGCAAACCTAATATGCCAACACAGAGCCAGCCACAATGGTGGACATGTCTAGTGGTATGCAGTAGAAACACACCTGATACCAGAATGAGTTCCATTTTCAGGGGGAGGCAAGGGCACATTTGTTGAGAGGACAGAGCCCCCTGCCAGGCCACTAGCACGCTAACACACTAGTACACAAAGACACCCACACATACTGGGCTGTGAATATGGCCACTAGCAATTCTCTGATAATGGCTCTCGATATGCCATATTCACTGCACAGAGACAGACATGTCATGCCGAATAGCATGACCCCAGTACCCTCCTCTAGCATGACCCCAGTACCCTCCTCTAGCATGACCCCAGTACCCTCCTCTAGCACGACCCCAGTACCCTCCTCTAGCACGACCCCAGTACCCTCCTCTAGCACGACCCCAGTACCCTCCTCTAGCACGACCCCAGTACCCTCCTCTAGCATGACCCCAGTACCCTCCTCTACAGCTGCTATGTGGCACATGACCCCAGTACCCTCCTCTACTCCGGCTATGTGGCACATGCTCACTGCTCTCTCGTCACTTTCTCGTACATTCCTCATGCCAGATGTGGTCTGATGTCTGCACAAGGGCAGTCCAAACTAGAGTGTGCACAGTTGATACAAGAGCAAGAGGGAATGTCAATAGCTACTCATACCCCCTGAGGCAGGCCAGCTCCTCTCCTACACTTGCCCTGTGACTCTCAATGCACACAAGGGGAACAAGGCTTGCCCTGCCTTACCCAGCAGTGCCATGTATGGTGTGGAGCAAGAGAAGTGAGCAAACACAGGGCATGTAAGGTGTCCTTCCACCAGATAGCCCCAACAAGTGTGCCACTAGATGCCAGAACAGAGGGGAAGTGACATCAGACGTACACCAAAACAAGTTTATGTCCAACTGGATTCCATGAAACGTAATCCAGCAGGGTTACAGTGAGGTAGGCATGGGGGAGGGAGGTAGCACAACAGGCTCTCTAATGAGGCTCAGGTTACAGCTGTCAGAGCTCAACAGGAAGTGTTAACACTTTGTATGCACACTGCCAGCCCAATACCGCAGTCTTTGTGCACTAAGTAGCAGGCCTATTGTGAGCAGTCATAATGCCACTCACACTGCTCTTACAGTACAAAGATCTGAGGCAGGAGCAGCTGGTAGCAGTCGCTCCTGTGATACCTTGACTGCACCAGGGAATTAGCCATGGCACCTTAAAGCCTGAGGCCCAGGGAGATATGTTGAAGCCAGGCAATATCAAACTCGACAAGCCGCAAGGCACCCAGGACTAAGGCTGAAGCTGTGAATGTACTAATGCGATCAGGTGACCCTTGTCAGCCAAGGCTGTTTGTATCACACTGAATCACCGTTTTGTCCAGGATGGCATCTCCTTTCACAACTGTTTCTAACTGAGTTCCAGCAACATACAGCCCCCCCCAGCCACTTGGTCTATGTGACAGGCGTGGTCCCCAGGACCCCGATCACAAGGCCCAGACTCTAGGGCATCCACACCTCGACCAGGGGCCGGGTAATCTCGCCCTAATTGACATCCTCACAAACGGCCTACCGTGTCCTCCAGATAGCTCGACGGTGCGTGCTCCACGGCGAGATACCAGTGCCGCGGGAAGGCCACCAAGTTAGCTGGGTCCCTGAAGCTCTCTGTGGACATGATCCTGCCGGACTCAGTCTCGTGCAAGTAAATGCGGGCCCCTGCTGGGATCTGAAAGACATGGCGCACTATCCTTAGCAAGTCTTCCTCCGCATACTCCACTTGTTCGTCGCTGAGCTCCAGAGCGGGTGTCACTGCCAGCGGGATACGTTTCTCCTTGCCCCCGTAGCTCACTGTTATCTTCACTCTCTCTTCTGCCATGTATGTTTTACTACCCTGTGCCAGTAGACTAAACCACCACTGGCGATCGATCACCAAATCAAAATAACATTTCGCTCAAATTATTGGCAAACACTAGATCTATTTACACGAAAACTTATAAATTTTCATAGTGAAAAAGGTGTGGTGCGTTTAATCCCATCTACTTTTCCTCTTCTTGGGAGGAGGTGGCTGTGTGTCGTGCTGGTGTGGGGAGGGTGGGTGAGGGTTGTGCTGGTGTGAAGGGGGAGGGTGCTTGAGTGTGCCCTCAGAATGCAAGGGGGCGGCCTTCACTGAGGACGTTGAAGAGAGAGTTTGGCTGGAAGCTGATTGAAAATGCATCCGGTACTGAGACTGCAGAAGAAAGGAACTGATTATCAGTACCCCTAATGCATACCTACAATGTTCGTACTACAATGCACTAATTAATACAGCAGATTTCAGTTCCGACATTGTGTGTATTCTGTATAAGCACTTATGCAAACAGGTAGTCCTTTGAGCTAAACTTTTCAGAAACAAAGTGTATCACTGTTCTTCACTGGCAGATTGTCCATCAGCACATTGTTGTTACAGTGTATCGTACAGTTTGGTAACCACTTACGAAACAATCTTCAAAACTGTAATCTGCTGTAGCTCAAGTACTAATACAAGGGCCGCTCCCAAAGAAGACATAGTAGTGTGTATAGCGTTATTCTATTTGTTGCCTTGCTCTTATGAGTTATGCTTAACTATTACTATCCCACCTGCAGTGTTTCCTTTAATACTGATGTTCTGTTTGATCCTGGGCCCACATTGGCCCCCATTGGACCCAGAGACAGGGGCGTGGCCGAGGGAGGGTGGGAGATGGTCTAGTAGGAGACAGAATAGTAGTAACGAAGAGAACTGCTGCACCACAAAAGAGACCTACCCCTGGTGTTGCTCCGAGGCCGGGCCGCTCCTTCCTCCGAGCTCCACCACCCCCAGCCTTCTTGCTCCCCTGCCGGCCATGCTTCGAGCGAATCTTACGGAACCAAGTGTTCTGCATTGGCAAGAGCCCCCGCAGCTAGTGAGTGCTCTGACAGACTACAGTAAGAGATGCTGACCTGCATGGCTAGGGCCATCAGCTCATCAGGAACTCGCTGCCCTGCAATCTCCTGGGGAAAAGTGAGAAAAGTACCGTGCCACAGTAGCTAGCTTCATTCACAGTCTTCACTCTAGCTTTCTTTGCATGTAGTAAATAAAGTATTTTTTTTACCACATACAAAAAGCTGAGAGTGGATATGAGGCTAACAGTAATCACAGTCCAGTCCAATCCACTCACTAGGTTTCTGACGAGGCTTCCTGCAAAGTGGACATCCCTGGGAGTGAGCAATGTGAATGCTGTCCCCTTCTCCCCTGCCCTCCCTGTCCGGCCAATACGGTGGACGTGGGTGTCAATGTCCCTGGCCACATCAAAGTTGATGACCGTCCTGATGGAAGGGATGTCCAGCCCTCGAGCTGAGATAGACAAGAATAGTGTAGGTATCTAGGGCTGCAACTAGTGGCATGTGCCAAAGGCTACCTGCAACATCTGTAGCAACGAGGATGGGCAACTCCTTCTTCTTGAAGCTGGACATGATGTCGTCTCTCTCTCCCTGTGTCATGTCACCATGCAACAGGCCAACTAGAGGAGAAGGGAAGCTGTCACTGGCTGCTGTCGCAGAAGTGAGGTGTCCTCACCTTGGTAGCCCTCCTTCTTCAGGCTGGAGGCTACCTCTTCAGAGTTGGTCTTCCGAGTGACAAACACCAGCACACTACCAGCTACAGGGGGTCACAGGGGCAAGAGGTGAGCTACAGTAGGTGGCAGACTCCAGACCCACAGCTAGAGTCTGTCGGGGCCAGTGTGACCTGAGGTGAACTCCACCAGGTGCCTGAGAATCCACTGCCATTTCTCAATGTCCTGCTTCATGACCTCCACAATCTGGGTGATGTCTGTGTTGGCCTCCCCCACATCTCCCACCACCACCCTCACTGGGTCTGTCAGGGAGTCTCGACACAGCCGCTCTATCTTCTTGCGAAATGTGGCACTGAACAGCAGTGCTGTAAGGGGTGTGGCATACCACATGCTGAACACCTGACGTAGCAGCTAGTTAGGTGTCTTACTCTGTCTGTCAGGACGAACGTGGTTGGCAATGGAGCGCACCTGTACCTCTGCCAAGCAAGGAGCAGACAAAGTGAGCACATGTGCTGTAGTACATCACCCTAGCAGTACCCAACTCACCAAATCCCATGTCAAACATGCGGTCAGCTTCGTCCATCACCAATAGGGTGACTCGTTGCAAATTAGTGGCCTTTCCCCTTACCAGGTCAATGAGTCGGCCCTGCAGGTGGACTAACAGCAGTATTACCTCCCATTGGAGCAAGAGCCCACCTATCACCTGCTGATTAAAAATAGAGCCCACCTTGTAAATGATCAAAGCTAGAGCCCACCCCTATCACCTGGTGACCAGCCCACCCCTATCACTTGGTGATTGAAGCTACCAAGAGTCCCCTTCTGTTGAGGAAATAGTGTACTCACAGGAGTGGCTACAAGTATTTCACAGCCTTCCTTCACAGCCTTTGACTGCTCCCACTTGCTCCCTCCACCATACACACAACAGACAGTCAGGTTGTAGGCACGGCCAAACTTTCTGGCCTCATGGTAGATCTATAGGGAGAGCAGGTGTGCTCATTAGCCAAATTTGGAAGCTTTAGTACTAATATCTGCAGCTGAAAAGAATAGCTGAGTAAAGTACATCATATAAAAATGGCCACCTAATGTTTGATTACACTGATTGCCACTTTTAAAGGAGCATAAATGGCTGTTATATACCAAAACAGTCAAATTAACATTATTGTGTGCAAATAAAGTCAAGGACTAGAGAGGCTACCTGCTGACACAGCTCTCTGGTAGGAGCCAGGATGAGTCCAATTGGCCCATCTCCCTCCTGTAGCTGTGGCTGAAGGTGGGACAACAGAGAGGCGTGGATGCCAGGCAGTCTCAGGCTTGTAGGCCCGTCTCACCTGATCCATGCAGTGCACCAGTAGCGGCCACAGGTAAGCCACTGTCTTCCCTGAGCCAGTCTTGGCCATGCCAATGATGTCCCTACCACTCAATGCTGCAGGGATGGCCTGGTAGGGGAGCACTAACCAGCTCAAAGCTATAGCAAGAAGCTCATCCATATGTAGCATGGAATATAAGACAGGAACTAACCTGGGCCTGGATTGGTGTGGGCTGGGAGAACTCAGAACGGCGTATGAGTGCCATGAGCTCCTCTTCAAACCCAAAGTGAGCAAAGGATACACACAGTTTGGGTGGGGAGAAGCCAGTGACCTACAGAAGGAGGGAGACAGGGGAAGTAGGTCTGTGTCCTCGTTTACTACAGCTAAGGGGGTGCATTCTAGTCTTGTCCCGGCCTTCAGCAAGGCCAAGGGCTGCTTACACTCCATTGGTTTGTAAGTGATCCTTAGCCTTGATGTGGGCTGGGAACGACAGCCCTACAGATGGAGTCATATGTCAGCTACCTTGATGCCCAGTTTGGCCCTGAGGTCTGCTACCTCACGCGAGGTGAGAGCAGTGATGTCCGCATGCTCCTGGTAGAAATTCCTCTCAAACGAGGGGTAGTCCACCTACAAACAGAGATTGCAGGGGTAGTAGTTAAATTTGCTGCTGGGAAGGGGGTGTGATCTCACTCACCGCAGAGTGGTCGATTGGCGGCAGAGGGTCAATCGCCTACAGGAGAGAGTATGTCGTGCAGTGACACAGCAAGAGGGCCTCCACCCAGCACCCCACCTCCTTACACTGACCTTAGCTCTCTCGGGCATGATGGGGTTGCCATCTGAGTCATAGTCTACCTCCAACTCGTCATCTCCCTCTGCCACCACAATGGGGGCACTAGCCACTGCCTTGAAGTAGGACTCCTGCAGGGGGCATCAACCTTTCCCTCAACCCAGCGACAAGAAATATCCACCAAGTGCTGCTGCAGTGTAGGGACAGCACATATGACGAGGTACCTGATCATCTTCTTCCTCAATGTCATCACGGATTGCCCTGAGGGAGGAGGCGATAGTCCTGCCGAATTACTGCATAGCTCGTGTATGGTTCCCAACCCAAAGTGCATTCTTTGGATTTATTACAAACACCTACGGTCTGGCTAGCAGCTCCACTGCTGCAAAGGACCACCACCACGTACATATAACACTAGCACATAGGGTAGAAGCAAAAATTACCTGCTCTTGCTGCTGCTGCCTTTTCCTTCCTTTTGCTGCTTGATCTCACTCTGGAGGAAAGAATAATCATGACCTCACACTACAGCCCACAGCCCTGGCCACACCTACATCTATATCAGCCATAAAGGTGTCCAGAGGGTCATCCTCCTCTGACCCCGCCCCCTCACTGTGCTGCACTGCACCACCTTCACCATCACTATCAGACTCATTGAAGTACCTGCAGCCGTGGAGCAAGGCCTAGCACATGTACAACACAAGGGCTGGCACATGCACAGCACATAGCTAGCCGGCACTCACTCCTCTTCCGTCTTGATTTTCCTGCCCCAACCGACCATGCCACCACCTGTGCTCCCACCAGGCTTCCTTATGGAGAAACTTCCAAGTCCAAACCCCCTCCGCTGCCTGCTGCCGCCTCTGTGAAACATCTTCTGGGTACTGATTACTATTTATGAGAGCTCTAGGTCCTAGTGGGCTTCATTTGGAGTGCCACCGGCAGCCAAACAGGTCTGAGCATAGACAACGCAGTGCTCCATTATGTATTGTCTGAGGGTCACTGTCTGAACTATAAACATACCCATTCAGCACGCTTCTTCCTTAGTAAGCGCAGGTCTCAATCACCAGCTGCCGAACGCGAACTACTATAATAGTCTCGTGCCCAGACGTCCACGGCCACGCCCTCCGTGTGTCGCCTGCGCGCGCCCCAAATCAGCTCTTGCGCTATCTTTTGTGTTGCTAATAGCCTATTTTGAGAACGACAGTGGTAATGTTCTGTTCTTTTTGAAAGACTCTAAAACAAATTGCGCGTACCAGATAGCGACACACATGCGATCAAGGCAAGAGTGTGACAAAAATAAAATTAAGTTTTTATGTGGCAACCGAGAAACACCTTGGAGGAAAAAAAGAACCTTGGAGAAAAAAAAGAGAGAAAAAAAAGAAGAAACTTGGAGAAAAAAATAAGAATCTTAAAGCGAAAGCCTAGGGAGCCTCCCATCCCTTCTTGTATATTAATATAATATTTGGGTATCTTTCAAGGTTCAGAGAATTATGGAGGGCTATGCATGGTTATAATGGGTTATACATGGTTACGGGTGGTTATAGTAGTCTGGAGGGCGAAAAGTCAGTTGGGAACGAGACTATGGTTATAGAGGGCTATGAATGGTTATAGGGTAATGGGTGCGTGGTTATAGAGGGTTATGGGTGGTTACATAGGGATACTGGTGATACTCAGTATCCTTAGATATGTAGCACAGAAAAGCCGTCCTTTTCATTTTTAACGGGGTCTATTTTATTTTATATCACTTAGAGTATTGGTCTTTATGTATTTGAATACTGAACTCAGTCCGTTACAGTGCAAACAGAAAGTTTCTGGAAAGTAGTGAAGATGTCAACAGCGAATATAACAAGAAATGGGCCAGAAACTAGTATAAGTATAGCTCTTTGTACCACAACCATACGAGACAAAAAGAAAATCACACAATGCAGTGACTCTGCAGCATCATACACAGACTGTGATCCACTGTGGCGCTGCATGCAGGGAGATGGCTGGAGTCAGAGGACAGAGTCAGGGATGAGGTCATTCATTCGAGAGAATGGTCAGTGATAGTCCGTGCTTTGTCCACTCCACATGGTGGGGCAAGGCCATCTAGAAGAGAATACCATACCAATGGGGGTCAGGCACATATTACTGCCAGAACGAGGTGGCTGCATGGGCTACCACTTACCATGTGTGTGCTAAGGAGTGGCTCCAGATCTACCAGGAGCTGGGTTGCTAGCGGTTCAGAGACAAATACTTGCAGCCATGGCCCTCGAGCAGCAAAGGGGTGGTCGTGGTCAGCAAAGGTTCCTTGCACACCCGGGCACACCAGGGTAATTGCCAGGTCTCCAGCAAAACTCTTGTAAGTGAAGTGCCTACCATGCCACAGCCGGCCCCTGGGAGGGAAGAGGGTTGCTCCAGTGAATGAAAAGTATGTCTTATAGGCCTCCTCAGAGATAATCAGAATGCATGATATTCTCTTCACTTGCTTGGCAACATATAATGAGAAAAATCAAGAGAGCATAAACAGAATGTCCAAAACCAATCACTTCCTAGCTTTTGTCGTTCATTAGGTTTTAATAGTGGGAGAACCCAACCCTCTCAACCATAGCTCCAGGTGATGTTACCACCTACCTGATGGCCAATGGCAACAGCCGGGCTGCCTCAAGGTTAAGCTGCAGGTGGACTTGCTCCAGGACGGTAGTCCTCTGCAGCTCTGGGTCTTCCACTGGTATCTGGATGGAAGGGAATATAACTGCCCTAACCAGTTAGTGCCCTGAGGTCTACTAATACCAGCACATAGCTTACCTCTGGTGTCATGTGATCTGTCATATGATCCTCTCCTGACTTCCCTGTGGTATCTTCCCATCTGCACATGGCGCTCACCCCACTGAGGTTTGAGCCATCTCGTTGCACGCCTTCTTCCACACATGCCTACAGTCACATGGACTTCTGAAGGTCAACAAGGCAAGTCCAGCTGGCAGGACTCACCTGAGCTGAGGAGTCCACGTCCAACAAGCTCTCTCCTCTCCGCATGTCTGCTACCAGCCATTGCCCTCCTGTCCTAAGGGGGATTAATATTGCAATTGACAGTTCCTCCTTTCTGAGCAGCTAGAAGTAACTGAGGCTCACGTCTTGTGTCCCTGCAGCAGCTTCAGCACACCAGGTCCATTCCACTTCTGAGCAGCATCGAGCTCCTGCATCATCACTGCAACAACCTACAGTAGTGAGTGTGGTATCAGAATCGCCATAGCCTATCAGAAAGGGAGATAGCTTCATACCTGCACAAAGTGGACCGTTCCCAGAGGCGTTTCAATGGGTGCTAGCTGAGGGTCCTTGGCCAGAAGCATGTGCTGGAGGTTGGAGTCCCCATTGTCCAGGGGGGCATGCCAGGACACGTGGTCCCCCACACACAGGACATTCTCACTCTGAAACACATATCGTGCTAGAGACTGCAGAAGTTGAGCTGGCCAGGTGGGCGGGAATTGCTCCGTCTTCTCTCTCTTGAGTCGAAAGGTTAGCTCAAAGCCAAACCCACTGGGTTGGGTAGGACCAGAGCACCTAAGGAAGGAAGTGTATGTGAGTGCACACCACAAGGGTTATTTTTGAGTATCAATTTACTCCTGCTGCCACATACTTGCTATATCCTTCCCTCCTTCCTAATCCATGCATTTTTACCCCATTCTCCCTCCCTCCTTCTCACTCGTGAACTCGACCATCTCCGTGGAGGTCTGATAGCCCGAAAGTGATGTAGTGCCAGTGTGGTGGGATACCGTTGGTGCTGTCACCTGGGTTGCTGTACATGCTGACATAGTCCAGAGGATCAGGACCGCCCAGCCTGGGATAAACGAGAAACACTGCATAGCTGCCTGGTATGACAATACTATGTCCTAGCTAGCATGTAGTTATTCGAGTAACATTCTGCAGATCCACCCACAATCCTACATCTACCATGGGCCCAGAGGTATTAAAAACTCTCTCCTACAAAAATACTCACAAGTAATGACCCGATTCCACCTACACATTCTCGAAGTAATCGCGCGTGTCGTACTGCGGTTCCACCCCCTTTTCAACTAGTTACGCACCAGTACTTTACGAGTGCCGTGACTTGTAGTGGGTTGGGTTGGTCGGGATAGAGCGCCTTGCAGGCTGTATGGAGGCCGTCCAAACCTGCTGGCCTCGATGCAGCTAGCTCTCTCTTGGACGACATCATACTTCGCCGATGCTGCAATGCAAAGCAAAACGCAAAAGTAGGCGGTGGCTCCAATGTATACCATTACGTAATAGGCAGCGCTAGCTATAATTAATTTTATCAAGAAGCTAAGTGCGAACAGATCGTACTCCAGGATGGCGAACGGAGATGAAGGGAGTTTCGGCTGGTGTAATCTGTTTGTTAAGTTTTTTCTTGTCATGTCCAACATTATCATATGGGTGAGCAAGTTGAGTATTAAGTGTCCTTGGGGTGAGCCAGTGGCTGTAAGCAGGTGCATTAACTGAATCCGTGTACCGCCCGAGACCAGACCTTATATTTTGTAGTGCAGAATTGACAGGTTTGTCAATTTACAGGGTTTGATTAGAAACTGTGCCCTCCTACCTCCCAAATGTTTCTGGCTCCTACTGAAGCATTGGAAGTTGAGTCATCAAATTTTAGTATTCCCGTCTCCCTTACACATAGCTCCTGGGGGCAATCCTGCTGGCCGCTGGCATCTTCATTCAGGTGGGCACAGACTCAGATGAGAGGATCAGCGGCCTGGGGCTGGACTCCTTCACCACCATCCTAGCTGTTGCCCTGATAGTCATAGGCATCTTTCTCTTCCTGTTGGGACTCTGTGGCTCCGTTGGGGCTCTCTTTGAGATCTTCTTCTTGTTGGTCATTGTAAGTCCCCTCCCCCCTCCCCCCCCCACATATATTATGTAGTATTTCCAGGTGAAGAGTGCAGGGTCCACTCCAGCAGGGCTAACAGGCCTGGTGTGTCCCCCCCCCTACAGTACTCTGTGGTCCTCAGCGTGATCATCCTGGCAGAAGTGGCGGTGGTTGTGTGGGTGTACCTGGATAGGAATGATGTGAGCAGCAGCCATATGTGTACTGGTGTGTGTGTGTGTGATCATGTGACCCCACCCCCGATCCTGTAGTTGTACGACCGTGTAGAGAGTACTCTTCAGGGGAATGTTGTCAACTATTTTGACGATATCAACCTTCGGGACATCATCGACTTTCTCCATCAGGTACGACCCAATTGCACACTTCTAATGCCCGTACTCAACTTTTATCTCAATTTATGTGCAGATAATTGGGTGCTGTGGGATCAGTAGCCCTGACGACTGGCAGCTCAACATTTACTTCAATTGCAGCAGTATAGCCTTCCAGCGTTGTAGTGTACCCTTTTCCTGCTGCTTGTTGGTGCGTTAATTAGCTAATTGGGTTCGGGGTTGTGCTGTTAATGGGTGGGGCTTGCTCTCTTTTACAGGAGGAAGGCGATGTGATCAATGTACAGTGTGGCTACAGGACCCTTGATGTCAATAGCACGGTACACACAGAGCCCACCAGCTCTCAAAGTTGGTTAATTCTATGGTTTCCTTTTCCACAGCGCTACTTGAGTGGCATCTATGAGAGAGGCTGTCTGACCCGACTACGGGAGGACATCTTTGAAAGCAATACCTTTAAGCTCGTTATTGCTATTGTGGGCGGCATCCTGCTAGTGTTCCAGGTGGTCAACGTGATGCTTGCCATCTCTCTGGCAGTGGATGTGTCCCGTGAGAAGAAGGCCATCAAAGCAATCAAGAACAGGCAGAAACAACAGTTCTAGAGTTCAGTGACCCCATGACCCCTCCCTTGCACGACCAGTGTTTTTAGTGGTAGTATTACAAGGTACTGTGATAGTCACACATTAATATTCAAGTTTATTTATATGTCTTTAGTGTGCTAAAAATATATTGGCTCCCTCCTGAATGTGCAGTTCCCAGTTCCTCAGTTGAGGATGTTTCTGGCTACTATCCACCTCATGATCTCATTGGTGCCCTCCAGGATCTGGTGGACTCTAGTGTCCCTCATGTACTGCTGCACAGGGTAGTCCTTGAGATAGCCATAGCCTCCGTGTAGCTGCAGGGCCTGGTTACAGATGGAGAAGCATGTATCGGTAGTGAATAGTTTGGCCATGGCACACAGCTCCACGGCTGAGCCCCTGTCGTCCTGTAGTGCCCTGGCTGCCTCCCGCACCATCAGTCGTGAGGCCACAAGGCCTGTGGCCATTTCTGCTAATTGGAACTGCAGGTACTGGAGGGAGGGAAACCAGGCTCCAAACTAGTTCTCAAGCTTCAACACGAAAGTTCTGTGCACTTGTGACACTGTAGAAGTACAACACTCACTACAGTTCTCACCTGGAAGTCGGCCAGTGGTTGTCCAAATGCTTGTCTCTCCTTCAAGTATACTGTAGCTTGTTCAATAGCAGCCCAGGCTGCTCCCAAACTACACGAGGCTGCATGGAGACACGACGTCACTGGGGGGTAGGAGAGGGGTAAGATCAGCCAACCCATCCTCACCGATGTTGAGCCTGCCTCCGTTCAACCCTTTCATGGCAATCTGGAATCCCTGGGCAGAGGGAGCACCACACCTCACACATGGGTCAGGTCAGGACGGGTACTGTGAGGCTAACCTGTCCCTCCACTCCCAGTAGGCTGTCCTGAGGCAACCGGCAGTCCTCCAGAATCACCATTCGAGTGGGCTGGGAGTTCCAGCCAACCTGCAAGGCCAGTGACAAAGCTAGTGCATCAAGCACGAGCTCAGGCACATCAGACCGGGCTTCATACCTTCTTCTCTTTGGCTCCAAAGCTCAGTCCTGGTGTGCCCTTTTCCACCAGGAAACAGGAGATGCCCTTTGCACCTATGGAAACACAAGCAGTGAGAGGGAGGACGGAGGAGACCAGGTGGCCACACCTGCTGCTCCTGTCCGGCACATTATCAGGTAAAGGTCAGCATCTCCTGCACCACTGATGAAGGCCTGAAGAGAGGGGCAGCAAGGGAGACATCCATAGGTTGCCATAGCAACATTTGTCACACGACATAATCACCTTTGAACCATTCAGGATGTAGGAGCTGCCATCTCTGGTTGCAGTGGCCTGAATGTTAGCAGCATCACTGCCAGCACCAGGCTCTGTTAGGCAGTAGGAAGCTAGGTGCTATGTGTGTGTGTGTGCGCGTTTGTGTGAGAGAGTAGGGTATATGTGTGCAGGGTGCAGCTCCAAGTGTGGTTTCACCTGCATGCTGCAAAGAGAGGGTACTAGTTTCTTCCGCTGCTTCTCACTACCAAACTCATCCACCATCCAGGCACACATACTGAAGAAAGGGTACACGGGAAGAGCGAGGTTAGGTTAGGAGGTAGCCCTCCTGCCCCACAAAGGTGGGCAGTAACTAACTTGTGTATGCTGAGGTAGGCAGTAGTGCTGACACAACCCGTGGCCAGAGCCTCAAATATCACGGAGGTGTCCAGCCGCGTCAAACCACTGCCACCAACATCTTCCCGCACATAGATCCCTGCAGGACAGAGAGTACTCGTAATGGAAACAGGATGAGGTTGGGGGTGGGGCTTGCCTCCAAAGCCAAGCTCTGCGGCCTTCCTTAGTACTTCCACCGGAAACACTTCCTAGTAAGGAAAAGAGGAAAGAGATCTCTGGTCCCACTACACTCAACAACTAATACCCAGGTCCATACTCAGGTCTCAGTATCCCAACCTCAATATCCCATTGCCAACCCATTGCTATACCTCTAGGTCCCAGTGTCTCATGTATGGGGTCATTTCTTCCAGTGCAAACTTCAGAGCCACCTCCTGGAACTGCCGCTGGTCAACACTCAGACCTGCAGTGGCTGCAGGGGAGGATGGATGACTATAGACGGGAATATCCCTCTAACTAAATGGCTAGCCATGGGGTTCACTGCAGTCACATGATCTCCTGGTTCACTGCAGGCACCTGAGAACCATAGATATTTGAGTCTAATATCTATGTGTGAACCACCCACGCAGTGCGCTACAACTGCATATTATATCACCAATTTTGCAGTCCTTACGATCAATGCAAGAGCCCGCTGTGGTCAGGTTTCGGCTGCAGCACAGTCCGCAGATGGCAGGCATGGCTCGCATGAGCCCACAACATCGAGACGTCAGTCTCCAGACAGACATCTCGAGCTAGCTGGTGCTATTTGGTCATGTGATTTTCACATGACCAATAGGGACGGCTGTATATAAGTATAATTGCAGTAGTCAGAGTCGGCTGCAGGATTCTACGTACCAAACAAAGGTGTGTTATGGAAGGGGGTTGGAGCCATACATGGCTGGATAATCCCGGTAGTCACTGTTTGACTGTGTACATATCCCAATCATTCCTGAAGGCATGTACTGTGTGGGGAGGCTGAAGCCCTTGCGTGCTGTGGCCTTGCTTTTGAGGCGTGCTCGGTCGACAGTGGCTGCAGAACCATTCCTGAATGGCTCCAGCAGCTCCTATGTGGAGGCCATGTATGAGAGCTGGCAGCACGACCCTGCCAGTGTGCATAAGGTGAGCCACTGAACTAGCAAGACAACTTGCATAATTGCTAGGTCTTCACACTGCTAAAACTTCCCATAAGAAGTAGTTTAATACCTGCTTCCACAAGCTTGCATCTCCCAGTTCATTGAATTCCCTGTTTTTTATATCTTCTCACTTCTTGTTCATTTTGTATGAAAATTTAGCATAGTGCAAGGATACAGTAGTAGCAAGTGATGCTAATAAGGTGATTTCCAACTGACACTACCTTTTGCCTGCTCTGGTCCCAGTCCTGGGATGTCTTCTTCCGTAGTGCCTCTGCTGGTGTGGAACCAGGCCGTGCTTACTCAGCCCCACCCACCCTTCGGCCAGCCACACCCACCTCTTCAGCCTCAGACACCCAGGAAATTGAGGACCATCTCTATGTACAGGTGTGCATCCCTAAGCCACAAGCTTCTTAGGCACTGCTCACGGTCCTATCCCCTCTCTTTCAGGCTCTTGTCAGGGCCTACCAAATTAGGGGAAACAGCATGGCCAAGCTGGACCCCCTGGGGATCAATGAGGCAGACCTGGACGACTCTATGCCACCAGAACTGGTGCTCAAACCAGGGTTGGACCAGAACAAGGTGAGTGGGGCTTAGGGTGTGGCCTTAAGAGGGTGGCTTCCAACACGTTCCCATCCTAGGTGTTCCAGCTCCCTCTGATCACCAAGATCGGAGGCCCAGACAAAGCCCTCCCACTGCATGAGATTATGCGGCGGCTAAAGAAAACTTACTGCAGTACTATAGGGCCAGAGTACATGTTCATTCAGGACAGGCAGAAGTGTGAGCCCTCCTTAGCCAGCCTTGTTAGTGGTAGTGGTGAGCCCTCCCTTCCGCCCCACAGGCGATTGGGTTCGGGAACGTATTGAGACCCCTGGGGCACTCCAGATGACAGACAAGGAGAGAAAGCGACTCCTGGCCCGGCTAGTCCGCTCCACCAGGTATTTCCCTTCCTTGCTAGCCTTCCATCTGTCATGTGTCGTCATTTGTACCCCTCCCACAGGTTTGAGACATTCCTGAACAACAAGTGGCCCAGTGAGAAGAGGTTTGGTCTGGAGGGCTGTGAGGTGCTCATTCCTGCTATGAAGCAGATCATTGACAAGTCAAGTGGCTATGGCGTCGAGAGTTTCATCATAGGCATGCCACACAGGTAAGCCCTGAAGCAGGCCTCATCCTCAGTGCTGTTTTCTTAACCCTCTCTCCCTCCCTCACTCCCTCCCTCCATCCTTCCCTCCCTCCTTGCTTACTCCTTCCCTCCTCCCTCCCTCCCTCCTCCCTCCAGAGGTCGGTTGAATGTGCTGGCTAATGTTGCTCGAAAGCAGCTGGACCAGATCCTGTGCCAGTTCAACCCCATGCTGGAGGCCACAGATGAGGTGAGCTACCTGGACCCTTCCTTCCCTGCTGTTGTAGCCTCTTCCTCTGTCTCTCCTCCACTGCAGGGCTCTGGAGATGTCAAGTACCACTTAGGCATGTCACTGGAAAGGAAGAACCATATCACTAACAATACGATGAAGGTTACAGTGGTGGCCAACCCTTCACACCTGGAAGGTGGACTGCCTTAATGCCATACACTTCTCTGATAACTCACTGCTGACCCTGTCCCCTGCAGCTGTAGACCCAGTGGTGCAGGGCAAGACTCGGGCTGAGCAGTTCTACCGGGGGGACACCGAGGGCAAGCAGGTGATGAGCATCCTCCTCCATGGGGATGCAGCCTTCGCAGGACAGGGCGTGGTTTATGAGACCTTTCACCTCGCTGACTTGCCTGACTACACTACACACGGCACTGTTCATATTATCGTCAACAACCAGGTATCCTCCAATTGGAACTTCCTTTGTAAGTCATACCATAGTGAGTCTCTCGTTTCCTCCAGGTTGGGTTCACCACCGACCCTCGCTACTCCCGTTCCTCCCCATATTGCACCGACGTGGCCAAGGTGAGTGAGGCCCTGCCTACTCTATACATGTGTGCTGGAGGCTGTTGGGTTGAGGATAATATTTGTTTCCTGTGCAGGTCGTGGGAGCCCCCATCTTCCATGTGAATGCCGATGACCCTGAGGCAGTCATGCACGTGTGCAGTGTGGCTGCAGAGTGGCGGGCCACTTACAGCAAGGACGTGGTGATTGACTTGGTGTGCTATCGCAGGCATGGCCACAACGAGATGGATGAACCCATGCTAACTCAGGTGAGGATGGCTAGGGGTGTGGCGTAGCTGGTCCACTGGTGAGTGTCTCTGTGTACTGCAGCCACGGATGTACCAGACCATTAAGAAACACAAAACGATTGTGGACAAATATTCCGAGGATCTTATCAGCAGGGGCATTGTCACCAAGGAGGACTACAAGGTTAGAGCACTATGCTCAGTAGTACCTCTCCCTGTACTGCCACTCCCCTCTCTCTTTGTTGCCATTCCTCTCTCCCTGTACTGCCACTCCCCTCTCCCTTTGTTGCCATTCCTCTCTCCATGTGCTGCCACTCCCCTCTCCCTTTGTTGCCATTCCTCTCTCCATGTGCTGCCACTCCCCTCTCCCTTTGTTGCCATTCCTCTCTCCCTGTGCTGCCACTCCCCTCCCCCTTTGTTGCCATTCTTCTCTCCATGTGCTGCCACTCCCCTCCCCCTTTGTTGCCATTCCTCTCTCCATGTGCTGCCACTCCCCTCCCCCTTTGTTGCCATTCCTCTCTCCCTGTGCTGCCACTCCCCTCCCCCTTTGTTGCCATTCCTCTCTCCATGTGCTGCCACTCCCCTCCCCTTTGTTGCCTTTCCTCTCTCCATGTGCTGCCACTCCCCTCCCCCTTTGTTGCCATTCCTCTCTCCCCGTGCTGCCTCTCCCCTCCCCCTTTGTTGCCATTCCTCTCTCCATGTGCTGCCACTCCCCTCCCCCTTTGTTGCCATTCCTCTCTCCCCGTACTGCCACTCCCCTCCCCCTTTGTTGCCATTCCTCTCTCCCTTTGTTGCCATTCCTCTCTCCCCGTGCTGCCACTCTCCTCCCCCTTTGTTGCCACTCCCCTCTCCCTTTGTTGCCATTCCTCTCTCCATGTGCTGCCACTCCCCTCCCCCTTTGTTGCCATTCCTCTCTCCCTGTGCTGCCACTCCCCTCCCCCTTTGTTGCCATTCCTCTCTCCCCGTGCTGCCACTCCCCTCTCCCTTTGTTGCCATTCCTCTCTCCCTGTGCTGACCCTCTGCAGGCTGAGGAAGATGAATATGACAAAATCTGTGAGGAGGCATTTACCAAAAGCCGAGAAGACAAAGAGCTTCATCACAGGGACTGGCTGGACTCTCCCTGGATAGACTTCTTCCAAGAGGACGGCTCTCCAATCAGGAACTCCATCCCAGCCACTGGCATTCCCGAGGCCACCCTCAGGCATATTGGCCAGATCTTTAGCTCTGCTCCTGAGGGCTTTACTATCCACCAAGGTGTGCTTTGTGTGGCTTTATGCCTCTATACCCCGGGGCAATTCATGCTCTGCTGTGTCTCCTATAGCTCTGAAACGTGTGTTGCGAGGCCGACAAGACATGATGGTGAAGGGAGAGGTGGACTGGGCTATGGGGGAGGCCTTTGCCTTTGGCTCCCTCTTACAGGATGGGATACATGTACGGCTCTCTGGGCAGGATGTGGAGAGGGGCACCTTCGCTCACCGCCACCATGCTCTCCACGACCAGGAGGAGGACAAGAAGCAGTACCGGTAAGTGGGCCCTCACCTCCTCTCCCTCACCATTAACCCTCCCCTCTTCTCCCTCACCATCTGCACCTCCCTCCCCAGGCCACTATGCCACCTGTCACCCACTCAGGCACAGTACACAGTCTGCAACAGCTCCCTCTCTGAGTTTGCAGTGCTGGGGTTTGAGCTTGGCTTCTCCATGAGCAACCCCAACGCCCTAGTGTGTTGGGAGGCTCAATTTGGGGACTTCCACAACAATGCACAGGTGTAGTGATGTCTGGGCACTGTACATCATATTGGAGTATTACTTGTCCCCCTCCCCTGGCAGTGTATCATAGACCAGTTTATCTGCTCCGGGCAAGACAAATGGGTGCGTCAATCTGGCATTGTGCTGATGCTGCCCCATGGCTATGAGGGAATGGGCCCTGAGCACTCTTCTGGGAGGGTGGAGCGCTTCCTGCAGCTCTGTAAAGACGACCCTGACATTTTGCCAGATACCTCCCAGCCACACTTTGAGGCAACACAGTTTCATGACTGCAACTGTCAGGTACACAACTGGGACCATCTCCTGGCTGTGGCTGGACCTAGCCAGGCTCAGGCGATAGCTGCCCAGCCACACCCACATGCATACCACGTTTGTCACTGTTGATTGCTTGTGCTCTTTTCACAGGTCGTGAACTGCAGCACTCCTGCCAACTTCTTTCATGTGCTGAGGAGACAGATTGCCATGCCATTCAGAAAACCAGTGAGTTGGGAACAGTACCGGTTGCAAGCCCTGAATGTAGTGTGCTTCAATTGGAGTTGTAGTTCTGGCTCTCTCCCTCATCCCGCAGCTGGTAATTATGACGCCCAAGAGTCTACTGCGCCATCCTGATGCTAGATCCCCCCTCTCAGACATGATGGAGGGTGAGTACCCCAGCTAGATCCCCCCTCAGACATGGTGGAGGGTGAGTACCCCAGCTAGATTCACCCTCAGACATGGTGGAGGGTGAGTACCCAGGCTGCCTCCAGTGAACTGCATCACCCACAGGTACCAGCTTCCAGCGGTTGATCCCAGACCAGACCTGTCCTGAGGGTACCAGTGCCCAGCGATTGCTGCTGTGTTCTGGGAAAGTGTACTATGAGCTGGCAAAAGAGAGAGCCAAGCTGGGCCTGGAGGAGCAGGTGGCCATCACCAGAGTGGAGCAGGTTGGAATCAGTCAGTGGATTCTGTGCCCCCCCCCGTGTCTCCATTCCACAACTCTTCTGTGTCTCCACTCCAGATCTCTCCTTTCCCCTACGACCTGGTGGCTGCTGAGTTGGCTCGTTTCCCAAGGGCAGAGGTGGTGTGGGTGCAGGAGGAGCCTAAGAACATGGGAGCCTGGACCTACGTGCAGCCTCGGCTGGCCACAGCCTCCCGGAACACCAGGATTGCCAGGTCTGCTCAGTAACAATATGGGGATACGCAAGATCTTTGTACAATTTTCCATTGGGACCTTCATACAATTACACCAAATGGATCAAACTGTGCAAAAGCAGGCAACCAAATTTGGATATTGAAAGCCTTCCAATAATGGAACACTGTATTAATCAGTAATCTAGGGTATTAGGAAGAACAAGGGATTAGGTGACATCCTTGCATGTGTGTGATGAGGGCAGTGCTGACCAGGTGACCAAGGTGGCCCCTCCTTCTGCAGGTATGTTGGACGGGCTCCCAGTGCATCAGTGGCCACTGGTAGCAAGGCACAGCACAATTCAGAGCAAGCTGCAGTGCAAAGAGATGCCCTAGACCTGTCCCAGTCAACTTGAAACGGGAACCAGTGCAGATGTCAGGACTTGACTCAGAGAACTCAGCATGTATCATTGTAATAGTGTACAGTGTTTGTTGGTTATGTTACACATGTAGCCCATCTGTATAGCCAGTAATTAAAAATAAACTGGCCCACATTATAATTAGCCCTCGATATCAGGCCATTAGTGGGAGAATGGATAACCCAACTACTCATCACAGCACTATATTATTTGCCTGAAAGTGCAGCGGTGACAGTAATTTTATTATTATACACAATAGATACCTCATTACTGAAAAACCAGACATCATCATTAATCTATTGATAAAACACACACTGTACTATAAATAAGATCTCTGCCCCAGGGCACCGGCTATAGATTTTCGAATTAATCTCCCTACAACACTCAAACCACCTCAGGCGTTCTGTGTGCAGGTAATGAATGGTGCTGCCCCAAAGACATCCGTACCAACTTGTGGATTGAAGGGAGGTGCTCCAAACAGATCTTGGTGCCCAAAGTCTGCAGTGGGTGTGGTCTCAGGCAGGCTACATGCATCTCCATCAGCAGAATGGCAAGTCCTGTTGGCAGGGACAGAAAATTGGATGGCTCCAAACTCATCAGTCTGTTGTGGGCTGTGTCTGGGAGGAGTGGGTGTGTCCCCATGGGAGTGGCTGGAAGTGAAGGGTGCTGCCCCAAAGACATCCTGTTCCTGTCCCCCTGGTTGCTGGGACCCGGGTTTGGAGAAGGGAGGGGCTCCGAAGGCATCTAGTCCACTGTCCAGGCTCTTGCTGTGGCTAGCGGGGGACTTCAGGGGTGTCAGAAAGTGGGGGGTGGAGTGTGACGTGGGGTCAGGGGAGGGGGGCCGCTGCCGCTGCCATAGGGGACGTGCCCTTGGACGTTCTCGGGAAGAAATTGTTGTTGTGGCGATTACTGCGGGGACATTCAGCCTGTGGGGGCAGTCAATAACAGAATATGTTCTCAGATGAGCAGTCACCGTTAACCTGATAAGTGATGAAGGCCTTGTATGGTCTCCTGAGCAGTGGAAGCTACACGTACTGTACCTGGGATTGTCTGATGTACTACTTGGACTAATTACATCACTATGACATCATTAAATCTGTGAAAACAAATGCTCCTCTAAAGAATGTAGAGGGAACCCTTAACATGTCTCAAGAGGGAAAAAAAATAGTCAGTAAGCTTGCCTAACTCCTGCAGATCTACATAGGATGTGAACTTGGAAGGTAATACAGTACCCGATCCATATGAAGCCAAATTACAAACTCTAATTGCACCCTCAAGGGCACTTACGGTGGCTTGGCTGGAGTTTGACTCTTGTTGACTGGGACAGAGGTTGACTTAACGAGGGGTGTGGCCTGCTTGGTGTCCTTAACCTTTTGCGCTCTAGGCAAGGTGTGGGGTGGAGGCAGGGAGCTCTGGGGGTGTGTGGGAGTGTGAGCAAAAGGATGAGAAGTACTGGTGATGTGGGACAGTGACAAACTTACAAACACATTTGGGATGGGGTTGACGGTCCGGTAGAGTCTGAAGGCCACTTCACAGACTTGCCAGATACATGGACGCTTGCTTGCATCAGGTTCGAGCATGTACCCTTGGGGAGGGGAGAGGGATGGTGATGGTGACTAGGAGGGGTATGGTGAGGGTGATTAGGAGGGGGATGATAATGAGGGGATGGTGAGGGTGCTGTGAGGAGTCACTAGAGCTTACGTATGAGTGAGTGCAGATCCTCAGAGTATGTGGAGTCATCAGGGATAGTGAAGGAGCCACTCACAATTGCCAGGGGCTGTTCACCAAAGGGCGTCGTAAAGAAACAGAGCTTATACAACATACAGCCAAGTGCCTGTGTGTGTGTGTGTGTGCTCATAATCTTTTAGGCCCTAAAATAGCATTAACAAGCAGTTCATTTTGGGGACCCTTGCCCAGGATGACTCACCCAGATATCAGCCTTGGTGGTGATGCTCTTTCCCGCGTACAAGCTGACCATTTCGGGGGACCGGTAGGCCAGTGTTGTAAAGCGTGCTATCTGGTCTTCGCACTCTGCTGCCCCCTGTACCTCTGGGTGCATGGTTTTCACAGTGCAGGAGCCATAGTCACAAAGTACAAAGCTGCCTTCAGAGTCTTGCAGAATGTTCTCTACCTGCATGGCAGCAACACACACCAGGTAGCAGAATGTGAAACCTTATCAGAGGCTTCAAGAAGCCCACCCTGACTCCCCGCATAACAGACAGGCCCTGGCCTACAGCCAGAAGCTGGCTTACTTTGAGGTCCCTGTGAGTGATAGGCTTGGTGCGATGGTGCAACCTGGCCACTGCCTGGCATGTGTCAGTGAATATCTTTAGCACTTCCTGCTCAGAGAAGCGCTGGCCGCTGCTGAGCTTGGAGTTCATGAGGTCAATCACCTTACCTCCTGCAGGTACCATGGCATACCGTGTGACAATACTGTGGTAGGCATGCTTGCATACATACTGACCTGAGTAGAGCTGTAGGAGGATGAGCACTTCATGGACATCACTGCTGGTTTGTCTGATGGAGGAGCTCATGTAGGTCACCGAGTGCTTGCTATCTGAGAGTGCTTTCTGTAGGCAGAGCAGCACACACACTGTAAACAGCCACATAATCAGCATTGGGAGCTGTACAGTCTTCTACACTGCAGTCACTCTCAACTCAGTGCCTACAAAGCCAGGGACTTTCAGTACACTACTGCAGACTTACAAATGTCCATAACAGATTCTCATTTGCTTCCTGCTATTGATATGGCAGGGGATTTTGTTACCAGGTCTTCCCACTACAATCTTCATACAACTTGGATGAAAATTCAACAATTATATAAATTTATGCAGCCTAATTGTGCTTGGTACTGTTCACAGCTGTAGCTACAGTGGGCCAGCCTCAACTCTGTTCCACTAACCGTGACGGCAATCTCCTGACGACACAGGTATAGATCCTGTTCACTGTTTACCAGCATCCTCTTTAGAGCGCATCGCTGACCATAGTTTGTGCGCACTTGAAACACCACTGCAAAGCCACCTGTAGAACACAGAGCCATTGTAAAATGTATCACATTACCCTCCTTAATATCACCCTCTCCCCCGTCTTGCACGCTGCCTCACTGGGGGGGAGTTTGAGCGAGGTGGTATGCAAGACTGCTCACCCTTTCTTTTATGTACTCCCCGACAAACCCCTTCCCCATCACCATTTGCTTCGTGCCCCAGGTCTTCATGGCACACACGAAACTATCCCCCCTCCCCCCTCCCCCCCTGCCATGAATTTAACTTACCCTCTGCCACCACCTCCTCCACAACGACAGTGTAGTCGTTTATGCGAAGAGTTTTCCCCACAAAGGCTGAACCAGCTTGCCCAGACCCGCTGTGGCCATGATTACTGAACCACTTCAACATACTTAATACATCGAAAATCGCTATCACTCTATTATTTTCACGAAAACCTGATGCTTCCGCCTTGCCTCCGTATATTACGTTCTGTATCGTAAAAGCCGGAGAGATGGATGAACTGAGCTCTGTGGTTGTACAAGTAGATCCAAAGGCGGAAGGGAGTAGCCAGCCGCCTGCAGAGGAAGCACAGTCTAGTCAGGACAACAACAGCAACAGAGAAAACTCTTCTGAAAGCAGTATCACTGAAATTGGTAAGTACGTTTTACACTATGACGTAATCAATGAGCGTCCTCCCAGCCGGGGGGCCCTCGGTTGATTGTTTTGTGAACCTACCCACTGCCACCCGGTACCCCCATTCTTGCATATAGGGCACTTGCATGTGACGTCACTTTCCACTTTATCTTTTCTTAATTCCGTGTGGCTAAGGAGTGGCAGGTTCTGTAGGGAACAAGAGCAGTTTGGAACTGACTCTGAGCACAAGTGGTGCCCACTCCTATAGGAACGTAGTCACAGCTAAGACTGGGGTCAAAAAATGGTCAGCAGGTCAAGGGGTATTTTTTTTACCATTGGTCAAGCGGTCAAGGACAATCTTGTAACCTGATATTGCTGTCAAAGGCTCAAGAGTATTTTGCAGTGTGGTCAAGTGGTCAGCAGCAAAAAAGACAGTCAAAATTTCTTGTCCTAGCTGTGACTATATATGGGAGTGCCCACCCCTTGTAGCATGTCAACTGCCGCTTTGGCATAACTATCACAGGTGATAATTCAATGATTCTGCTGGTTACTGTGTGAGTATGACAACAACATCCCTTCAGCTACAATTGAACACAGTATACTTTTTCCACACATGTACAGAAGTGCTTTGTGACGTGTTTTATTGATGTCACTGCAAGTGCTCTATACACAGCCAATGCACAAGCTGTTATTGCATACTTACAGTTTAGATTAGGGTCAGGCCCTCATTCATGGCCATTATAATTGACCAATTGCTGCAAAGAACCTAGTTAACTACACATATGTATACCCATAGTTTTGGCCAGCGGTATAACATTACCAGGGCCTGGCTATCTCTGTACATCTAGACCCTTACGAATGGGTGCGGCAGCAGATGGAGGTGGGTGCCAGCCCCAAGGAAGTTCTGCTCTCCCTCGTGGGTGAAGACTGCCCTCTTGTGAGTTCCTGCTTGCCCCCCCCTCCCACCTCACCCCTTACCACTCCACCCCTTCCTCACCTCGCCCCTCATCTTACTGCTTTACCTCCCCCTCACTCACTCACCCAACCCCTTGTCTCCCAACCCCTCACCCAAACCCTAACCGACCTCGTACCTTCCACCTCACTTATTCACCCAAACCCTTACCTCACCCGACCCTTACCTTACCCTTTAACTTGTCCTGTGCCTTTCAGCCCTCAGACCTGGAAGAGGTGGTTCTGTGGAGACTGGTGCTGCAGGTGCTGACCACCGCCCCTCCTAGGAAGCGGCTCTCCCACATCAGCTCAGTCCAGCAGGTGGTGGAACTCATTCAGACGTCCTCCCACATCCTGGTTCTCACTGGAGCTGGGGTTAGTCTTGTCCCCTCAGTCACTGTGTACCACGCCTATTGTTCACACATGCACACACACATACACACACACACACACACACACACACGACACATGCACCCCAGATCTCTGTGTCTTGTGGGATCCCTGACTTCCGTTCCCCTGACGGAGTGTATGCCCGACTTTCTCAGGAATTTCCTGAGTTACCAGATCCCCAGGCTATGTTTGACATCCACTACTTTAGAGATGACCCTCGCCCATTCTTCAGGTTTGCCAAGGTCAGTGAAGTGCTGCTGTGTATGGTACTGTGTAATCATGGAGCTTCTCACATTCTCCCCAGGACATCTTTCCTGGCACGTTTTCACCTGGTCCTAGCCACCACTTCATTGCAGCCCTAGAAAAGAAGGGAAAGCTCTTGCGCAACTATACCCAGAACATTGACACACTTGAGGAGGCTGCAGGAATTTCAAAGGTTATCTACTGCCATGGTATGTATGCACCTGCAGTGGGGTATGCAGGGTCGGGAGTTAGTGTATCCCAAAAGCTCACTACCTCTGCTTTTCCCTTCAGGCTCCTTTGCAACTGCATCATGTTGTGAATGCAACTGGAAAACGGATATACAAACCATTAAAAAGGATGTATTTTCTCAGGTAGGAGTCAGTGTTAGAGCCTTTCAATATAGTTCCACAATATGTCCTCAGTCTGCCTTGTGCTTATGTGCTTTATAGCGGGTGCCAGAGTGCCCTCGCTGTACAGAGCAGGGTAGAGGTGGAGTGCTGAAGCCAGACATTGTCTTCTTTGGGGAAAGCTTACCGGCAACCTTCCACAGACAACTAGAAGAGGACAAAGGCAAGGTTAGCCTGTGGGACTAAGAGGTTCACAGATCACTTATGAGGAAGTGCCTTTACCTGTGCAGGCTGACCTACTGCTAGTGATGGGTTCATCACTGAAAGTACGACCAGTTTCTTTAGTTCCCAGTGAGTTGAATGTTGAGCCTGTGTGCATATACATGATCCACTTGCACTCATTTACACCTGCATTGTAGGTGTTCTTGATCGCTCTGTGCCCCAAGTGCTTATTAATCGGGAACCTCTTAGTCACATGACTTTCGATGTGGAACTTATTGGCTACAGTGATGCAGTGGTCACGGAGCTATGTCGTCGGTTGGGCCAAGGCTGGGAAATGGATGGGAAGGGCACTCCAGCAGGTACATCATGGAAGGCCAGTGTAATTATGCAATTTTATATGTGCATATTGTCCACAAAAACCCATTCTTCCCAGCGAAGGAACATCAGGTAGCATGAGCGTCTAGAACACCTTTCTTATCTGGGCCGTCATCCTGCCTAGTGGCTTCTCTCTTTCTCCAACTTTGTACAGCATGTGTCCTAGCAGCTAGTTGTTTAGGCTTCAAGGACTATCTACCAAACATTACTAGAAACATTTGCTTGCCAATCTGATTACATTCTTGATACATCAGGACGCAAGACTATTGGCTAGTGTTTGTTCATGTTTTATAGAGATCCAGACTGTGAGAAGCCATACCCACCTCTTTCCGGGAGCACTGATGGAAGCAGTTAACAGGGTCGGCCCCTTGGATGTAGGACGGGCAGGGGGTGGAGCTAATTCCGCTGACAGACAGGGAGTTGACCATGACTGTGAACTAGAAAGCAGACCAAAGAGAGCACGGCTGGACACTCAAGAGCAGAGTTAGCTAAAATGTATTACTGCAGAAATAATCACCCTGCAGGTTTATCTATGCCACTGTTGTATAGCTTTTTAATACTGTATTGTACACATCATGACATGTACAGCTATAGCTTTATCTCGGGTACCAGAACAACGTCATCAGATGTGCTAGTGATCGACTGTTTCGGCCTTTGACTGTCGGTCACAGGTCCAGGATATGGTGATGTTTCAGCCGGCTACACATTGGAGAGATGGTGAGGAGGCTGGACACCAGGATGAAGGAGCACTGAGCTAGAGATGCCTGTGAGAAGGGTATGCTGGAGAAGTCAGCAGTCGCTGAACATGCGTGGAAGTAACATCACCCTATCAGATGGAAGGAGACTTCGATGGTGGACCAGGCCAGAAGGAATAGGAGCTTCAACAGTACTATGTGAAAATTGCAGGATTTAAAATCAAATAATAGCGTTAAACAAAGCAGCTCATTTTCCTGCTTGCCATCTCAGACCTAAGCCCTGGGCAGCCCAACTGCCTATATACATACCAGCTACATAAATGTATGGTCATTGTAATAATTGCCACAGTTTGAGCACATTGTACTATACACGTGAGATTAATAGTGGCAGATGGAGTTGAATGAATGTATTTTGTGGGGGGAGGCAAGGCTGTGCCATCGCTTGGGAACCTTAGAATCGGGATACTAAGCACCAGTGCTTATTTTTGAGTACTAGTATTCAAAGTTGCCTATACCTGGGGTGCTTTTAATGGGGTATCACCTACCATGAACTGCAGCTCAGGTATAGTGAAGGTGAATCCAGCTAAGAAATCCGAGTACATGTATAATAGAGAAGTCTTCAGCTACATGTAGATGGTGGATAGTCTTGCGTGGCCAGACCCTCGCTTGCGAGCGAGGGTCTGGCCACGCGAGACTAGATGATGGACTTTAGGATGTTTTATCCATTCACTGAGGTTCTTTGCACGCTGATAGCAACTGCTGACTGATTATGAAAGGTGTCACTTAGTCTACGTAGGTGAGGGTCTGGTCACGCGAGACAGACTAAGTGTCATTCATGTCACTCAATTCCACAGCTGAATTAATTGCAGCCCTTCCCCCACGTGTGTTCATACCGCCAATTAGTCTCGCGCGCCTGCAAGACTAACTGCCAATATTGTCTACGCGCTAGTTATAAAAAGTGCACCTGTCACTTTCTTGCATATTTGAATTTATTTCTATGTTTATCTATCTTTATGGCCACCAGTGGAGTACACAACTCATGATCGAGGCGGCCTATTAAATGGCAGAAGTAAGTGCTGTTGTGCATACGCTCAGTTACCTTGTGCATATCATTTTATTGACAGACATTAAGTGAGTAGCAGATATTTGTAGCAGTACACTTAGACTCTTGCAGCCGTAAAGCACTACCAGGAGCCCATCGCGCTAATGGGCTATTGATACTACTCACCTGCATTTATTGTAGACGCAGGTATTATTTCTGTTCTTTCCCTTATCAGGTGCCGGTACGTACTGCTGCTGGACTTTATGCCACGCTGGAGAGATATAGGAGACCCTGCTGCGCGCATAGAAAGTGAGTTAGACACATGCGTATATTTGCAGGCCATACCAATTTAAGAATAGTAACCGTGGTGTTGCTAAATGTTTCAGCTGTTATAGGACTAACTGGACTGTGTACACATTGCTTGTTCTTTGCCATTGTTATAACCAGAAGAGTGAGCTAGTTACTTGCCATTAGCCATGCTCCCAGCTGCATGTGCCTCTCCCAAAAAGTATATCCCCTGGACATTATAATTCTACCAGTGAAAACTGTCCCTCCTGGTGAATAATGTCCCCTATATTGGAGCGTGTAAATTGGCGGATAACTTCTGAGTCTGGTGATGGTAAGAATTGTTAGTCAATGTAGCAGTCTGACCTTGCACTAGTTACTTACCTGTGGTAGCTATAGCTAGTTATCTAGCAAGAGCTAGCTCGTCAAATGGCTATATATGGCTAGTCTCACTCAAATGGTTATGACTGTGAAAAATCTCGCTAACAGCACTTGGACAAAGGACACAATGGACTACAATAAACAACAAATTCACAGGCGTTCACAGTCCAGGGAGTAGCATTGTTAGTTCAGGCAGGAGGGTGGCTCCAGGTGTACACGTATAGACAGAATGGGTATTATTGTAGGACTCTGTGACCTAGGAACCCTTTGTCAAGCCTTAAATTACTCCAGGGTACTGTTCTTGACCAATATTTGTTGAGGTGAAAATAGGGATGTTTGAGTGACTTTGTGCATGTACCATTAGGAGTGATTTGCAACATTGTTCTCTGCTATCAAATAGACATTTGTAAGCCTTAATACTCAATGAAAGGATCTGGTGTGTAGGCTAAGTTGTAGGGCTCTGGCACAGGAGGTTGTGAGTTCTAGTCCAGATCAGTAGACTCAGTTCTTTTCCCTGCTCTTTTCTCCATTAAAAATTTGCGCCTGCACACCTTTTTTCCCTTCTTGACTTAGATTCTGGCTCTTTTCTCCATAAAAAATTTGCGCCTGCACACCTTTTTTCCCTTCTTGACTTAGATTCTGGCATCCAGGTTAGGTGAGACGGCCATGAAGGATCATCAGGCTATTTCCAGGTCTATAGCAATGTTTTAGAATAGATTTAGCACTTTGCAGAAGTGCTAGTATTACACACAAGCCTAGAATGTTGACGTATTTTTTTTTGTTTACTGAGCAGCCATTATTCATTGTGCAGTATCTCGCGACTTGCATGGGAAACCCCGATGAATTGGTACTAAAATGAAAGAATTAGTTCATTATGATGCCAATATTTAGTGTGGGGATCTCCCTGGAATGTAGTTTGGCCGTTAGTGATCGATCGTTTGTCATGACGCATATATGCGTCATTGGTCGTTTAGCATACAATATCTCATGACGCATATATGCGTCATTGGTCGGTAAAGAGTTAAGCATCATAAAATTATGGTGGTTTATTATTAAGCATTAATACTGTGCTTTGATCATTAGCTTGCCCCTTTCCTTCTCCCCAGTGGTGTGGGTGTGCTGGTGCTGGTGGACTACGATGAAGTGAGTCCTTCCAATGTGAATCTGCAGGTGCTGTTCCCTCATGAGGATGTGGGACGGGGAAGCTGTACTTGAAGGCTTCACCCGGGACAACATTCAGAGTGGTGAGTGTGTGTATGTGTGTGCGTGCAGACCTTATACAATGAATTCACAACTGTAAAGTGTGCAGACCATGTACATGTATAGTAGAATGTGTTGCATGGTTGTCATTTTGGGTAGCAGTAATACATTAATGCATGCAGGAAGTAGCCGTATTCCCAGTTTCCACTCCATGACTTCTTTTAGCATAAATACTTGTAGTTAAAGAGCATAGAGTAAAAAAGAGCCTCTGCATTTATTACTACTTGAGAAAAAAAGCTATGGACTGAAGACTGGGAAAGAGGCTTTGCAGGAAGTGGATGTCATTCGTGCTGCTGTAGTTTACAACCCCTTTCTATCTATTTTCAAGGCAGCACAGGTGTTGGAATTGTATACTGTGATAGTAGAAACTTTCCGTTTCCTATACTGCAGTATAGAGCTGAGTTTGCCATATTTTCAGATATTACCTGGTATTGCAACTACCTGGGAAAGTTAACAAGCCTCCTAGAGTAAAAACTGTGATAATTGTTATGTACTTTACACCCCGTTCCACCTATTTTCATGGCCACACAGGTGCTGGGATTGTATATTAGGACTGTAGAATCTTTCCCGTTCCCCTACTCCAGTATAGAGCTAAAGTTGCCGGCTATTCAGATAATACCTGGTATTGCAACCACCCGGGAAATATAACAAGCCTCGTAGGGCAAAAACAGTGACGATCAATATGTAGTTCACAACCGTTCCAACGCTTGGAATCGGGAATGGAGGAGTTCGAGCCCAAGTTCCGAAGCTTGGAATCGGGAATGGAGGAGCTCCTCCATTCCCGATTCCAAGCGTCAGAACTTGGCTTGAACTCCTCCATTCCCGATTCAAAGCATCGGAACTTGGCTCGAACCCCTCCATTCCCGATTCCAAGCGTCGGAACATGGCTAGAACTCCTCCATTTCCGATTCCAAGCCTCGAACTTGGTTCGAACTCCTACATTCCCGATTCCAAGTGACCGAACTTGGCTCGAACTCCTCCATTTCCGATTCCAAGCGTCGGAACTTAGCTCAAACTCCTCCATTTCAAATTCCGAGCATCCGAACTTGCATCGAACCTCTCCATTCCCGATATCAAGAGTCGGAACTGGGCTCGAACTCCTCCATTTCAGATTCCAAGCCTCGAACTTGGCTCGAACTCCTCCATTCCCGATTCCAAGCGTCGGAACTTGGCTCAAACTCCTCCATTCCCGATTCTAAGCTTCGGAACTGGTCTCGAACTCCTCCATTTCCGATTACAAGCATCGGAACGTGGCTTGAACTCCTCCATTTCCGATTCCAAGCCTCGAACTTGCCTCGAACTCCTCCATTCCCGATTGCAAGCGTCGGAACTTGGCTAGAACTCCTCCATTTCCGATTCTAAGCCTCGAACTTGGTTCGAACTCCTCCATTCCCGACTCCAAGGGACCGAACTTGGCTCGAACTCCTCCATTTCCGATTCCAAGCGTCCAAACTTGGGTCGAACTCCTCCATTCCCGATATCAAGAGTCGGAACTGGGCTCGAACTCCACCATTTTCGATTCCAAGCATGGGAACTTGGCTCAAACTCTTCCATTCCCGATTCCAAGCGTCAGAACATGGCTCCAACTCCTCCATTTCCAATTCCAAGCATCCGAACTTGGCTCGAACTCCTCCATTCCCGATTCCAAGCGTAGGAACTTGGCTCGAACTCCTCCATTCCCGATTCCAAGCGTCGGAACTTGGCTCGAACTCTTCCATTTCCGATTCCAAAGTCCGAACTTGGCTCGAACTCCTCCATTTCCGATTCCAAGGTCCGAACTGGGCTCGAACTCCTCCATTTCCGATTCCAAGCGTCCGAACTTGGGTCGAACTCCTCCATTCCCGATATCAAGAGTCGGAACTGGGCTCGAACTCCTCCATTTTCGATTCCAAGCATGGGAACTTGGCTCGAACTCTTCCATTCCCGATTCCAAGCGTCGGAACATGGCTCGAACTCCTCCATTTCCGATTCCAAGCATCCGAACTTGGCTCGAACTCCTCCATTCCCGATTCTAAGCTTCGTAACCTGTCTCAATCTTAACCAATTCCGAATACTGGCTTCGGAACTTGGTTCGAACTCCTCCATTTCCGTTTCCAAGCGTCCGAACTTGGCTCGAACTCCTCTATTCCCGATTCCAAGCTTTGGAACATGTCTCGAACTCCTCCATTTCCGATTCCAAGTTTCCGAACTTGGCTCGAACTCCTCCAATACCGATTCCAAGCATCTGAACTTGGCTCAAACTCCTCCAATTCCGATTCCAAGCGTCCAAACTTGGCTCGAACTCCTCCATTCCCGATTCCAAGCGTCCGAACTTGTCTCGAACTCCTCCAATTACGATTCCAAGCTTTCGAACTTTCCTCGAACTGCTCCATTCCCGTTTCCAAGCTTCGGAACTTGTCTCAATCTCAACCATTTCCGATTCCTGGCTTCGGAACTTTGTTCGAACTCCTCCAATTCCATTTCCAAGCGTCCGAACTTGGCTCAAACTCCACTATTCCCAATTCCAAGCGTCGAATCTTGGCTCGAACTCCTCCATTCCCGATTCCAAGCGACAGAAATTGGCTCGAACTCCACCAATTCCGATTCCAATCGTCCGAAATTGGTTCGAACTCCTCCATTTCCGATTCTAAGTTTCGGAACTTGTCTCGAACTCTACCATTTCCGATTCCAGGCATCGCAACTTGGTTCGAACTCCTCCATTACCGATTCCAAGCGTCCGAACTTGGCTCGAACTCCTCCATTCCCGATTCCAAGCGTCGGAACATGGCTCGAACTCCTCCAATGCCGATTCAAAGCTTCCGAACTTGTCTCGAACTCCTCCATTCCCGATTCCAAGCTTTGGAACTTGTCTCGAACTCTACCATTCCCGATTCCAAGCGTCCGAACTGAACTCGAACTCCTCCATTCCCTGTTCCAAGCGTCGGATCTTGGCTCGAACTCCTCCATTTCCAATTCCAAGATTCCGAACTTGGCTCGAACTCCTCCATTCCCGATTCCAAGCGTCCGAACTTGGCTCGAACTCCTCCAATTCCGATTCCAAGCTTACGAACAAGGCTCGAACTCAACCAATACCGATTGCAAGCTTCTGAACATTGTTCGAACTCCTCCATTTCCGATTCCAAGCGTCAGAACTTGGCTCGAACTCCTCCATTCCCGATTCCAAGCGTCCGAACTTGGCTCGACCTCCTCCAATTCTGATTCCAAGCGTTTGAACTTGGCTCGAACTCCTCCATTCCCAATTCCAAGCTTCGGAACTTTTCTCGAACTCTAGCATTTCTGATTCCAGGCATCGGAACTTGGTTCGAACTCCTACATTGCCGATTCCAAGCGTCCAAACTTGGCTCAAACTCCTCCATTCCTAATTCCAAGCTTTGGAACTTGTCTCGAACTCTACCATTTCCGATTCTAGGCATCGGAACTTGGTTCGAACTCCTCCATTTCCGATTCCAAGCGTCCGAACTTAGCTCGAACTCCTCCCTTCCCGATTCCAAGCTTCCGAACTAGGCTCGAACTCTCCCATTCCCGATTCCAAGCTTCGGAACTTAGCTCGAACTCTTCCAATACCGATTCCAAGCTTCCGAACATGGCTCGAACTTCATTTCCGATTCCAAGCTTCGGAACTTTGTTCGAAATTCGCCAATACCGATTCCGAGCGTCCGAACTTGGCTCGAACTCCACCATTCCCTTTCCCAAGCGTCCGAACTTGGCTCGAACTCCTCCATTCCCGATTCCAAGCTTCCGAACTAAGCTCGAACTCTCCCATTCCCGATTCCAAGCTTCGGAACTTAGCTCGAACTCTTCCAATACCGATTCCAAGCTTCCGAACATGGCTCGAACTTCATTTCCGATTCCAAGCTTCGGAACTTTGTTCGAAATTCGCCAATACCGATTCCGAGCGTCCGAACTTGGCTCGAACTCCACCATTCCCTTTCCCAAGCGTCCGAACTTGGCTCGAACTCCTCCATTCCCGATTTCCCAAGCGTCCGAACTTGGCTCGAACTCCTCCAATTCCGATTTCAAGAGTCCGAACTTGTCTTGAACTCCTCCAATTCCGATTCCAAGAGTCTGAATTTGGCTAGAATTCCTCCATTCCCGATTACAAGCTTCGGAACTTGTCTCTATCTCTACCATTTCCGATTCCATGCATCGGAGTTTGGTTCGAACTCCTCCTTTTCCGATTCTAAGTGTCCGAACTAGGCTCGAACTCCTCCATTCCCGATTCCAAGTATCGGTACTGTGCTCGAACTCCACCATTTCCGATTCTAAACATCCGAACTTGGCGCGAACTCCTGCATTCCCGATTCCAAGCGTCAGAACATGGCTCGAACTCCTCCATTTCCGATTCCAAGCATCCCAACTTGGCTCGAACTCCTCCATTCCTGATTCCAAGCATAGGAACTTGGCTCGAACTCCTCCATTCCCGATTCCAAGCTTCGGAACTTGGCTCGAACTCTTCCATTTCCGATTCCAAAGTCCGAACTGGGCTTGAACTCCTCCATTTCCGATTCCAAGCGTCCGAACTTGGGTCGAACTCCTCCATTCCCGATATCAAGAGTCGGAACTGGGCTCGAACTCCTCCATTTTCGATTCCAAGCATGGGAACTTGGCTCGAACTCTTCCATTCCCGATTCCAAGCGTCGGAACATGGCTCGAACTCCTCCATTTCCGATTCCAAGCATCCGAACTTGGCTCGAACTCCTCCATTCCCGATTCTAAGCTTCGTAACCTGTCTCAATCTTAACCAATTCCGAATACTGGCTTCGGAACTTGGTTCGAACTCCTCCATTTCCGTTTCCAAGCGTCCGAACTTGGCTCGAACTCCTCTATTCCCGATTCCAAGCTTTGGAACATGTCTCGAACTCCTCCATTTCCGATTCCAAGTTTCCGAACTTGGCTCGAACTCCTCCAATACCGATTCCAAGCATCCGAACTTGGCTCAAACTCCTCCAATTCCGATTCCAAGTGTCCAAACTTGGCTCGAACTCCTCCAATCCCAATTCTAAGCTTCGGAACTTGTCTCGAACTCTACCATTTCCGATTCCAGTCACCGGAACTTGATTCGAACTCATCCATTTCCGATTCCATGCGTCTAAACTTGGCTCGAACTCCTCCATTCCCGATTCCAACTGTTTAACTTGTCTCGAACTACACTATTCCCGATTCCAAGCTTCCGAACTTGGCTCGAACTCCTCCAATACCGATTCCAAGCGTCCGAACATGGTTCGAACTCCTCCAATTCCGATTCCAAGCGTTTGAACTTGGCTCCAACTCCTCCATTCCCGATTCCAAGCGTCCGAACTTGTCTCGAACTCCTCCAATTACGATTCCAAGCTTTCGAACTTTCCTCGAACTGCTCCATTCCCGTTTCCAAGCTTCGGAACTTGTCTCAATCTCAACCATTTCCGATTCCTGGCTTCGGAACTTTGTTCGAACTCCTCCAATTCCATTTCCAAGCGTCCGAACTTGGCTCAAACTCCACTATTCCCAATTCCAAGCGTCGAATCTTGGCTCGAACTCCTCCATTCCCGATTCCAAGCGACAGAAATTGGCTCGAACTCCACCAATTCCGATTCCAATCGTCCGAAATTGGTTCGAACTCCTCCATTTCCGATTCTAAGTTTCGGAACTTGTCTCGAACTCTACCATTTCCGATTCCAGGCATCGCAACTTGGTTCGAACTCCTCCATTACCGATTCCAAGCGTCCGAACTTGGCTCGAACTCCTCCATTCCCGATTCCAAGCGTCGGAACATGGCTCGAACTCCTCCAATGCCGATTCAAAGAGTCAGAACTTGTCTCGAACTCCTCCATTCCCGATTCCAAGCTTTGGAACTTGTCTCGAACTCCACCATTCCCGATTCCAAGCGTCCGAACTGAACTCGAACTCCTCCATTCCCGATTCCAAGCGTCCGAACTTGGCTCGAACTCCTCCATTTCCGATTCCAAGCGTCCGAACTTGGCTCGAACTCCTCCAATTCCGATTCCAAGCTTACGAACAAGGCTCGAACTCAACCAATACCGATTGCAAGCTTCTGAACATTGTTCGAACTCCTCCATTTCCGATTCCAAGCGTCAGAACTTGGCTCGAACTCCTCCATTCCCGATTCCAAGCGTCCGAACTTGGCTCGACCTCCTCCAATTCTGATTCCAAGCGTTTGAACTTGGCTCGAACTCCTCCATTCCCAATTCCAAGCTTCGGAACTTTTCTCGAACTCTAGCATTTCTGATTCCAGGCATCGGAACTTGGTTCGAACTCCTACATTGCCGATTCCAAGCGTCCAAACTTGGCTCAAACTCCTCCATTCCTGATTCCAAGCTTTGGAACTTGTCTCGAACTCTACCATTTCCGATTCTAGGCATCGGAACTTGGTTCGAACTCCTCCATTTCCGATTCCAAGCGTCCGAACTTGGCTCGAACTCCTCCATTCCCGATTCCAAGCTTCCGAACTAGGCTCGAACTCTCCCATTCCCGAATCCAAGCTTCGGAACTTAGCTCGAACTCTTCCAATACCGATTCCAAGCTTCCGAACATGGCTCGAACTTCATTTCCGATTCCAAGCTTCGGAACTTTGTTCGAAATTCGCCAATACCGATTCCGAGCGTCCGAACTTGGCTCGAACTCCACCATTCCCTTTCCCAAGCGTCCGAACTTGGCTCGAACTCCTCCATTCCCGATTTCAAGAGTCCGAACTTGTCTCGAACTCCTCCAATTCCGATTCCAAGAGTCTGAATTTGGCTAGAATTCCTCCATTCCCGATTACAAGCTTCGGAACTTGTCTCTATCTCTACCATTTCCGATTCCATGCATCGGAGTTTGGTTCGAACTCCTCCTTTTCCGATTCCAAGTGTCCGAACTAGGCTCGAACTCCTCCATTCCCGATTCCAAGTATCGGTACTGTGCTCGAACTCCACTATTTCCGATTCTAAACATCCGAACTTGGCGCGAACTCCTGCATTCCCGATTCCAAGCGTCGGAACTTGGCTCGAACTCCTCCATTTCCGATTACAAGCGTCCGAACTTGGCTCAAACTCCTCCATTCCCGATTCCAAGCTTCGGAACTTGTCTCGAACTCCAATATTCCCGATTCCAAGCATCCGAACTCGGCTCGAACTCCTCCATTTCCAATTCCAAGCGTCTGAACTTCGCTCAAACTCCTCCATTTCCGATTCCAAGCTTCGTAACTTGTCTCGAACTCCAATATTCCCGATTCCAAGATTCCGAACTTAGCTCGAACTCCTCCATTCCCGATTTCAAGCTTTGGAACTTGTCTCGAATTCCACTATTCCCGATTCCAAGCGTCCGAACTTGCCTCAAACTCCTCCGTTCCCGATTGCAAGCGTCCGAACTTGGCTCGAACTCCTCCATTCCTGATTCCAAGCGTCGGAACTTGGCTTGAACTCCTTGAATTCCGATTGCAAGCGTCGGAATTTGGCTCGAACACCTTCATTCCCAAATCCAAGCGTCCGAACATGGTTCGAACTCCTCCAATTCCGATTCCTGCCTTTCTTCTTTTGTTTCTTTCCTCGAGATTTCGACATGGCAATAGCTAGCTAGCTAGCATGCAGTGGCCGGGATTGACGGTATCACGTGTGCCGGTACCACACCTTCTGATGATGAAGTCATCGGTTTATAATTATTGTTAAATTATAATACGGCTAGAGGCTATTGTTCTCTGGTTGGGGTTATAGGAGTAAAGCTAATGATATACTCTTCTTTTCTTTACTTTCAGGAGGTGTTTCCCCTACCTGCCTTGCCTGCATGATCCACGTTTTTTGGATCGTAGACGTTACAAACTAAGGGTGGTGTAGACAGAGGAGATCAACTTCGGCAATATTATACTGTTCGGGCCAAATCACAGAAGATGTACAAGTACATTTTTTGGTTTTTAGTGGATGTCACTATGACCAACGCACACATTTTGTACAAGTTCACACCCCAGACAGGCAAGTATCTGCCACTAAAGGAATTCCGTGCCCAGCTTGCAAGGGAACTGATTGGGGACTACAACAGCAGGAAGCAACTCGGACGGCCAAGTCTAGTGCCAGTTATAAGTTCCAGTAGTGAAGTGCAGGCTTTGAATCACTTCCCCCGTAAAACCCAGAAGGGCCGCTGCCGTAAATGTCAAACTGGCTACACATCATGGTATTGCAGGGAGTGTGGGCTGCGACTTTGTCACAGTGGCACTGATGATGACTGCTTTATGCAGTACCACATCCAGAAGCACCTATACAACTAAACTGACTTATTTACATACACCTAGTAGGCTAGTAAAGCAGTATTATTCATGGTTATAATACATACACTTGTATGCTTCTACCCCATAGCTTTCTTACCCTTCTAAGTAGCCACTACTCACCTGAAAGCTTCATCATCGTTTTCAAGGGCTCTCCTTCCTCAGTACCAGGTTTCTTCTCCATTAGCACTCGCTTCATATTAGGTTGATCAATACGTCATTCCGCGTTTTGTTCGCGGTAGTACATCGAGAATCGCTCAGCTTCACAGGCACATCCCATCAATGTTTGTTGATTGAATTGGCACTCCAGGACTACTACCGACTCTGAGATTGTCAAATAATAGCTTGGTGTTCATCAAATGCATCAGCAGTGGGAGCTTGACAGCTATACATCGACTGTCATCACGACAACGTACCGACATTGTCATTAGTTCGGGTCCCACGGACTCCCTCCATAAAACTTCTTACAATATCACTCGAAACGCTGTATATTACTACTTTTACACACGTTTTCTACTTCGCTATAAAAAATTAGAGCCAGTAAAGCCGTCTTCTAACTCAACCAGCCATTTTTATTTGACCTCTTTTACCTCGTGCTCCAAGCGGAAATTAATTCGGTTAATGACAGTACGCTACGCATGCGCATTACGGTAATTAAAGGGTTAATACCCTATCTATACCGTCGAAGTTTCAACCACATTAAATTAGCTCTAGTACAGGCAGGAACGCAGCTTTTACAATTTAATCTTTTGCAAAGCGTTGCCCAACCTATTGGCTATACTCTCGTCAGTTTCACTTAATTGGCAGTTAACTCTAAGATAGTTATTTCCGCTATTCTAGTTAGATACCTGTAGTAGTGTACTATTACTGTATGTAGGCATCACACTTGATTAAAATAGCTCTAGAAAACATATCCTCTACTACCACCTGCCAATTCAAGAAAGGAATTCCGGGCTTAGGAAGTAATCAGTATCGTGGCCCCACCACACATACATAGCTCTAGGGTCCCACACTGCCCCTCCGACTCATGGGAATAGGGTCTGCCCACTGCGGCACCTGTATTAATACCCTATCCATACCGTCTAAGTTTCAACTCCATTAAATTAGCTCTAGTACAGGCAGGAACGCAGTTTTTACAATTTAGCCTTTTGCTAAGCTTTCCCTAACCTATTGGCTATTTTCTCATCAGTTTTACTTAATTGGCGGTTAACACTAAGATAATTATTTCCGCTGTTCTAGTTAGATACCTGTAGTAGTGTACTATTACTGTATGTACGCTAACACTTGATTAAAATAGCTCTAGAAACATATACTCTACTACCACCTGCCAATTCAAGAAAGGAATTCCGGGCCCTAGGATGTATCAGTATCTTGGCCCCACCTCAAAGACATAGCTCTGGGTCCCAGTTCGACCATCCGACACATGGGAATGGGGCCTTCCCACTGCGGCACGTGCATTAATACCCTATCTATACAGTCTAAGTTTTAACACAACTAAATTAGCTCTAGTACAGGTAGGAACGCAGCTATTACTGTTTAGTTTTTTGCGAAGCGTTCCTCAACCAATTGGCTATACTCTCGTTAGTTTCACTTAATTGGCGGATAACTCTAAGATAGTTATTTCCGCTGTTTTAGTTAGATACCTGTAGTAGTGTACTACTACTCTATGTAGGCTCACACTTGATTAAAATAGCTCTAGAAACATATACACTACTACCACTTTCCAATTCAACAAAGGAATTCCGGGCCTAGGAAGTAATCAGTATCGTGGCCCCACCCCTCAGACATAGCTCTTGTTCCCAGTCTGCCCTCCGACCTATGGGAATGGGGCCTGCCAACTGCGGCACCTACATTAATACCCTATCCATACCGTCTAACTTTCAACCCCATTAAATTAGCTCTAGTACAGGCAGGAACGCAGCTTTTAAATTTAATCTTTTGCGAAGCGTTGCTCAACCTATTGGCTATACTCTCGTCAGTTTCACTTAATTGGCAGTTAACTCTAAGACAGTTATTTCCACTATTCTAGTTAGATACCTGTAGTAGTGTACTATTACTCTATGTAGGCTCACACTTGATTAAAATAGCTCTAGAAAACATATCCTCTACTACCACCTGCCAATTCAAGAAAGGAATTCCGGGCCTAGGAAGTAATCAGTATCGTGGCCCCATCCCTAAGACATAGCTCTGCATCCAAGACTGCCCCTCCAACTCATGGGAATGCGGTCTGCCCACTGTTGCACCTGCATTAATACCCTACCCATACCGTCTAAGTTTCAACCGCATTAAATTAGCTCTAGTACAGGTAGGAACGCAGTTTTTACAATTTAGTCTTTTGCTAAGCGTTCCCTAACCTATTGGCTATTTTCTCGTCAGTTTTACTTAGTTGGCAGTTAACTCTAAGATAGTTATTTCCGCTGTTCTAGTTAGATACCTGTAGTAGTGTACTATTATTCTTTGTAGGCTCACACTTGAATAAAATAGATCTAGAAACATATACTCTACTACCACCTGCCAATTTAAGAAAGGAATTCCGGGCCGTAGGAAGTATCTGCATCATGGCCCCACCTCAAAGACATAGCTCTGGGTCCCAGATCGACCTTCCGACCCATTGCAATGCTGCCTGCCCACTGCGGCACCTGCATTAATACCCTATCTATACAGTCTAAGATTTAACCCAATTAAATTAGCTCTAGTACAGGCAGGAACGCAGTTTTTACAATTTAGTCGTTTGCTAGGCGTTCCCTAACCTAATTGCTATTTTCTCGTGAGGTTCACTTAATTGGCGGTTAACTCTAAGATAGTTATTTCTGCTGTTCTAGTTAGATACCTGTAGTAGTGTACTATTACTCTATGTAGGCTCACACTTGATTAATATAGCTCGAGAAACATATACACTACCATCACCTACCTATTCAAGAAAGGAATTCCGGGCACTAGGAAGTAATCAGTATCGTTGCCCCACCCCCCAGACATAGCTCTGCGTCCAAGTCTTCCCTCCGACCCTTGGGACTGGGGCCTGCCTACTGCGTCGCCTGCATTAATACCCTGTCTATACAGTCTAAGTTTCAACGTCATTAAATTAGATCTAGTACAGGCAGGAACGCAGCTTTTACTCTTTTGCAAAGCGTTGCCCAACCTATTGGCCATACTCCCGTCAGTTTCACTTAATTGGCAGTTAATTCTATGACAGTTATTACCGCTATTCTAGTTGGATACCTGTAGTAGAGTACTATTACTCTATGTAGGCTCACACTTGATTAAAATAGCTCTAGAAAGCATATCCTCTGCTACCACCTGCCAATTTAAGAAAGGAATTCCGGGCCTAGGAAGTCATCAGTATCGTGGCCCCACCCCTCAGACATGGCTCTGGGTCCCAGACTGCCACTCCGACTCATGGGAATGTGGCCTGCCCACTGCAGCACGTGTATTAATACCCTACCCATACCGTCTAAGTTTCAACCCCATTAAATTAGCTCTAGTACAGGCAGGAACGCAGTTTTTACAATTTAGTCTTTTGCTAAGCGTTCCATAATCTATTGGCTATTTTCTCGTCAGTTTTACTTAATTGGCGGTTAACTCTTAGATAGTTATTTCCGCTGTTCTAGATAGATACCTGCAGTAGTGTACTATTACTCTATGTAGGCTCACACTTGAATAAAATAGCTCTAAAAACATATACTCTTCTACCACCTGCCAATTCAAGAAAGGAATTCCGAGCCCTAGGAAGTATCTGTATCGTGGCCCCACCTCAAAGACATAGCTCTGGGTCCCAGATCGACCCTCCGACCCATGGGACTGTGGCCTACTCACTGCGGCACCTGTATTAATACCCTATCCATACCGTCTAAGTTTCAATCCCATTAAATTAGCTCTAGTACAGGCAGGAACGCAGTTTTTACAATTTAATATTTTGCTAAGCGTTCCCTAACCTATTGGCTATTTTCTCGTCAGTTTCACTTAATTGGCGGTTAACTCTAAGATAGTTATTTCCGCTGTTGTAGTTAGATAGCTGTAGAAGTGTACTATTACTGTATTTACGCTAACACTTGATTAAAATAGCTCTTGAAACATATACTCTACTACCACCTGCCAATTCAAGAAAGGAATTCCGGGCCATAGGAAGTATCAGTATCATGGCCCCACCTCAAAGACATAGCTCTGGGTCCCAGTCTGCCACTCCGACACATGGGGTTGGGTTTGGGGTTGGGGTTGGGGTTGGGGTTGGGGTTGGGGTTGGGGTTAGGGTTAGGTATATCCTTACAAAGGTTACAACAGCTACTTAGCTACACACCATAGCACAACCAAGGATATGGTTAGTTAGGGACTGGCCCACTCTAGGCCTCTAGATAGGAATGTAGCTGCAGTACCTGCACAATAGCATTTAATGAAGAAACTTGTCTCCTCCCCCTCACCGAATGAGTGGGAGGAGCCAAGGTCTGGGTGCAAGACGAAGTGTGGTATTGAAGTATTGTATTAATTAGTGGCACTTTCAGTGCTTAATAGCTAGCAAAGCTATGCGTTGTTAGCAGTTGTTAGGTGAGGTGATGAAATATTTTACTAATGAGTGTCACTTTGAGTGTTAGCTAGCAGAAAAATGCAGTACAAAGTGTGACTACAGAGCAGACATGTGATTTTGAATGGGTATAAATGCTGTGGCAGTGGCACCAACATCATTTTTGAGGCAAATTGTAGCAAAGACGATCAAGTAAATGGCTGCCTCAGAAATAACAACAGTTGAGCTGGCAGGGAAGACACTGCCTTGCTACCAGGAAGGAGAAGAGACATACATACTGTACGCGAACTTGATGAAAGAGTTCGAACTCGCTGAAAACATCAGCCTATCCACACAGCAGCGCCGGAAGAACAAAATTGCGAGCACAGACCAACACTGCCCTTCTCAGCACCTGAATTGCCTGAAGGATGCTGGGCTGGTGTCACGAGGAGCAAAGAACGTTGCAGTACTGACGACAAACCAGGCTCAGCAACTGCTCCAGCTCTACAAAGTTCCAGTCGAGACAAATGTAGCTGCTGAAAACACTCAGGAAAGTGCAAGGGAAGAGGACACCCCAAGCATTGATCCCACTGTGCCTAATGAACAGCAGGACAATCCACAACCTCAAAGCAGTAGTGCCCTAGAGCTGCCCATTGCAATCGAGTCTGACTCAGACGGGGAACAACCAGGCCCACCCCCCGCAAAGGCTGCAAGGCTCACCAGAAAGATGCAGCTCAACCTGGAGTTGCACAAAGACGTGGACCTACAAATGAAGCAGCTCGCATCCTTCTGGACAAAGGACATCAACCACAAGCGAGGAGGTTAGCCACTATCAGCAACAACAGCTGGCAAGACCAAGGAGAGACTGCTCAGTGAGTATACCTGTTGATGCACTCTACATGTATTCTAATGGCAATTGTACTTGTAAGATACACATTCACTGGTCCCAAACTCTCACTTGCAGCATTCCTGTTTTTTTTTGGAAAAGCATACGCAGCACGATCCACGACTGGAGCTCCTCAATAACCTACAAATCGTGGACATCTTCCTAAACTTTCTGAAGGTATTTTATCCACCCCATGTACACCAGCAATCATACTTCCATATCATGCATACGTAATCTTAACACTACACACTTGCACTAACCCTCTTTTGTATTTACAGGAGGAGCGCAAAGTACAGCCAGGCACACTCGCAGGTTACTGCCAGGTGATAAACAGGGGACTGAAATTCCTTGCCGTCCAGGAGGGTTTAGAGACTACCGATGCTCAACAATACATCCGATCGTTAACTAGTCGTTTCCAGAGGGAGGCGTCTACTAGTCCCAAGAGTTGGCAACAGCTCAGTTGGGAAAACAAGTGGCTGCATTGGGAGGAGATATTAAAGGTGGTGAAGGACCAGCAGGAATCGTACGAATCACAAGTGAGGCCTTTGGACAGGGCAGTGGAATCACAAAAATATGCTACACTACTGCTGTACACAACAGTTCCACCCGGCCGAGCGAAGGAATACCGGACCCTGAGAATACAACGACACTCCGGCCCATTCAAATCAAATGGCAAAGATCAGTCAAATCTCCTACATTATGGACCGCAGGTGGCCATGCTCCAAGTGGGAGAGTATAAAAATGCAAAACACCTTGGTACACGCCATATCGATCTAGTGCCCGTACAGGTGCTGACGTCACACCTCCACGATTTCCTGGAGAGGGACCGGCCCCTTCTTCTCAAAGGAAATCCTGATCGTGGCTACCTGTTTGTGGTAAGTAATAGCTGATTTCATTTTTGTAACTCCTATTTGAAATGCTAACCTCACTTGTACACAGGATGAAAATGGCGGGCCTTTTGCGGAGTCCAACTGGACCAGATACATCCAGGGGATCTTCCAGGAGCACGCAGGGGCGAGTATTGGCCCCAATGCTCTGAGGTCGGCGTTCGTAACCTTTATGATGGATGGTCAAGTGGAGGCTGATGAAGAAACTCAGAGAGCAGTGGCTTATGCGATGAGGCACTCAAGTCGCTATGTAAGCAACAATTTACTGCTTTAGATGCTTATATAATTATTATGACTTCAATGTGAATTATCTTAATGGGTAATGGAGGATAGTTAAAGCGCTGTGCTCCTTGGAACCAAACTTTATTCTCTCCCATATGCAGCAAAAGCAAGTTTACGACCGGCGTACAACTCAGGACAAGAGTGCAAAGGCAGTTAAACTTACTTCTTCAGTAGCAGGAACAGCCTTGTGCAGCAACTCCACCACCAAACATGACGGAGATGGGGATGTCATTTCAGAGCAAGGTGACATCGTTGCTCTAGTCAAAGAGCACTCTACTCGTGCAGCGCCACAGATTCTCCTCGGTAAAGTATTGAGAGTCAGTCTCCGTGAACGGGAGTTGCTGCTGGCACACCTACAGGAAGTGGAAGAGTCAAAGTATCAGCTTACAGTAGGGCAAAATACCTGGACAGAAAGCTTTGACGCAATAGTGTTCCCAGTCGATGTAGTTTATGACAACATAGCTGGTGTGTACACACTGCGATCCTCACATTTGGAGATACATAAGATTGTTAAAAAGGACTAAACTTCTACCTACATGTATGTAACAACCACTCATTATCTTTGTATGAATGACTGCTGTACTGTTGTGAAATTTTCTAGAGTTCATGGCTATAATACACACTCTCGTTCCTTTGTCAATTTGCATGAAAATAATACCTGGGCCACCTTGCTACTGATAATTAATTGCTAAATGTACTACACTTATGAGTATCCATGATACCCACAAAAAACATTAAAATACTAGCAGCTACACACAGACACACACACACACCACACAAGGCAGATATACTGGCCACGTACGTACGTACGTACTTAAGAGCCCGGGCTTAGGGCAGGCAGAGAGGGTGACTTATGTTTTACGTGCCCGCACTAGATACCTATCTGTCACACAGCCAGTCAGTCAGTCCACGATGATTTTTTATCAAGCCACACTGCCATACGGATACCAGCCCATAGTAAGAGCCATTGATGGATGCTTGATATGAAATCATCGGGCCAACCAAAGGCTGCATGTTGTGTGACCAGCCTAACCCTGACTACTCACCTACACGAGCCTCTCCAGTGCTCGCTCGCTCTTGCTAGGACCTCCTGGAGCGAGTCCTGGAATGAATGAATGCATGGACAATCAATCAAGCTAGCTTTGCTGACTTAGATTTCGGCCCGTTAAAAGACCGCTATATGGGGAGCTCAGCAGACATACATACATACATACATACATAGCATTGCTCCTTCCGAGTATTTTAATGTTTTTCATGGCTATCACGGATAGCTCACAGAGTGTGTGTGTGTAGTACATTTAGCAGCTACACACAGACACACACACACACCACACAAGGCAGATATACTGGCCACGTACGTACGTACGTACTTAAGAGCCCGGGCTTAGGGCAGGCAGAGAGGGTGACTTATGTTTTACGTGCCCGCACTAGATACGTATCTGTCACACAGCCAGTCAGTCAGTCCACGATGTATGGTGGTGCTGTTCAGTTTTAGCTGTATAACGGCCCTCTGTGCAAACTTGTTGTTGTAATAGCTTTCGAATACATTAATGCACGTCAGCTACACGGTCACTGTACTGCTGTGTCCACCACAGTGACAGAAATGGGATCACAGCAATGGGTAGTAGCGCTAGCCATGGTCATTACGTGATCTATGCCGTCAGTATAGACCCGTGGGAAAGCCTGTTTGTAGAGCAGCCTAGATGTCACCTCTGTACCAATATAATTTTAAATAGTCAGAATTTTGCAGTGAAAGAGCTCATACTGCATAATTGCAGTAAATGTTGCACTTGTGCAGTAAGCTAAGGCCTTCACCGGGCCGGGTGAGGTTTGGGCGTGGGCGGAGTCACGCGCACTCCACAGTGCGTCTGTAATGCTCTCATACCCCTAAGTAATTATCTCATGCATACCATTAATGAAAAATTATATATAGGTCGAGTCAAATTAAGCGATGATATTTAAGGAGGATGAGTCAGGAAATTATTCCAGAATGGAAATAATAGAGTTATGAACAAAAGAAAAATAATAAGAATTAGTTCGAACAAAGAGTTCAAGGGTTGAGTGAGTTCAAGCAAATTCCACAAGCATGAAATATAGACACCACAGAACCATATGGTCCTTAGTTTGCAGTGTCTACAACCCATGAAGGTGGATCATGCAAGCAAGGCAGGTCGGGGAAACACCTCCTGCAATTACAGAAAGAAAAGCATATCATTAGCTTCATTCCTAGTGACGTTATAACCCCAACCAGAGAACAATAGCTGGCTACTGTTCTCTGGTTGGGGTTAGTCAAAATTCCCATAACATTTCATGCATAGTGAAACATTTCTGCATTCACACTAGGGCTAGTGAAAGTATAGCGGAGGCTACTGTTCTCTGGTTGGGGTTAGTCAAAATTCCCATAACATTTTATGCATAGTGAAACATTTCTGCATTCACACTAGGGCTAGTGAAAGTTTAGCGGAGGCTAGGGTTAGGGTTAGAAGTTTGGGTTTTGTGTTGGGGTTGGGTTCTGTTTGAGCAGGGTTTGTCCTTTTCCTTCATGTCAAGGTTCGCGGAGGTGTTTAGGGACAAACCCTGCCCCAGGTTTGGGGTTGGTGTTGGGTTTGGGTTTGGGGTTGGGGTTGGGTTTGGTGGGACACACCCTGCCTCAGGGTTGGGGTTGGGGTTGGGTTTGGGTTTGGGGTTGGGGTTGGGTTTGGTGGGCAGGGTTGGGGTCGGGGTTGGGACTGGGGTATCAGGGTTTGGGTCTGGGTCCAGTCCAGGGTCGGGTTTCGGTTTCGGGTTCGGGTTTGGGTTCGGTGTTGGGGTTTGCCTCGGTACCGTTCCCTTGACAAGGGACCTCGACCGGGTGATGTGCCGGTTCCATTCCAGCTTGGACTCCATTCCGTTCGGCCGGTTCCCGGTTCCGTTCCTTGATTGGGAGGGGTTCCGTACCAGACGACACGGGCGTATGACCCTGATGTATAGATTCCCATTCCAGACAGACTGCCTCTGTCCCAGTCCCATTCCGCAAGCGGGTATCTCCCGAGCGACGTGTGGATCAGGAATGCGCCCGATTTTGAAGGCTTCCATTCCAGACAACACGGGCGTGTGAACCTGATGTATAGACACCCTTTCCATAAGGACTGTCTCAGTCCCAGCTCCATTCCTCCACGTCTGGAACCGGAATGCTCCCGGATTCGGACGGGTTCCGTTCCAGACGACACGGGCGTGTGACCCTAACGTACAGAAACCCATTCCAAACGGATGGTCTCTGTCCGAGTCCCATTCGGCCAGCGAGTCTCAGCCGTGTGACGTCTGGAACCGGAATGCGCCCGAATGGGGACGGCTTCCATTCCAGACGACACGGGCGTGTGACCCTGATGTATATACACCCATTCCAGACTGATGATCACAGTTCCAGTTCCATTCCACTTCTGTGGAACCGGAACGGTCCCGGACAGACTTTCCGTTCAGTTCCGGCACGTGGAATCGAATCTGGCAGTACCCCGGTTCCATTCTGCATGGTATCGGACCATAACCATAACCCTAACCCTAACCCTAAATCTTCACGTTCCCAATCCCGCCCAAGTTTTCTGGACGCGGGACCTGCGGCATTGGACTTGGCTCGCTCTCTACTTGTTTTTTTTTTTGTAAGTTCCCAGACCGGGAATTTTTTCTTCCATAGTAAATTCATAGGCTCAAAAGCTTGCTGATGTGCTGAAAATGGCTTTGGGAGTGGTTTCCCAGATCTATGGGATGGCGGTTATGCAAAGTGCCCAGAAAATGAAGTAAACTTACGTCGCACTTTACTTTGGCCTATTGGACCAAACTTGAAGACTTCAAACGGCCGTAACTCTTCGGAGAAAGGTCCGATCCGGCTGAAACTTGGAGGTCATGCCCGGACACACCCCCTGACTACGCCCCCATAATCAGTTCCCGTTCGGATCCGTTCCGGTTCTAACCCCATTCCGGGCGCCAGAGTTGCGGTCCCGTTCCGCTTCCGGGTGGTATGGGAATCCGACTCTGACCACCTGGTTCCGTTCCATTCCGGTCACTCCCATTCCGGTTCCGATTTGGAACCGATCGGTCCTCATTCCGTTCCTCTATGGGACTCTGAATTCTGACCCAAACCCTGCATGTACGGTTTTGCCAAAACCTGCGGGGTTACGCTATACAAGCGGGGTAGTGTTGGGTTTTGCGGGGTAGGGTCAAACAAAGGTCAATCTTATATTCCTGACAGTTTGGAGTTGATTCGTCCAATGGTCAAGGAGATACCGGCCATTGAATATTGCAAAATACTGTTATTATTTCACTCGGCCGGGCGGCCAAGTTGAAGAGGGCGGGGTAAGATTAAAAAGGTGGGGTAAGTGATTCTCGGCATGGGGTAAGGTAGTTAGGGTAAAGATCTCAGTAGGGTTAGATAATGGGCGGGGTGGGGTTAGAACTCATGGAGATACCATGACTCAAAGTCGGAGGTTTTCGGGTTTCTGAAGTGCAACCCATGGTTACGGTTCGAAGTTTGGGTTTTGCGTTGGGGTTGGGGTCTGTTTGAGCAGGGTTTGCCCTTTTCCTTCATGTCGAGGTTCGGGGAGGTGTTTAGGGACACACCCTGCCTCAGGGTTGGGGTTGGGGTTGGGGTTAGGGTTAGGGTTAGGTATATCCTTACAAAGGTTACAACAGCTACTTAGCTACACACCATAGCACAACCAAGGATATGGTTAGTTAGGGACTGGCCCACTCTAGGCCTCTAGATAGGAATGTAGCTGCAGTACCTGCACAATAGCATTTAATGAAGAAACTTGTCTCCTCCCCCTCACCGAATGAGTGGGAGGAGCCAAGGTCTGGGTGCAAGACGAAGTGTGGTATTGAAGTATTGTATTAATTAGTGGCACTTTCAGTGCTTAATAGCTAGCAAAGCTATGCATTGTTAGCAGTTGTTAGGTGAGGTGATGAAATATTTTACTAATGAGTGTCACTTTGAGTGTTAGCTAGCAGAAAAATGCAGTACAAAGTGTGACTACAGAGCAGACATGTGACTTTGAATGGGTATAAATGCTGTGGCAGTGGCACCACCATCATTTTTGAGGCAAATTGTAGCAAAGACGATCAAGTAAATGGCTGCCTCAGAAATAACAACAGTTGAGCTGGCAGGGAAGACACTGCCTTGCTACCAGGAAGGAGAAGAGACATACATACTGTACGCGAACTTGATGAAAGAGTTCGAACTCGCTGAAAACATCAGCCTATCCACACAGCAGCGCCGGAAGAACAAAATTGCGAGCACAGACCAACACTGCCCTTCTCAGCACCTGAATTGCCTGAAGGATGCTGGGCTGGTGTCACGAGGAGCAAAGAACGTTGCAGTACTGACGACAAACCAGGCTCAGCAACTGCTCCAGCTCTACAAAGTTCCAGTCGAGACAAATGTAGCTTTGACGCAATAGTGTTCCCAGTCGATGTAGTTTATGACAACATAGCTGGTGTGTACACACTGCGATCCTCACATTTGGAGATACATAAGATTGTTAAAAAGGACTAAACTTCTACCTACATGTATGTAACAACCACTCATTATCTTTGTATGAATGACCGCTGTACTGTTGTGAAATTTTCTAGCTAGTTCATGGCTATAATACACACTCTCGTTCCTTTGTCAATTTGCATGAAAATAATACCTGGGCCACCTTGCTACTGGTAATTAATTGCTAAATGTACTACACTTATGAGTATCCATGATACCCACAAAAAACATTAAAATACTAGCAGCTACACACAGGCACACACACACACACACCACACAAGGCAGATATACTGGCCACGTACGTACTTAAGAGCCCGGGCTTAGGGGCAGGCAGAGAGGGTGACTTATGTTTTACGTGCCCGCACTAGATACCTATCTGTCACACAGCCAGTCAGTCAGTCCACGATGATTTCTTTATCAAGCCACACTGCCATACGGATACCAGCCCATAGTAAGAGCCATTGATGGATGCTTGATATGAAATCATCGGGCCAACCAAAGGCTGCATGTTGTGTGACCACCCTAACCCTGACGACTCACCTACACGAGCCTCTCCAGTGCTCGCTCGCTCTTGCTAGGACCTCCTGGAGCGAGTCCTGGAATGAATGAATGCATACATACATACATAGCATTGCTCCTTCCGAGTATTTTAATGTTTTTCGTGGCTATCATGGATAGCCATCAAAACCCTGGTAGCTCAGCTTCACTGGACAATTCTAGCACATACATCTATGCATACATTGCTGCGCTATAATGCTGTTCAGATAGAGATGGCTAGCAGCTACACACAGACACACACACACACACACCACACAAGGCAGATATACTGGCCACGTACGTACTTAAGAGCCCGGGCTTAGGGCAGGCAGAGAGGGTGACTTATGTTTTACGTGCCCGCACTAGATACCTATCTGTCACACAGCCAGTCAGTCAGTCCACGATGATTTCTTTATCAAGCCACACTGCCATACGGATACCAGCCCATAGTAAGAGCCATTGATGGATGCTTGATATGAAATCATCGGGCCAACCAAAGGCTGCATGTTGTGTGACCACCCTAACCCTGACGACTCACCTACACGAGCCTCTCCAGTGCTCGCTCGCTCTTGCTAGGACCTCCTGGAGCGAGTCCTGGAATGAATGGAATGCATACATACATACATAGCATTGCTCCTTCCGAGTATTTTAATGTTTTTCGTGGCTATCATGGATAGCCATCAAAACCCTGGTAGCTCAGCTTCACTGGACAATTCTAGCACATACATCTATGCATACATTGTTGCGCTATAATGCTGCTCAGATAGAGATGGCTTGGGCTAAGGTAACAGAGCCATTGGGGGAGCTGAGAGCCCACCTTTCCCGAAACCGAGAAGGGGTGGGGCTCGGGCTTCTCGAGCTGGCTCGATCCGTGTAATGGCTACATGAAGGCCCATATTAGAGTGGGACTTATATTCTATCGGTCTCACCTTGATACGATAGAGCTCTCCTGCAACACGACTGTATAGTACCCTCTTAATAGTCACGTGCATGCAATGAGCCCCGCCCATTCAGTAGGATTGCCAGCCGTTTGCTAGCCATGTAGCTATTGCTGGGCGGTGGAAGCAACTCGTTTCCATCAAGTACAAATAGCTCTTACTCGTGCATGAAAACGGGGCTAGTGGAAACTTCCAGTTGTAATGCAAAGCCTAAAATCTCGTTCTCCAAGATGAAATATTCCACGCCAAAAATTTTAGCAAATTTGCAAAGAAGGACAAAAAAATTCAGTCTTTATAATTGAAAGCCGATGAAATACAACTCTAGGTTGGATCTATGTGCAAATGTCTGCCCGTTTTTGCTCATTAACTTCCCTATACAACAGTACTTAAGAAGAAGTGCCACGTCAGCATGGTTAGCAGTGCTACCCATGGCTTTCGCCTATACTTTAAGTACACGTTTAACCCCTAAAACAGCAAAATGGCCGATTTTGGCAGAAAATGGGCGTAGGCCTCCCTAGCAACGGCGCATAATGTATGGTGGTGCTGTTCAGTTTTAGCTGTATAACGGCCCTCTGTGCAAACTTGTTGTTGTAATAGCTTTCGAATACATTAATGCACGTCAGCTACACGGTCACTGTACTGCTGTGTCCACCACAGTGACAGAAATGGGATCACAGCAATGGGTAGTAGCGCTAGCCATGGTCATTACGTGATCTATGCCGTCAGTATAGACCCGTGGGATAGCCTGTTAGTAGAGCAGCCTTGATGTCACCTCTGTACCAATATAATTTTAAATAGTCAGAATTTTGCAGTGAAAGAGCTCATACTGCATAATTGCAGTAAATGTTGCACTTGTGCAGTAAGCTAAGGCCTTCACCGGGCCGGGTGAGGTTCGGGTGTGGGCGGAGTCACGCGCACTCCATAGTGCGTCTGTAATGCTCTCATACCCCTAAGTAATTATCTCATGCATACCATTCATGAAAAATTATATATAGGTCGAGTCAAATTAAGAGATGATATTTAAGGAGGATGAGTCAGGAAATTATTCCAGAATGTGTAAAAACAGAAAATGAAGAAGAAACTATATAATCAGGCAAATGGAAATAATAGAGTTATGAACAAAAGAAAAATAATAAGAATTAGTTCGAACAAAGAGTTCAAGGGTTGAGTGAGTTCAAGCAAATTCCACAAGCATGAAATATAGACACCACAGAACCATATGGTCCTTAGTTTGCAGTGTCTACAACCCATGAAGGTGGATCATGCAAGCAAGGCAGGTCGGGGAAACACCTCCTGCAATTAAAGAAAGAAAAGCATATCATTAGCTTCATTCCTAGTGACGTTATAACCCCAACCAGAGAACAATAGCTGGCTACTGTTCTCTGGTTGGGGTTAGTCAAAATTCCCATAACATTTTATGCATAGTGAAACATTTCTGCATTCACACTAGGGCTAGTGAAAGTTTAGCGGAGGCTACTGTTCTCTGGTTGGGGTTAGTCAAAATTCCCATAACATTTCATGCATAGAGAAACATTTCTGCATTCACACTAGGGTTAGTGAAAGCTTAGCGGAGGCTACTGTTCTCTGGTTGGGGTTAGTCAAAATTCCCGGAACATTTCATGCATAATGAACAAATTTAGCATTCACACTAGGGTTAGTGAAAGCTTAGCGGAGGCTACTGTTCTCTGGTTGGGGTTAGTCAAAATTCCCGGAACATTTCATGCATAATGAACAAATTTAGCATTCACACTAGGGTTAGGGTTAGGGTTAGGGCCATAGTTTGTGGCCTAAAACGCGTCCCAAAAGGCGTTTTCGCGTCCTAAAATTGGAATATTTAGGAATTTGGGACGCTACTGTTGGAGTTCTGTGTCCCTCAGATGTTTCCGCGTCCTGTTCTAACCGAAATTAAATTGTCCCGAAAAAATTTCAACGTCCTATTTTGAAATTTTTTGGCGCTAATTATTTATTCTTGCGTCCCAAAATAAACTCATTGACGATAAAAAAGTGTCCCGATTGTTTACCAGCGTCCCAATATTCTTAACAGTTGTTTCCTTGAATTTCTAACCATATTTTGAGTGTAACGTCCCATACTGTTGCTGTTTCTAGTTAATTAATTGACGAATAATTAATAAATTGATCGATTAATTAACTAAACATTTAATTAATCCATCTGACTAAATCATTATCTAATTACCCGTATAATCAGTCAATTAATTCATTAACTAGTTAACTAACTAACTAGCGATTTATTTGGTAAGTTAATTTACTACAACATAATTAATTGACAAGTTATATTATGCGCCCAATTAATTGACTAATTAATTAACCAACTATTTGTATACTTAATTATTGCCAAAGATACATTTAATTTATAAATTAGATAAGTTGTTTATTAACTAACAGCTAATTAATTAGTCAATTAACTAGTTCATGAAATATTTTATTAATCAATCGAGTCCTTACTTGATCGTTTATCTTCCTAATTAAATGATTAATTAATGTATTAACCCATTGCCTGTAGCCAATTTCTAATATTTTGTAGGATTTGTTGTGATGATAATGACTTCCACCGGAGGGTTTCTGACCTCTAAACTACCTGGATGTGTCCATAATCTATCTTCAGTCCACCAACACATTCACCAAGGCATGGACATGACTCATGAAGACTCTAGCATTTTAGGAGTAAAAGACGTACTCGAGTCCCCTAATAACAACATACCACACTACTCTCCCCGATGTTGTACTGTAGATAGGCTCCTCCTGGTATTGTACTCGACTCAACCGCTAAGAAACTCAATCCCTGAGCCTCCCATTGGCAATCATTGATGCCCACACAATCTTCAGGATTTGCCAGTGAAGGCCAAGCTCCAACCAATGCTGATCAAGCACAGTGGGAGCAGTACATCCCTGATGTTCTAATCTAAATGTATTTCAAAAACATGCCTTAGGTTGGTGCTCTATATAGCAAACAATGTTATATGCTTTAATTTCCTAACATATCATGATATGACCGTAGTTATGAGGTAAGACATGAGGAATTGTGTTCAGCTCTGTTTACTGATTTTCTAATTCAAATTTAATTTGAAAAATAAATAGAAGAGGACACTAATCTAAGTTTGGATGTAACAATCAGTATCAGTATGTTATTAGTATTCATTCACCTAAATGATTCGTAATTCTACCGCAATATACTTCTAAAGCTCAAAATTGATATAAAAGGCAGTAAACTAAGCTTTGATGTAACAATCAGTATCAGTATGTTATTAGTACATGTACTCATTCACCTGAATAGTTTATAATTCTACCACAACAATTTTCTATGGCTCAAAATTGATAGCAAAGCTAAGCTTTGATGTAACAATCATTACCAGCTAGTTATAGTACTCATTCACCTACATGATTTGCAATTCTACCCTAAACAATATTTTTCTAAAGCTCTAAATTGACATAAAGAACACTAACCTAAGCTTTGATGTATTCACAAGTATCAGTATGTTATTAATATTCATTTTCCTGATTGGTTTTTAATTCTACCATAATATTGTTCTATGGACCAAAATACAAAGAAAAGGACACTAACCTAAGCTTTGTTGTAACAATGAGTATCAGTATGATATTATTATTCATTCACCTGAACGGTTTTATATTCTACCACGATATTTTTCTATGGCACAAAATTGATAGAAAAGGACACTAACCTAAGCTTTGATGTAACAATGAGTATCAGTATGCTATTAGTATTTATTCACATGAGCGGTTTTCTCTATGGTGGAGATTTAAAAAATTGGGACACTTTGGGATGCTTTGGGACACTACTGTCCCAAATTGCCTAAAACCTACCGTAGTAGTTTGCACTGCTACGTAATAGTCCTAGAAGCATAAGTAGCATACTATAAAAGTTTGAAGGGTATTGAGTGTATTTAGCAAAAGGGACGCTAGCGTCCCAAAACTAAACTGAGACCATGGAACTTGAAATTCAAAATGTACTTTTCACTTGGTTTTCTAAATCGTATTTTAAAGTTTCAAAATCTATGGTTCCAAATCCTAGGTTTGGGACGCTTTTGGGACGCTTAGTGTCCCAAACCTAGGGAAAGGATATATACAAAAATATTATGGCAACCATAGAATTGTATACATTGTGTAAGGCATACATGCAAAATACTGACATTAAGGAAGGTTAGAGAAATAAAAGGGACACTTTTGCCAGTAATTACCAGCAGCGTCCCAAAATGTCCCAAACCTAAGGGTTAAGAGCAAATGCCTAGTTATTGCAGAACAAAGCATAGATAAGTACAAGAAGTGTACTGACAAAGAATTAATATTTTTGGTTTATAATTGCAGGTTTGGGACACTTTAGCGTCCCAAACCTTAAAAGCACCACCCTCGTAATAGCAATAGCAACCATACAAGTATGTTATGTCAGCAGACCATACCTGTAAAATACTGAGGATAAAGAAGCTCTGGTTAAGAAATGGGACTCTTTACCAGTGTTTACCATGAGCGTCCCAAAATGTCCCAAACCTAATGGTTTTAACCAAATGCCTTTGTATTGTAACAGGAAATATAGGAGGCTCCAAGAACTGTGCTGGTGAAGTGTGGTTATCTATGGTTCACTAGTTTAGGTTTGGGACACTTTGGGACGCTCAGCGTCCCAAACCTAGAAAAATGTACCATAGAACAAGGAATTGTAACCATTAAAGTGTACATTGTCAGCAAAGCATATCTGCAAAATATTGAGGTTAAAAAAGCTTAGGTTAAGAAAAGGGACGCTGCACCAGTACTACCAACAGCGTCCCAAAATGTCCCAAACCTAAAGGCTATAGCGAAATGCCTTGGTATTGTAACAGGAAGCATAAAAGGGTGCGAGGACTGTACTGGTGAAGTGTGATTATCTATGGTTAACAGGTTTAGGTTTGGGACACTTTGGGACGCTCAGTGTCCCAAACCTAGAAGAAGTAGCTATGGTAAATGCCACGGTAACCATACAAATGCATGCATACTGCAAAGCATATTAGCAAAATATAAACGTTACTACAACCTAGGTTAAGAAACGGGACACTTTACCAGCAATTTGGGACACTCCATGGTTTTTGGGACACTCCTCAAAAACCTCCAAAAACGTAGTACAAGTGATAACATACGCATTTGAGCATTTTAGGTTTTCTAGGTTAGGGTAGAAATGGGACGCTTTTTACCAGCGTTTGCCAGGAAGCGTCCCAAAGTGTCCCTTTTGGGACATTTCCATGGTTTTTGGGACACTTCATGGTAATTTTCAGAATACTACGAAAATGCTGTAGGAGTGATTTGAAGGGTATTGGAGGCATTTTCGGTTTTCTAGGTTAGGTTAGGTTAGGTTAGGGTACTAACCTAGAAAAAAAAGTAGGGTTGAGATGACTCATAATTGCTCGATATGCATTCCTGTGGGTTCGTGGTTTCGCTGGTAAATTATGGACTGGGTTAGGGTTAGGGTTAGGGTGAGACCTTGCAGGAGCTGTGACCCTGCACTGATCATGAACAGCATCTTGAAGACGAGAACTTTGCACATGTAGAATTAAATAAGGCAGCCCTGTTTAATATATATTAAGTTATATCAGCGCTGAAAGATAGTACATGAACAATGAACAAATATAATAAAGCAAAGGTAATAGATTAATTATGAATTCCAATCGTGTCCGTCATGAGTCGAGAGGAGACCATTCCACAGCCATGAAAACACTGACAGTGCGGCCTGCATTTGGCCTTGTTTGCACTACCAACATTCCATGACCCTGGACCGGCCCCTCCTCATCCGGTCGTATCTGGTCACATCACATCAAAAGTCAATGAAGAAGCCACTCAAATCAGAATCCGGTAGCATCCTGAAATGAACAAAAGAAGACGAGAGAGAGCAAAATTAAAAATGTACAGGGGGAGGAGGAGTGCAGTCATGCCAATGACAGCATTAATATGCCGTGATTACTTGACCAGGGATCGGCTGTCTGAGTGTAGGTATGTATGTATGGCTATGTACTGCACATTATAGGCAGACATACATACATACATACGTGCATACATACACATAGGGGGCTCTTTAATTAGGAGTGGGTGGAGCTTCCTGGCAGCAGCTAAGGCTTGGCTTTCCCTGAATTGGATCGGCTGGTTTCCCTGCCTGTCTTAAGAGGCTCGACCGGGACAGTGTGGCTGACCAGTATTAAATTAATATTATGGCCTAGCTCACCTGCCGAGTAGGGGTGTGACTCTTTCTTGCTGACGACTCTGGGGCTAGGGCTGGACGCTGTGGGGGGGAGGAGGAGTGCAGTCATGCCAATGACAGCATTAATATGCCGTGATTACTTGACCAGGGATCGGCTGTCTGAGTGTAGGTATGTACGTATGGCTATGTACTGCACATTATAGGCAGACATACATACATACATACGTGCATACATACACATAGGGGGCTCTTTAATTAGGAGTGGGTGGAGCTTCCTGGCAGCAGCTAAGGCTTGGCTTTCCCTGAATTGGATCGGCTGGTTTCCCTGCCTGTCTTAAGAGGCTCGACCGGGACAGTGTGGCTGACCAGTATTAAATTAATATTATGGCCTAGCTCACCTGCCGAGTAGGGGTGTGACTCTTTCTTGCTGACGACTCTGGGGCTAGGGCTGGACGCTGTGGGGGGGAGGAGGAGTGCAGTCATGCCAATGACAGCATTAATATGCCGTGATTACTTGACCAGGGATCGGCTGTCTGAGTGTAGGTATGTACGTATGGCTATGTACTGCACATTATAGGCAGACATACATACATACATACGTGCATACATACACATAGGGGGCTCTTTAATTAGGAGTGGGTGGAGCTTCCTGGCAGCAGCTAAGGCTTGGCTTTCCCTGAATTGGATCGGCTGGTTTCCCTGCCTGTCTTAAGAGGCTCGACCGGGACAGTGTGGCTGACCAGTATTAAATTAATATTATGGCCTAGCTCACCTGCCGAGTAGGGGTGTGACTCTTTCTTGCTGACGACTCTGGGGCTAGGGCTGGACGCTGTGGGGGGGGAGGAGGAGTGCAGTCATGCCAATGACAGCATTAATATGCCGTGATTACTTGACCAGGGATCGGCTGTCTGAGTGTAGGTATGTACGTATGGCTATGTACTGCACATTATAGGCAGACATACATACATACATACGTGCATACATACACATAGGGGGCTCTTTAATTAGGAGTGGGTGGAGCTTCCTGGCAGCAGCTAAGGCTTGGCTTTCCCTGAATTGGATCGGCTGGTTTCCCTGCCTGTCTTAAGAGGCTCGACCGGGACAGTGTGGCTGACCAGTATTAAATTAATATTATGGCCTAGCTCACCTGCCGAGTAGGGGTGTGACTCTTTCTTGCTGACGACTCTGGGGCTAGGGCTGGACGCTGTGGGGGGAGGAGGAGTGCAGTCATGCCAATGACAGCATTAATATGCCGTGATTACTTGACCAGGGATCGGCTGTCTGAGTGTAGGTATGTACGTATGGCTATGTACTGCACATTATAGGCAGACATACATACATACATACGTGCATACATACACATAGGGGGCTCTTTAATTAGGAGTGGGTGGAGCTTCCTGGCAGCAGCTAAGGCTTGGCTTTCCCTGAATTGGATCGGCTGGTTTCCCTGCCTGTCTTAAGAGGCTCGACCGGGACAGTGTGGCTGACCAGTATTAAATTAATATTATGGCCTAGCTCACCTGCCGAGTAGGGGTGTGACTCTTTCTTGCTGACGACTCTGGGGCTAGGGCTGGACGCTGTGGGGGGGGAGGAGGAGTGCAGTCATGCCAATGACAGCATTAATATGCCGTGATTACTTGACCAGGGATCGGCTGTCTGAGTGTAGGTATGTACGTATGGCTATGTACTGCACATTATAGGCAGACATACATACATACATACGTGCATACATACACATAGGGGGCTCTTTAATTAGGAGTGGGTGGAGCTTCCTGGCAGCAGCTAAGGCTTGGCTTTCCCTGAATTGGATCGGCTGGTTTCCCTGCCTGTCTTAAGAGGCTCGACCGGGACAGTGTGGCTGACCAGTATTAAATTAATATTATGGCCTAGCTCACCTGCCGAGTAGGGGTGTGACTCTTTCTTGCTGACGACTCTGGGGCTAGGGCTGGACGCTGTGGGGGAGGAGGAGTGCAGTCATGCCAATGACAGCATTAATATGCCGTGATTACTTGACCAGGGATCGGCTGTCTGAGTGTAGGTATGTATGTATGGCTATGTACTGCACATTATAGGCAGACATACATACATACATACGTGCATACATACACATAGGGGGCTCTTTAATTAGGAGTGGGTGGAGCTTCCTGGCAGCAGCTAAGGCTTGGCTTTCCCTGAATTGGATCGGCTGGTTTCCCTGCCTGTCTTAAGAGGCTCGACCGGGACAGTGTGGCTGACCAGTATTAAATTAATATTATGGCCTAGCTCACCTGCCGAGTAGGGGTGTGACTCTTTCTTGCTGACGACTCTGGGGCTAGGGCTGGACGCTGTGGGGGGAGGAGGAGTGCAGTCATGCCAATGACAGCATTAATATGCCGTGATTACTTGACCAGGGATCGGCTGTCTGAGTGTAGGTATGTACGTATGGCTATGTACTGCACATTATAGGCAGACATACATACATACATACGTGCATACATACACATAGGGGGCTCTTTAATTAGGAGTGGGTGGAGCTTCCTGGCAGCAGCTAAGGCTTGGCTTTCCCTGAATTGGATCGGCTGGTTTCCCTGCCTGTCTTAAGAGGCTCGACCGGGACAGTGTGGCTGACCAGTATTAAATTAATATTATGGCCTAGCTCACCTGCCGAGTAGGGGTGTGACTCTTTCTTGCTGACGACTCTGGGGCTAGGGCTGGACGCTGTGGGGGGGAGGAGGAGTGCAGTCATGCCAATGACAGCATTAATATGCCGTGATTACTTGACCAGGGATCGGCTGTCTGAGTGTAGGTATGTACGTATGGCTATGTACTGCACATTATAGGCAGACATACATACATACATACGTGCATACATACACATAGGGGGCTCTTTAATTAGGAGTGGGTGGAGCTTCCTGGCAGCAGCTAAGGCTTGGCTTTCCCTGAATTGGATCGGCTGGTTTCCCTGCCTGTCTTAAGAGGCTCGACCGGGACAGTGTGGCTGACCAGTATTAAATTAATATTATGGCCTAGCTCACCTGCCGAGTAGGGGTGTGACTCTTTCTTGCTGACGACTCTGGGGCTAGGGCTGGACGCTGTGGGGGGGGAGGAGGAGTGCAGTCATGCCAATGACAGCATTAATATGCCGTGATTACTTGACCAGGGATCGGCTGTCTGAGTGTAGGTATGTATGTATGGCTATGTACTGCACATTATAGGCAGACATACATACATACATACGTGCATACATACACATAGGGGGCTCTTTAATTAGGAGTGGGTGGAGCTTCCTGGCAGCAGCTAAGGCTTGGCTTTCCCTGAATTGGATCGGCTGGTTTCCCTGCCTGTCTTAAGAGGCTCGACCGGGAC